>CAXKVX010000140.1:115000-342236 GCA_964058865.1 Eleocharis quinqueflora | reverse complement strand
AAGGAAACTGTAAGAATGCAAATAGTTTTGGATGTAAGTATTGTTCATTGGTGAGAACTCTTGAATTAACAAAAAATATCAGATGTGCAACTTCAGGAATTCGAAGTTCATGTTTGTATATCTCAATTTCTTTATTGTTATTAAGTTCACATATTGTACCTTTCGGAAAGATCAAAACATAGCTGTTAACATGACATTCCTCGATGTCATACACTTTATTCATGACATTCCTCAAGGGTCAGTTCTAAGTCCTTACATCTTTTAGTGATCAATGAGATCATGAAAAACATACAAAAAGATATTCTTTAGCTTATGCTTTTTGCGAACGATGTGGTCTTAATTGACGAAAGTAAAGTAAGGGTTGATAGAAAATTAGAGTTGTGGAAGAAGACTTTAGAATCGAAAGGTTTTAGATATGACTAAGATCGAGTATATGAAGTGCTTAGTTCAGCGGCGTCCGATCAAAAGATGGAGATGTCAGTTTAGATAGACAAGTAGTGCCTAGAAGAAACACCTTTCAACATTTGATATTGATGCTACAGAGTGATGACAAGATTGATGAAGATGTTAGTCATAAAATAAATGCATGTTGGATAATGTGGCGACAAACATCTGATATCCTATGCGACAAAAAGATTCAACAAAAGTTGAAATGTAAGTTATATAGACCTGCAATGTTGTATGTAGCAGAATGTTGGGCTACTAAAGGACAACCCATACAAAATATGAACATGTCAGAGATGCATATGTTACGGTGAATATGTGGACATACAAGAAGGGATCTCATTAGAAATGATAATATACGTGACAAGGTCGAGATTGCAATCGATAGAGAAACTTGTTCAAACATCGTTTGTGATTGAACATGTCAAACTGATGCTTTCTGATGCATCGGTACGTAGTGGAGTTTTAAGTCGCGTCGAAAACACGAGAAGAGATAGGAATCGACCGAGATTGACATGAGATGATACAGTAAAAAAAAGACTTAAATGCATAAAATGTCCCAAAAAGCTGACATTAGATAACAGTGCATGGAAGTTAGCGATCCACGTATCAAAGCCATGACATAGACTAAAATTTAGAAGTAGTGGTATAGTTGTACGATTTTAGTCCAGAATTAGAGATGTATGACGTTAATCTAAATTTATGATTTATAGAATAATTTATTATTATTATTATTAGTATATTATTAATATTAGTATTATCATTATTATTATTATTATTTTTTATTATTTTATTGAATTTCATTTCTGATTTATAGAATAATTTATTATTATTATTATTTGTATTGATTTTTTATTATTTTCATTGAGTTTCATTTCTATTAGAGACTAAAGTTGTTGTTGTTGTTATTGACTTATTGTTGTGCGTATCAACTTTATGCAATTTCAAAAGCCATTGAAACGGAACATTGCAATATTTATCTTTGATGAACGGTTTGTACAACATTATTCTTTTTTGTATCTGATATTTTTTGTTGTGAGATTGCAGTCAAATTTGCACAATATTTAAAAATGCACATCTTTATCAAAAGCATAACAAAGGGCTGACACAACCATAAACATATCAAGATATCTTGTATAAACTAAGATCAAGCAAACATCACCAGTTCCCAATCGAAATATAAGAGCCCTATGATCTGAACAAAGCCCAATAATATTTTGGGCTTAGCAGTTTTTTGATTGAACAAAGCCCAATAATATTTTGGGCTTAGCAGTTTTTATGATTGAACAAAGCCCAATAATATTTTGGGCTTTGCAGTTGGAGATGATAATAACAAGCCTAGCCCAATAAGGTTGGCTGCCATAAAGTATGATATGCACTTGAAATTTTGGTTTAGTGTTATTATTTCATAGATATCTGGAGCTTCGTTTTAAAATTTCTTGTTATTATTCATCCCAATAATGGGTGAAATTTGAAAATATATGAGCGATAAATTACTACCAAAACTTCATTTGATATGAAGCGTGGTTAACTTCATGCAATTTTAAGGGTTTTTATAAGGTAACAAATAACACTTAAATTATATAAAATTAATACAAGGTCAATTCATGCAATTTTACTGATTTCTGTTAAAGTATCTAAATAATACTTAAATGTATATACAATTTAATACATTGTCAATCTATAAGTGGAAGAGTATGTCTATAAAATTTTCTAATTAAATTTCCATTCTTTACAAAAAATATTGTCAAAATATTATCAAATATAATCATTGTCAACAGATCCCTTTTTATTTCATGTCATTGTCAAAATCGTTAATTTAATTCGTTGTAAATAGATCTTTTACATTTTATTGTATTTATATTAATAATTATGGCGAACATATCGGGTGATCCACTTGCATTTTTAGCAGCTCATCATGGGAATACTATATAGTATTTATGACTAATAAATTAATTTTTGAAAATTTTAATGACAGTTGATGTTGTTAAATTGTTATGAATTTGTAATAATCAAAATTGTAGAATCTAAAATTTATATAGAATAAATCAACGAGCCTGTTCGACAGGTACTTGGGATTAAAGTTCCTAATCCATACAAAGAAACAAGTGCTTGGTAGATGAGATTAAAGAAGTAGCTTCTTAACAAAGTTAAGGAGGCAAATAATCTTAATTCAAGGATAAAGACTTCTTAAAACTCTAAGGAGCTCCTTAAGCCTTTAAGTCTTCTTAATCTCTCCGAACAACAATTCAATAAGTTGGATTAAATCTCCTCCTATCTTAAGATCTTAAGAAAGGAGATTTTTCCCCTTTCTTAGTAATCAATAGCATTTAGAGGTTCCTTTACTACTACAATTAATATTTTTTACTTCACTTTTTTCCCTACCACCACACTTGATAAATTTTACTGATACATACCAAGATCAACCGTTTGCACTTGTTTTTAAATTTGAAAAATATGAAGTATTAGTGCAGCAAAATATTGATATTTTGACAAGTTTATAGCTTTCAAATTCTTCATATAATATCTGATATTGCAATATTTCTTCGCACTTCAAATGTCAACGCATCGAACAATAAACACAAATTAAGCCACATTATAAATTACACAACTATATATTGAAGTTCTTAAAAATTTAAACACACAATAGATCAGATCCCAAAAGGATTTATAACTATAATGAAGGATTTAAAATCCATGCTCTCTTAAGACTGAGAATAGGTAAAAGTGACAGTCCATAAGAGAAGTGTAACAGTTGTCAGCGCAACTGAAATACAGTTATTATTTACTTCAACAGCATCTATCATTTAACAATATCAAACACTTTTGAATTACTACACTGAGAGGAACAACTCTATTTTCGGTTTGTAACTAGCAAACTTAACTAGCTTGAGCAACAACACAAGGTGTTTCCTCTGCCTTTCTATCTGAAGCCACGTGCCCATTCGTCAGTTGTTCTCCTTGCGGGTCCACTTTATTCTTCAATCCCCAAAATGCCGCTGTCTTGATGTCATCGTTTTCCATCATTTTAGAGAATTCTTCATGGTCATACTCAACTTTGTTCCTGCCTCCAAATTCCAAGGGAAGCACCTCAGGATCGAAGTACTTGTGCACAACCTTAATGCTCTCTTTGTTCTTTGAGTACACAAAATTGACTTTTAGGTAGGTTTTCTGGTCAAGGAAGTACTTCACAACCTGTAAAGAATAATAAAAAATGAATCACATTTTGTTATCCTGTTCTAGCATCTGTTCATGTTTGAGTTTTTCTCTGGAGTTATTGCTAAAGATGCCGATGTGTTTTATACATGCAAAAAACCAAGTTTAGAGTGCCGAAGGGACGAGCTGCCAGAATCTCTCATCTGGGTCTAAGGTACATTTCTCTTTGTTGCTTATGACATTACCTTGAAAATAAATTTCAGTACTTCAATTTTCCTCTTAATCTATGAACAATTTGACATAGATTACAGACATCACCAAGAATAACATTCAAGGAAAATTTTGTCTATTTCAATTTCACTACTGATCAAACCTAGAAATCTAGGGATATGGAACCAAGAATACAGTTCAATTTTACTAATTCCTGTTAGCTACAATTTGGTTATGTTTAGGTTTGTGGGGAAGAATGAAATCAAGAGAGAGTGACTTCTATTAGTTTCGGGCTCTTGTATTTGAGATAACAAGTGGTGCTCAAAGCAAAAAAAAAAGTGTTTGAAGATACAATATTCAAAATGGTAATGTTTGCTACCTTCCAAAATGCTTCAAAAACCCTAGGAGGGTTGTATAAAAAGGCATTGGCAAGCCTCTCCGGGTAGTGATTTTGTAAGATATTGGCAGTGTCACGAGCAGTTTTCATAGGGACAGCATTGGTCAGGGACCAACCAGTGAAGTCTATCAGCCAAATCATCTGTTCTTGCCCCTCTGGTAGGTTGATGATTGCATTCTCCAACATGTACACCAGATGACGCAACTGCCCCTCGTGGGAGTTTGTGTTCTGTTAAAAATAGTCACTGCTTATTAATTCCAATTACACAAGACATGTCTATTTTCTGAAACAAGATTAATTGTGATAAAAAGAAAGTGTAATAAATAGTCTTTTGTTTAACAGAGCATATTACTTGTGTAAATACAAGTCACTTCTAATGACTTTAAAGCAAAAACAAGTGTTGTATGTAATTTCTTTCATAGCGGCATATATTCATGTTAGAGTTTTCCTGGGGAAGATATGAAAATGACCTGCTTCCCAGGCCTCAAGACCAGAACAGTTCGTCCCTCTCTATCTTGAAATTTGGCTCGGTAGAGCTTTCCGGTTTCACCTTCTACGGCAACTTCATTCTATAACAAAAAAAAAAAAATGCAAAAATACGTCAAAATCTCATTTCACATAACAGAAGATAGCAACCAAATAGTTAATAGGCTATACAGGTTTCGGTCATTAGAACTAACCCAACGGATCTCCTCAGGTTTGTAAGTGGATCTCCATTTGAGACTCTCTTCAAGCATCTTCCTAGACTTTTCGAGGTTCCAGTTACGCGCTTCTAGATATCTCTTCAAACAGGCCTCTGTTACGTAAATGGAGTTGTGGCCAGATAATGGCTCCACTGCATCTCTTAAGGCCTTTATCTACTTCCATGCAATTGGCATAAAACATCAGGCATTTGCATTGCATTCATGACATAAATTTTGTTTTTGTTTTTTATTGAACATACCTTTGCCTCATGTTGGTCTGCCTCAAGCTCTGGATTAGCATGCTTCTTTCTACCAAACATTATTGCCACTTCACTAAATTAATCTGCGCATACAAAGCCAAAGAAATTTAGTAAGGGACTAATTGGTACAGAATAAACCAAATTAAACTGCCCGGTATGGAGGTCAAACAAAAGAGAGAAACTGGAATAACTCAATTTATAAAGGAACTGAAGAGGCTCCAATGAAACTCGCATATAGATTTCCACTTTTAGTAATTCTTCTTCACCAAGTTGGTACTGTTTATCAAAATTTACAAATGGGAGCGCTTGAGCTGCTGAGAAAACACAGGGACCACCAGTGAATATGCCTAAACCTTGTTTTTTTTTGTGAAATCTAAATTTTGCATAATAACCTGATATCCTACCAAAAATTGACTATATTTAGGAAATTGCAATTTGGACCCGCATTTCTTCACACGTAGTGAAGACAACAGCTTCTTTGCTTCCATTTGATACCTTTTAAAAATTAAAATGAAGAATTTATAGAACTGACAAGCTGGTTTTGGTGCATTTCTCCTAAGTCGTTCACAAAGTGTGAGATGTGTAAGATTGAGGCATTAACAGAGACCTCAAAAGAAATGAAAAAGAAAATTAAATAGCCAATATTTTAATTTATTTTTCCAATCCTGGGGTAAGAGGGTAATGATTACCTAATTAATTAGATCATGCGGTCCCTATTAGTAAATTAGTGGATCTGAAATAAGTGTTATGATTTTGCTCTCTCAAATTGATTGAACTTCGTAAAAAAAAAGTAGAGAAAGTGGTCATTCAGCTGAAAATCTAGTGCCTGAATAGCATAATACTAAAAAAAGAAAATCAACGGAAAAAATTAAGATCAAGTACCAAAAACAGTAGAAATCACCTTGGAGTAAAGAAAAAAGGAGTAAAAATCAAAATTGGGTCATTTGGGGGAAGCGAAACAAAACCCAGAATCCCAACTCTCAGGAAAAACGAAGAATTCAGCTTGACAAACTCAAACATGAAAATAGTAGCAAAACTAGATATAAATGGAGACACAGAGACCTAACAACCCATACCTAGATGGAGGGTAGAGCGGAGACCAAACAGTATCTCTAAATCTTCAAGTCAGAAAGAGCGGAGAGAGAAAGAGAGAGAGAGGAGAGATTTTTCTAATCGTCGCCTGAGGCAGGCGATCAAAAAGAGGAAGACGGGTCGTCGCCTGTCGTTTTCTGATGCGAGGACAAGTACTAGAAAAACGAGAAAAAGGTGGAAATTTCAATGTGAAATAGAATTTCTTCTTTTTTTTTCACTTATTTTATTTGATTATAGAATCTGTTGCTCCCCGAAATCTTTAATATTAAACAAAATAAAATAAATACTTAAATAAACTAAATCGGATGAAAATCATAAAACTAGAAAATTTAAGATCCAGAACTGCACATTTTTTTCTTTCAGCTGAAAGTCATCAGTCAATTGATGAATTTTCCGTTTGAATCTAAAAAATAAAAATCATATACATGACCTGAGTTTCAAAAATTTGACAGTTATGTCTTTATTTTTCTGCGTTCACGTTCAGATGTTTTTTAGACGCATGTGTTCAAAAATCGAGGTCATTCGAGTTGACAAAGCAAAATTTTTTGCCAAGAAATTTGAAATATGTATTCACGTCTGAATGCAGCGTTTGAACGTGCGTTCAAACCAGTGTTCGCAACATTGCCTGAACGCACAGTTCAGATGCTGTGCTCAGAAGTGAACGCATATTTCAAATTTTGCATCATACTTAATCATTTTTTCGTTTGATTTTGCATCATGAACACATGTGTTTAGTCTGAACATTGAACGCAGAAAAATAGAGTCGTTGGATGTAATTCTTATTTTTTAGGGTGAAACAAAAAATTCTCAATTGATTTGATTGATTTTTTTATTAATAAAACTATTAATAATTTAATCCAAGAGTTGATTTAGTATTTAGATAATTTTTTGTAGCAACTTCGGTTATGCTCGTCGGGACTGTAATTAATTTTTCTATTGTCGCAAGCCATCGATTTATAGATATCTGAGTCTACTTACATTGCGTCGAGTCTGATTTACGGTCGGAGGAATGTTCATATCAAATTTGACACCATATTCAACTTATGTATTAATTAGCAATTTTTATCACGAGTTTGCGTCAGATTCAATTTTGAACAACTCGATGGATTGCGGTAATAAGCAGTCCCGATGAGCGTAGACAAAGTTGAAAAAATATTAAGTATGATTAACATTTTTTCTATTTTTTGTAGCAACTTCGATTACGCTTGTCGGAATTGTAATTAACATTTTTTATTGTTGCAAGTAATCGACCTGTCGATATCCGAGTCTACTTCCATCGTCGAGACTAATATGTGATCCGAGAACGAGCGATACAAAATTGAATCTGATGCAAACTCGTGATAAAATTACTAATTAAGACATAAATTGATGATGATGTCAAATTTGAGATGCACATTCCTCCAACCGCAAATCAGACTCGACACGATGGAAGTAGATTCGGATATCTATAGCTCGATCTTTTGCAACAATAAAAAAGATAATTACAATCCGGACGAGCGTAACCGAAGTTGCTACAAAAATTACCTAAATATAACTCAACTCTTGGATTAAATTATTACTACTTTTATTAATAAAAAAAATCAATCAAATCATTTAAGAATTTTTTTGTCCGACCCTAAAAAAATAAGAATTACAAAAGTTTGAAAGTCATGACTCTATTTTTTCTACTTTTAGCATTCAGGCTAAACACATGCGTTCATGATGCAAAATCAAATGAAAAAATGATTAAATATAGAATCAGGATGAAATTAATCTCTATTAGCTACTGAAATATTGATCAGTCGATGCAGGAATCTGCAAAAATTATCTCAGAAGAAGGATGTTAATATTAGTATAGATACAATTGCTCAAAATGTATATTATTGGTGATTGTTTGGTGGAGTATGCTCTTTGATTGATATACCAGGTCCAGCCAAACTCTACGTACGGAGTAGCTTTGGCCACTTAAAGCGAATCAACAGACCAGAAAGCAATGTTTTTGTTAAGATTTTAACAGAAAGAAAAGGGACATCTGCCACTAATATTTTCTTGTCGGGGGTCGGTCGGATCTGATACTGATCCAACGGTTCATATGCTCAGCGTGTGATTAGGTGATTAGGTCCCTGATAGCAACATGGAAATATAATTTTCTGTAGATGTACAGCAAATTAGCAATATCTGGCCTTCGCAATTTATTAATACGGCGAGGGCCGCAAGTCACAGCAATACAGCATAGAAATATAAAATAGTGTTTCATGTGATGTATAAAATAGTACAGCAATTTATTAATGAACAACCCGTTACAGCAATTTTTTTTAATACCAAGATACTTTTTATAAATACACTACAACAATTATTTTTAACAATTAAAGAAAAATTAAATCAGACGAGTTTAACAGTACTCTGCTAACAGGGATGGAGCCAGAGAATCAAATTGGGAGGGGCAAAAATTTTCAGCTAGACATATTTTTGTAAATTTTTTAGACAGCCACATAGGTTTATTTTGTAACTTTTAACAGAAAAAAACATAGCTTTTTAAGCATAATTTTGAAATTTATTTTGATGCAGCATACATTTACAATTTTCTTATCTATAAAATCATAAAATCAAAAGCCTATTTCAAAATATTTTTGTGACAAGGATTGGCAACTGTCCACCACTGCTACTACGTAACTGGGAACCAAATTCGCTGCTTGTATAATCTCTTCTTGGCCAAAGCAGCTGCTGCTTAATCAAATCACAGTCGTCTCTGACGATCAGATCGAGGCAAACATGATCCTACTTGGCTCAAATACAAGCAGCAGATTCGAATCCTTGGTCCACATCGACAAGCTGCAAACAATGTACTGGAAATGACGCTGCATTTCGTATTGAAATGTCTTCCATTCCAATCAACACTCAATAGGAATAGGAAGAGGACATCAATTGAATGATCAGTAACTATTACTTGGAAAAATGGTAATCCTTGCGATTTTTTTAGTATTAAAAGAATATAAAACCGCCAAGCTAATTAAAAACAAGACCTAAATAACAACTATTCTTTATAATTAACCTTAATTAATGAAAATAAAAAAAATCTTGTAAAACTAGTAATTTGTTGATACTAACTTTAGTGTTGCCACAGGGAGTACAAAATCTTCATTCACGGGCAGGGGCAGATCTAGAGCTTAATTAAGTCCGAGCACTATTAGATTTGAGCACCGAGGTTGAGATCAAGTTCGGACACAAATTCTCTAAAACCCACTAAAATATCATTAAGAACCCAATTTTACTAATAAATAACTAAAAATACATTAAATTTTATTTTTTTTTGAAAATCAAGTGCGAACTTGCCTCTTAATAAGTCGGCCACTGTTCACAATTGTAAACGGGAATCCAGAGTCTAAACTGATGTTCTGTTATTTTAGTCATATTTGTGGGCTGTGGGCTGTGGTTTAAGCCCTTCATCTGGTCAGAGATGGCTTTCCAGAAGCATCAGTGTTGTGTGTGTTTTTTTTAAACTTAGTTTTACTCTTGTTTTGATGGATTTATATTAGTGTAATTAGGAGACATTAGTTTCTGATAGACTTTAGGTAAATGGGTTGTTTAGTTGCAGTAATTAAGCTTAGTTACTTGTATGTTTTTGATTGTCAAGGTACCAGATGTTTGAACCTGACAAAACTCTTTTTGTATATATGTTCGCAAATAGTTTGAAAGTGGTGATTATACCACTTTTTTTTTAAAAAAAAATGAAAATTAAATAGTAGTTGCTAGACAAAATTGGACTAACAATTTAGTGAATAAGAGCAATGCCCTCTTTGTTAAAACCCCCAAGTCATAATGTTGTGTATTAGAGCAATCTAGTGGATAAGAAAAATGCCCTCTTTGTTGAAATCCCCAAGTCATAATCCAATGAAAATTAAATAGTAGTTGCACATGTTGTGTATGAGACTGTTTTGCTTTCTTTCTGCATTCATGCAGCGTCTCTTTTAGCAAGCAATAATTGTTCGACTTATTATGTATATATGTTTTTGTTGAATTAAACTCTTATCTTGTTTGAAAATTTGCAAAACAAATCAGTATTAATTTTGCATAATTGAGTTGTGGTGAGTTGCAGGTTTATACATATACAATATGATGATATAAATGCTCAATCAAGCATGTACAAGTCATAATATTCACAACGATATCAAGAGCAAATTACTTGGAAACAGAGGCTTGACAGAGTCATGCGTTACCATAATACAAGGACAACCCGTCACAACAAGGTCTCTACCCGTCATAACGGGTTGCCCACCAATCACAACGGATCCCCAATCCGTTGTAACAGATTGAAGAGGAGAAATGCTGAAGACAGGAGAATTCTACACTATTGACAGAAGCATGCGTTACTGTCACGCATTCCACACCCGTTATAACGAGTTGCCAACCCGTCACAATGAGTCCCTAACCCGTCACAGTCGGTTCATGTACATGAGGGCCCAGAAGTCAACGAGCCAAGCAGAGAAGGGCAAATTGGGAAGTTCTGCAACTCATTACAACGAGTTCTGTAACGAGTTCTCTATTTCTGTAATGCAAGAGAGGAAAATCAAGACTTCAAGACTTCAAGATGTATCCTGCATATATATACCTTAGAAATACGAACCAAAAGGACGAAGAAAGCCCTTTCCAAGTTTTCAAACACATAATTGAGCACCAGAAATAGCACTAAAATCTTATCCTTCAGCTTCCTGATCCAGAGAGTGGAATGATAGCCAAATTTTATAATTGTCGATCTGGAAATACTTAGTTTGTTAATTTTGTTTGGTGTACTATTGTATAGTCAAGTAGTGTATCCTTATCCTTGATTTTGTTGTGGTCAATCGGACACGTTTACCTTGTAGAGCGGTGTGGTCTCTTGCATTGGTTTAGGAATCTAAGATTAGTTGTCTTGTTGAGAAGAAACCAAGATAAGTTCCACAATTATAAGACCACTTGTGATCTAGTGGAATCGGTCCCGAAATGAAGTTTTAGTTTCTAGTTCCGTGGACGTAGGTCTAGTTTGTTTGTAGATCGAATCACGTTATATTACGTATTCTTGTGTTTTCTTGAGCTCTCTTGTTCTTAACTCTCTCGCATTACTATATTTGCACTTTATTGTTTGATTTGCTCAATTTCTTTTAGTACTTGCTTGTAATTTTAGTTAGGTGATTAAAATCTAAAAGTTTGAATTCTAATTGTTAAAAATGCTTCGCACTTGATCTTAGGACTATATTCTAACAATTTCATGTTCAATATATCCGACAATCCATTGATGTCACTGTATTTTTGAAAGAAAAAAGGTTGATTTAAATTTTATTAGATATTCCTTTTGAAACAATCTCCATTGCGTAATAAAAATAACTGAATTAACCAACAATTTACTTCTTCAACAATATTCTCGTCAGCCATCGCATGTTTTAATGAAGACGTTACCTTAATTGTGGGCTAGCAAAAAGTTACTCCCCCCATAAAATAGCTATCCCAAATTGGGATGCCTGCTTCCATTAACCAAGAAAGCTACAAAGTACTTAGTTTGTACATCAGAGGTGTACTACACAGCATAGGAGGTCTATACTGTTATAGAAAACAAAAGTAAACTAAAGACTACTAATACTACTAAACTGTGCCCCAAAATAGATCATCATTTCCCTTACCCCCATCCTTAAGTACCAAAATGTAACAACCAGAACATCAGTTTATTACAACTCAAAAAACCCGAACACCAAAATATTCTCCAAACACTAAAATGAAAACATCCTAATCTCAGCTATCATCACTAGATGATCCTAGCAGATCCTCATCCTCAGCATCCTCCTCTATCCTAGCTGTCAACAGATTCGACTCCGGCTGCTGCTTGAAAAACTGAACCACTTCACTTTGTTTTCCTATCCAATAATATATTAAGCTTAATATATTGTTAATTATTGTATGAGCATTTTTAACCGTCCCGTTGTTAAAAACTACCCTATTTCGTTCATTCCACATAATCCATACTACTGCTGTAAGTATGGTCCCCTACTTAATAAACTCATCTTGCCAAAAGATAAGTATTGTATCAAGATGTTTTCCAAATTTTCAAGTTTTAGTTTTTTATCCCTTGCTAATCTCCCATTTATTTTTTCCCAAATTTCCTACTAGCTATACATTGCATGATGAGATGATTGATACTTTCAACTTCTCCACATAACACACATTTATTATCAACTGCCATTCCTCTTCTAATTAAATTGTCCTTAGTTAGTAATCTATTCTCTAGTGCAAGCCAGATACACAATTTAAATTTCAAAGAAATTTTAAATACCCAAACATAATGTTTAATATTTACTCTAACCCCCCCCCCCCAAACTTAAAAAGCTATACATATAATTTGTATATATCCCATTAGATTCAAAAGACCAAATTGAAGAATCCTCTTCATCATTTATATGTACTTGTTGCAAAATTTGCATTAATTCCGTTTTTTTGGTTTTTCATTTCATTACTTACTCCTCTTGTTAAAAAAAATTTAAAGTTTCCCCTATTCCATACTTGTCTTAAGGTAACATTACATCTTTTTACTTTTTGATATACCAACGGAAATTGTACTTTGAGAGGACAGTTGTTTAACCATATGTCATCCCAAAAATTAATAGTATTTTTCCATCACCTACAACCCGTTTATTTCCTATAGTTATCAAATAATGTAATTTACTTACTTCTGCCCAAAAGTGAGAAGCATTCGTAGTAAATTTTTTATATTTAATAGTTATCATTTCCTTCCATATACTCTTATGTTCCTTATATAAGAATAACCAAGCCCATTTACAAAGTAATGCTTGGTTCATAATACCCAAATTTAATATCCCCAAGCCCCATTTTCCTTACTTCTACAAATTCTTTTCCAATTAACTAAATGTATTTTCCTTTTCTTTATATTGTCCACACCCGCCCATATAAATTTTTTTCTAATCACATCTATTTCTTTGCAAACCCATTTTGGCATTTTATAAATTGTCATGTAATAGAGTGAAATTGATGATAGTACTGAATTTAATAAAACTAATCTACCTCCTAATGATAAAAGCTTTCCTTTCCACAAAGGAAGTTTATTTTTAATTTTTTCTATTAACCTTCTCCATTCATTTTTTGAAGGTTTTTTCCAATGTATTGTTTCCCCTAAATATTTCAATGGAAGAGATCCTATTTTACAACCTAATGTGTCTGCATAATAATTGCTTATATGTTTCTCTATATTTATCGGGATTAGTTCAGTTTTTTTAAAGTTGATCTTCAAGCCAGACATTGCCTCGAATCCTTTTAATATATACTGTAATTTCTTAATCATTAGAAAATTTGAGGGAATAAAAATTAACGTATCATCCGCATATTGTAAGTTAATAATTTTATATCCAGAATTTAATGTAGGTCCCAGTCCCTCTAGGTGTCTCTTTTCTTGACCCAATTGTAACATTTTATTTAAAGTATCTGCAACTAGTATAAATAAATATGGTGATATAGGATCACCTTGTCGAAGTCCTCGTTTACATTGAAAATAAGCACCTATTTTTCCATTAATTTTTATTGCACTTTCCCCTCGAACTAATATGCTCTTAATCCATGTAATCCATTGTTCATGAAATCCCCTTTGTTTCAAAATTTCAAATAAAAATTTCCAATTAACATTATCAAATGCCTTTTCATAGTCTATTTTCAATAAAACACCTTCTTCTTTGTTCTTATGCAAAGAATCAAGTATTTCATGTGCTGTTACTACACTCTCCATTATGTATCTTCCTTTAAGAAAGGCACTTTGAGTTGGATTAATAATTCTACTAAGTACTTTATATAATCTATTAGCTAATACTTTTGTAAAAATTTTAAAACTACAATTCAATAAACTTATAGGTCTGTAATTAGTTAATTTCTGTGCTATTTTTTCTTTTGGTATTAAACAAATAAGTGCTCTATTTAATTGAGATATATCTAAATTATTATTGTGAAAAATCTATAAACATCCTTAATAAATCCAATTTTATTACTTCCCAAAAATGTTGATAAAAAAGTATAGGAAACCCATCTGGTCCTGGGGTCTTATTTGGTTTCATTTGAAACATAGCTTCCTTAATCTCATCTAATGTAAATTCTTGTATTAAATTCTCGTTCGACCCGAACCAACACCCGAAAAACATCGACGTTGCCCGACCCGAGACCCGACCCAACATCACCTGACCCGACCCAGCACTCGAAAAACGTCGATGTTGTCCGACCCAAGACCCGATCCGATCTCACCCGACCCAACCCACAACCCGAATTTTGAGAAAGTCAAACTAATTCGACCCGACCCAAACCTGTCCGACTTGCCACCTCTACACACTGTCTAGAATGCTTTTCATAGAATGCGTGGGTGCAGACTAAATCAAACAGATGTTCAGACTAAACAAAACAGGTGTCCAGACTAGTTTTTCAAGTCAATTTTTACACTTCTTCAAGTCATTTCTGCACAAAAATATGAGACACATACTAAAAACACAGGTGTTCAGACTAATAAAAACGTGTTGAAACTAAATAAAATAGGTGTTCATACTAATTGTTTCAAGTCTGTTTTGCACAATATGAGGCACAAACTAAACAAAACATGTGTTGATACTAAATAAAATAGGTGTTAAGACTAAATAAAATAGGTGTTCAAACTAGTTGAAAGAGATGTTCATACTAGTTGTTTTAAGTTTTTTATTTGCACTGTTTCATGTATGTTTTGCATAGAATTCATGAGGTGCAGACTAAATAAAATAAGTATTTATACTAAATATAACAGATTTTCATACTAGCTGTTTCAAATAAGTTTTTGCAATGTTTGAAGCATTTTCAGAGAAAATTTGAGCAAAAAAGATGGAGAAAAACTAAAAAAATGTGATTTGCAGGCTTTGGAAGCGTTTTTCGGGGCAAAAACAGTGTCGTTATGAGGTAAAACCCTAGTAAAGTGTCGTGCCATTTCCGAAAAGTTCTCATACGTGCAAATCAGAGTTACGAGTCAAAAGTTATGTCCGTTCAAAGATCAATCTTTATTTTGTGCTGATACTAACTAAGATATGATTATACTATAGGATTTCATGATGCGAATCGGGTAAAAATTAAAAAAAATTTATCCGATAACATCTAGGATCGTTTCATTATTGCGAATTTTAGTTCATTTGTTTGCATCACTAATCACAATCATATATGTTCCTACAAGAGGGATTGTGATACCATATCTATGGTTTTTAATGTAGCTCTATTCCTCGTCGGTTCACCTTGAATCCGAAACAAGAACGGCTTCGAGTTCGTGCTAGCGTCCTCTTCGTCCGCTCGTAGCTTTATCGCCCGTTACGTAATCGATTGATTAATCGATAAATATTTTGCAAATATTTAGAGGAAGAGAAAAACTTAGTTGAAGTTGTAACCCTATAATCTCTGGCTAAATATGATATTTATAGGCTCTAAACATCATATCAAAACTCTTCAAATTCCTCTCGAAATTAAGGCACTAATGAAATTTAAACCGGCACATTAACTGCTGACCTTTCAGCACTAAAACTGCCATAACTTTCTCTGGAGAACTCCAAACGACCTCAAATCTTCACCATTGGATTCTACACTTCAAGGGAATTTGCATAGGTCATTTGTCCAGATTGATTATTGTTTGACCTTTCAAATTCCTATTTAAAGGAGCCTTAAAATCTGACCCGAATTTGAGGCCATAATTATAGATATCTTCTCTATCTCTTTATTTGTTAAATAAATTATATTGAGCTTTGAGCTTTAAATAAATTTATATCTCATAATAATATTCTCATATTATTATGATAATAAAACTTATATTATACTCATAATATACACTTTTCAATAAATTTATTTTCCCGCTAGGAAGTCACATCATGTGTCATAATATTTTAATAATTCCAATATTTACTTTTATTTCATGTAACATGAAATCTCGTACATAGAAAATATATTAAAATATTTATTCTTGTTTCCGTTCAGTTAGTGTGACCTATATTGAGGATCTATGTTATGTTGGCAATGGGATAAAATATTTTATTCCATAAACTGTAAGCGATATTCTAGCTATACACTACAGTTACCCAAATAACACAGATGTTTAGTAAATCTTTACAAAACACGATCATTCTAGTAATATTATCATTAACATTACTGTGTCTATTCCTTGCCTTATGATATTATAATTATTATACAAAGTAGGACTGTGTCATCTTTGTATTATAATTGTTTCTTAGTCTCCATTAAGTGAATTATAAAATTATTACTGCACTTCAGTTATATTGGATCCATTTATAATTCTACTTTACCAAGGGACCCACAAATTATCATTTCTCATTATTAATGAGTGACAATGATGCTCTTGACATATACCATTTTCCCGCATAAGTTATATATAAAGAATTATTACTTTTATCACTACTTGTTGTAAGTAGCTTTTAATAATAATCACGTTATATATCCCTCATGTGAAAAAGATACATGTCTCAATCTTAGAATCAAAGACACGATAAAAACATCAATGACATAAACACAATCCAAATAATACTTTTATCTATTAGATCTGTTTAATATATGAAACATTTCATATATTTGTGTTATTAAATGATAATCTTTTATCAACGTTTGCAGACATACAACGTACTTTTAATCAACACGGCAGTCTTATATGGAATATTTGTGTTCCTGCTAATATCCAAGACCTGTAAGCATTTTAGAGTTGTATATTCATTATATTTAGAGTTATGCGGTTCAAGACCAAGTGCATCTTCTTGAACACATCTAAATATGAATATAGAACTCATGAAACAAGATGTGAATAACATCTAATTCATAAATATAACATAAAAGTAATCAGTAAAAGATAACTTTTAGAACACAAATCTAACATATACTAGTTAAGACTAAATACAACACGTGTTCAGACTAAATATAATAGGTGTTCAGACTAAATACAACAAATGTTTAGACTAAATAGAACATGTGTTCAGACTAAAAAAATGTGTTCAGACTAAATAAAACAGATGTTAAAACTAAATAAAACATGTGTTCAGTTTTTTGCACTGCTCGAAGTCAGTTCTGCACAAAAATGAGGCACAAACTAAATAAAAAATGTGTTCAGACTAAATTGATGTTGATACTAATTCCTCAAGTGGTGATACTACACTACCACAGAAATGACCTTTAAAAGCGAACAAAATCACCATTTAAAATCGGACTCCAGCCCGCTGTAAAAGATAGGGCTTTTAAAAGTCACATGAGTCCGCTGCTAGTTGTCAGGACTTTAAAACCGGACAGCAAGCCTAGGGTCCGATGTTTAATACACCTTTTAAACTAGACGCGAATCAAAAGGCCCACTTTTAAATATAACCTTTAAAACCGGACCGTAAGCCTAGGATCCGGTGTTAAAGGTATAGGGTCCGGTTTTAAAGGATTGCTGCGTGTTTCAATTTTTAAATTTGGCTGGCGCGCGGATTTTCAATTTTTTTTCAAAATGACCTAGAATTTTTAAATTTTTCCAAAAACGATCTTGAATATAATTTTATAAATAACCAAAATTTTAAAATTTGTTCTAAAATGACCTAAGATATTATTTTATTTAATGAAAAATCATATAATTTCACATATTTTGTAAAGCTAAAATTATTAGAATGAATATTTGTTAATTTCAACAAAAATTAAATAATATGAAGAAAAAACGAAATCTTCAATTAAATATTCTTTGAATCTCTTCTTCAATATTCTTCATACTAAATCTTCTTCAACTATTCAAATCTTCAAATCTCTACTAATTTTTAGATGGGTTTTTTCTAAGTATCATTTGATTGTTGAGAGATAGAGAGAAATGAGAGATGAAATGGAAATTAAAGAGGTTATATAGAGATGGGAGAGAGAAAATAAGCTATCAATCCGTGGGTATTGTCTGAATGGTTAATGAGCATTGGATTGATTTTAAATGGACGATCCAGATTAAAGAAGCATAGGTCGATCCGTGTGAATGCTTTTAAAACCGGACCCTGCAAGAATTCCGGTGTTAAAAACCTTTTAAAACTGAACTGAAGCAGAGGTCGGTGTTAAAAACCACTTTAACACCAGACTGGTGCAGCATTCGGTGTTAAAAACCCCTTTAACACCGGCCCTTGTGTTACACTTCGATTTAAAAGCCCTTTTAACACCGAATGTTAGTTAATGTTCGGTTTTAAATCCAACTCCTGTTTAAAAGGGTCGGTTTTAAAGACCTTTTCTATAGTAGTGCTATCACTTTTGATGTTGATACTAATTCTTTTGCTGTTAATATCGATGTTGAAACTAATTTCTTTGCTGTTTTAATGAGCTAGAAGAGACATTCCTCCAGATAATCTCCACTCTTCGCATTTCTGATGCACAGGAGTTGCTCCAGCAGTGCCTCAGTTTCTCAACCCGAAATGTTGATGACTGCCCTCACTTGGTCAGTGCTTTCAAGACCTGGTTCAGACGTGCCAACAGGGCTCCCCGAGGATATCGCAATTAGAAGAGGGAGATTACTGTCCATATTAGTTATGCATACATACTAGTTTTTTTAAGGCAACTTCAAAAATGGCTCACCTCCTGAGATGCTGAGCAAAATGGCCCCTCTGTTAAATTAACTTCCAGGCTTACAACCTCCTGATCTGAAGCCAATGTTTATATGTTAAATAATACAGAACTCCACAACACCTTTTTTTTACTTCTGTGGGTTGTGTGTGTGTGTGTGTGAAGTTATAGAAAACCAAATAGCATCAAGTGACCAAACATAGACTGAAATGTTGATGTTTCAGTTCTGGTCATCCCACATCTACCAGAAACTTCAACTTCCATCTTTAAAACCTTTTCGAATAGGAGTGTTTGGGGGTCAAGATGGTTATTTCTCCTTGGTATGTTGGGGGAAAAACCATTTTCAAGAGTTGCCCCTTTTTCGGTGGCTGCATGTACAAAGTAGTTAGCTTTCCATTTTTAGAGTAAAATGTTGGAACAACTCTTTTGTTTATGAAGCAACTCACTTTGTTCTTATGCCTCTTTTTTATTCTTTTTTTCCTTTTGATATCCTATCTTGTAAATATTTGCCATATTAATATTAGCTTTAGTGTTCTTCTACTTGAATTTTGTTTGCTTTGTGTATGGAAGATAGTTTTATCTGGAGTTGAGCATACTTGCTAGTTATGTGATCTATTTATCTGACCTCAAAGGTCATTATTATTATTATTATTATTATTATTATTATTATTATTATTATTATTATTATTATTATTATTATTTATTTATTTATTTTTTTCAATGCCTGGTACACTCCCTCCATCTGTTCATTATTCTGGTAGGAATTCCAAAGCCCACTAGTGATTTTAATTGATTAAATATCCTAAAGAATTCCTAGGTAGAAACTTCTTCGTCTTTATCTATACTATCTTATAAAGCACCTAAGAAATGGAGTTCTCCATTTGGTCATAGTCTTACTTTTTTAATGGACTAAAATATCCTTCAAGCCAAATGATACTAATACACAATGCTTGATTCTATAAGGATAATAATGTCATTTGTACAAATTATATATGATAAGTATTATACGGTTGATTATTCACATATTGAAATCTTTCGTGACATTGCATTTTATTAGCTAGAGAAGAAAATAAAAAGTTGTGCCAAAATATTTTAAACTATTAATATTTCATGTACAAATTAATTTTCAAGCACACATTTCATAGTCGTATTACCATACTAATGTATCAAATATTTTAAACTATTCATTATTTTTTAACTAAAAAATTGGTTAAATGCCACATAACTTTGACTATGACAAAGTAAAAATATTATAGTATTTTAAAATACTATAGAATCATACTACTGACCAATAATTTCTGCCAACAATTTACAATTACAAGAAATGGACGAGTTAGTTAATTTGTAAATACACACACACACACACACACACACACACACACATATATATATATAATTTTCTGATATTTTGGTTAGACGTCAAATCATGAAATTAATGAAACGGTGCAATATTCAATCCTGCTTTGTAATTTTGTTTTGTTAATTATTTTTTCATGCATTTAATTTGAAATTCAATGATCCGCATTTACATATATTTTTCAAAATATAATTGATATTTGAGATTGATGTATTTTCTCAAAACTATTGTCCTATAAATTTTATGGGACCTACACATGATACAAGAACTAATTTTTATGGGACCTATATCATAGTTAGGAGAATTTAAACAAAGTTGTTTTTGTCTGTTTTTTTATAACGTAAATTTTACGAAATATTACTATAGGAATTGCATAAATAATATCTTTTATTTTGCTGATGATTTTTAAAATATAGCATTGAAAATTATGCAATGTGTGTATAAATCTGGATTACTATCCAATTTTTTATATATTTGTTTCAATCTCTGGAGTGAATGTGTTAATTCTTCCATTCAATTTCAGGTATTTTACTCTCCTCTATATTGCTGTCTTGAAAGAAAACTCCATGACGCCGTTACGTCGAGTCAAAAGCCGAGTAGAAGCAATATGACAGATTAAAAAATTATCTGATGCAACCAAAAAATATATGTGTTTACCTTCTCAAATTTGGCTAAGTATCCAATATCATGTATCAGGTAGCTATGTTTGTGCGTTCATCCAGGCTAAACTGCAGTGACGCATAAGAGGCGTAAGCAATCGTTAGAGAGAGCTTCAACAACCTTATCAAGCGAGATCAAATTCCGAAAAATCCGCTCAAAGAAGTAGGAAAATAATCTGATGCAAATTTAGCAACCAGAAAATATATGTGTTTACCTTCTCAAATTTGGCTAAGTACCCAGTATTAGTTATCAGGTAGCTACGTCTGTGCACTTCCCCGGGCTAAACCGTTGTGACGCATGTCGCATGTTGCATGATGCTTGCCGCATGACGCACAACGTATGATGCATGACGCATACCGCATGCCGCACGACGCATGACACATGACGCTTACCGCGTGACGCATACCGCATGACGCATGACGCATGACCCATGACTACGGATGACGCATGATGCGTGCCGCATGCCGCATAACGCATGACGCATGCCGCATAACGCATGACGCAACACAAGACGCGTGACGCATGACGACATCACCGTCGTCCGCATACACTTCATGTTGAAGATTTGTTACTTCTTCGATTACATACTATTCTTAGTTCTTCTTAACAATATCGTAAGGATTGCATTGTTTCTCACTTTTCAATTAAGTTAACTTCATGCGATTCGTATTTTCTAACTGTTGATTCTTAATTTTTAGAGACAAAAATGTTTGCCATGGTTCCAGAGGACATGAGAGCATATGTGCAATCCAACGTAAAATTTGGTGATTTGTATCGTATAGAACGCTTCAAACTTGGTCCTATTCCATTTTGTGCACCATTTGGAGGTATCAGATACGAGTCGCACAAACTCACAAATGATGAATGGATGATTCAATTTGATAAAAGCACCAAACTGGTTTCTCTTAGAAACGATCTAAGATTTCCACTTTACCCAACGGTGCCATCCATTAATCACATTACCGGGATCTCATCCGGCAGACATCTCACAGGTATATAACTTGTGACATCTTAATCTTAACTCAAATCTTATAGACCATATAAAAGATGTTCTCATAAAGTTGTAAACTATATAAAAATATTTATCTTAATCTAACTTTTTTGTAGATGTTCTCGATCAGGTGTGTTATGGACACCTTGTCTATTACATCAAATGGAATGGTACACGTCGTGCGCCTTGTGTTGAGATATATCTACTCGATCGCACGTGAGTTACCACATTATACAATAATTACTACTCGTGAGTTAAATCTTTCATATCAAACATTTAAAAAAAATGCAAATAATTTCTTCCAATATTTTTATCTTTAGAGGAAGTGTCATTCCATTGATCATGGTAGACGAACCGTTGAAGCGTTACATGAGAGTCATTCGTGCAATTCAGGAAAAGTCGATTATCTTCGTGACTCGAGTGAAAGTAATCGTCGATAAACCATGTATGTGACATATTTACAATATGCATTTATCTTTCATCTTTACTAAAAAATTACAATTTCACTAAATTAATAATAATAACATGCAGTCAATCATTTGCTTGCCACTGATATTTCCACTGTCCATTTTGACTCAGAGATGCCAGAATACGAAGATTTGAAACTTAGGTACATGTACAATTAAAATATCAAAATACTACTGTCTAAAATTAATCCAGATCCAACAAATTGAAGTGGCTTGACTAAATCAACTCTTTTGCTATATGCAGACTCAACATATCTACATGATTACGGTGTTCCCGACGAAATAAATTACTTTAAGTTGGAAGTGTTGTTTTTAGCTTACTTTAAGTTGCAGACTCAACATATCTCGTGATTTGTGGCAGCGCAGATCTCGAGATGATCCACGTGTCCCGCAGCACTGTACTGTGCAGCACCTTATCTGAAAATGATCTTGAATGTAGTGAAAATCAGGTTTCAGTTCTCTGTCAACCTCAGAAAAAAATTAATTAGTTTTTTAAATTTGATTCACTCTGGGTCCTCAATGTTTTAAAAATGAACTAAATTAGTCCTCTACTTTCTAAAAGAAACTAATCTGTTCATTTCATCATATTATTTGCTAACATAATATATTTGTTTTTTGTTTGAAACGAGGATATATGCTTGGTGTATAACATAAATTTATAATTCATAACAATGATACAAATCTTGTTTAAACTGATATTTTATATCAAATCCAATCAGCTGCATAAATAAATTGAAATCAAACTACTTTTCAAATCCAATTCAGCTTTTTGTGCGGCAAAACTAAGTTGCATTTGAAAAACTGCTTTGATTTGGAATCCGTTTCCGGTGGGGTACCCCGTAGGGTGAAGTACTCATCCAATGGTTCATACAACTTTGAGATTCGTACGCACGAATCTCAAAGTGATGTGAACCATTAAATGAGTACTTCACTCTACGGAGTATTCTACCGGATGTGAATTCTTGATTTGTGGGTTGGATTTTGATATAAATATCAATTTAGACTTGGTTTTACAATATAATTAAAGGACAAGACTAGTCTCTTTTAGAAGTACAGGAGTTTATTTGGTTCATCTTTAGAATTTAATGATTAAGTTGGTGTAATTGAAAATTTAAGATTTTTTTTATAAATGTTTAAAGATTAAAATCATAAATTTTCTCTACTATATACGTGACAAAAAAATTATTTACGCTTACGAACCTTTTTTTTGGGGGTTTTTGTGAGCAAAAAAACATGGCAAGTATATGCTTTTCACTCACCGTGAAGATTTAAAGCGTGTTTGTAAGTGTGAACATGAGAGGTACTAAACTTGACCTTCTTCAGAAAAGAAACCATGGAAAAGACGTAAAATGACATTAGGATAGGATAAGCAAAGCAAACCTGTTATGACCGGCACTTCAATATCAGCCTTAATTAACCATACCGTTTTTGACTGGTAAGGCGGTACATAAACCTAATCCCCTAAAGTCGTCACCAACTATAAATTGAAGGGATAACTTTTAGGTAAACAAAATGGGAAAAGAATAAAAAGAAAGAGACATATTTATTGCAGACAGAGTATGAGAAAGTGTTCTTGCCTCTGCAATTTCCATTATTCCTACGCGCCAAAATAAATTGGGAATAAAGAAGATGAAAAACTTGCATCTTTCAAACATTACTAACCTTTGGGAATCATAATTCCATCTTATTAATTACGACTGAACCCATCACGTTCGAAAACATTAATCAAACCCTGAACCAAGCCAAAAAATTGATCAAAATAACAGTAAACATCTGAATCAAAAAGCTTGAATTCAATCACACAACATTTCCTCTCTCTTCTCTCTCACATTTTCTATGACCAACCTTGTACGGGCCAGCGTTTCTCAGGATCCGGCATCCAAGACGACTTCTTCTTCTTCTTCCCTTTCTTTGCCGGGCTATTGCTGCCATTTCCATCTTTCTCTATCTCCTTCTCTTTGTTATCCTTTTCCTTCTCTCCATCTTTTTTAAACACCTTGTCAATCAACTTGCGTGCAATCGGTTTCTGCTGCACATTCGATGGCGATAACGTCAAGGGCTTCTCAGGTTCCTGCACCGTATCCTGCGGAAGCCGCATTGACTGAGAGAGCCTCTCATAGTCTGGCAGCGGCACCTTCTCTTCATCTGAGCCCTCTATTGCATCCATCAATAGATGATGACTCGTCGATCTGCGACGAGTTGTTTTTTTGGTAGAATCGGTTCCTACAAAATGTATATGTCCACTTCTGTTGCTGTTGCTGTTGCTATCGCTGTCAGAATCCGTGTCTATATCTCTATGGTTGAAGTAATTGTTTTGAGCCATGACTGTGAATGATGGGGTTTTAAATTGATGCTTGGCTCGAAAAACAAGCACCGACGTATGCGGATGGTGGAGAGAGAGAGGATCTGGTGGGGGAAAAATATGAAATTATTAGTTGGAAATTGGGAAGAGATTGAAGTAAAGAAGAAGAAAAGGCAGACTTGATTTCTTGTATATTTTCTCATCTCTAAAGTTGACTTGTGAATTTGTGATGGGTAGGCGTGTTTTGGGTCCATGACCTGCGTGGTTACCTCGCGTTGATTACTTTAATTCTTTTCAAAATGTTTAAACGAAAATTAATATATGGTGCTATTTGATTTGCTCTTCTATTTTACTACCAGTATGATATTTGGGACCCATTTCTTGTGGGTCCCACAGTCATAGATTGTAGGTGAAATAGAGAAGCAAATTATGAGGCATGTGTATCAGTACCTTGTTTAAAACTTAAAAAGCACGTAGTTGTGCTTGGCTTTTTCTGAAAGAGATTACGCTTGGGTACCAAAATTTCCCACCAAGATGAAGATCAAAAGGTTTAAGGAAAAAGGATGTAAAGTTGATAAAATTTTACTAATGGAAATAAAATAAGGACTAAATTGATTATAGCAATTCACATAATTAATTATTTATATAAATTGGATAAGTTTGGTTAATTTCATTATCTAACTATATCATTTTCCGATACGTTCATTGTTCATTCGTACTGTTCATTCAACAATGCGATTTTTTTTCTCCCGACCTTGCTTGTGTTAATCAGTCGTCAAAACTATAACTAATAAAGTTTTTAAGCTAACAAGGTTAATTACAAAAATTACGTAAATTTCATTTTTTTCAGATATATTGATGCAATATTTTAAATTAGGGAGCTGATATATTCAATACCTTCAGTGATACCACCATCGATACCAACA
This sequence comes from Eleocharis quinqueflora, assembly GCA_964058865.1. NCBI lineage: Eukaryota > Viridiplantae > Streptophyta > Magnoliopsida > Poales > Cyperaceae > Eleocharis > Eleocharis quinqueflora. The sequence continues at coordinate 316,724 of CAXKVX010000140.1, read as the reverse complement.
TAGCAGATCCAGTTGAATTCAGTTTGCATGTTTTTTTTATGATGCATGCTGTTTTTTGTATTATGCATATTGTTTTTGTTATTATGCATATAATTGATCGGACGCTCCACTGAAAACGAATGTCGCTACACTCACCGACGCGGATCGCTACACTCATCGATGCGGACTGGACGAATCCAGTTGCATTTATTTTGAAAAGTTGTTCTAGTTATTATGCATGTTGTTTTTGTTATTGTGCATGTTATTTTTTGTTATTATGCAAGTAAATAACATGCAAAATAATATAAATAACATGCATAATAACAAAAACATCATGCATAATAACGAAAACATAATAAATCATAAGTATAACAAAAAACATAATGAATTTAGCATATAAATCATAAGTATTTGACTGTTATTAATGTTTTTAGATGCACTAACAAAAACAAAAATGCATAATAACGAAAACAATATGCATCATAAGTAAAACCAATTTTCATAATAAATCATAAATAGAACAAAAAAACATATTGAACTTAGCATATAAATCATAAGTATTTAACTATTATGCATGTTATTAGATGCACAATAACTAAAACAACATGCACAATAACGAAAACAATATGCATCATAAGTAAAACAAATTTTCGTCGGAACTCAACTGGACGTGTCCAGTTGGTATCGCTGACGGTATCGAAGTTGGGATCCGCGGAACTTTTTCCTTTAAATTATTATCGTTTAGAGTAACACCATGATGCTAACTAGATTAACTAAATTGATTAAGCTAACCAATTGTTACCAAATCAATATATCGAGCCTTAAGATCAATCTTAAAAAATCAGAGCTTTTAATCACAACATCCAACAACACTAGGGTTTAAACATTGGCCAACATAATCCAATGCAAACCTGCATCATTTCCCCTCACTTACCTGTGCTTACCACTCTAAGACACAGATTAAGAAGGCAATGCTATCATCAACTCATACAAAAGATCCAAGATAGACTAGAGATACAATTAGAAATGAGGAACTATGTCAAGGATATAGTCGATTACAGAGGACGGTTTTTCAACACCTACGCCTCCAATACATCACACCAGCTGCTTCACAACACCACCTCTCCGAACGATGGACTAGAGATACAATTAGAAATGATAACAAACTTTGTTATATGGAAGGAACACTGCAGGAGGATTTTCGATGAACAAACTAAAGCCATCATCCAATTAGCACGAGAGGTGCGGCAGACGAGGAGTCTATGGTTCCCCGAAACAGAGAACTCAACACATGTGGCACAACAATAACTTTTGCTAGTTTCAATCTGTTAAAAAAAAAAATTTCTTTAGTTTTACATGGTTTTCCTGTTTCTTCTCTGTAATCATATTCTGTAAAATAATTCACTGCTTCAGTGAAACTATATATCAATGAAACCAGAGGACTCAGATCCTCTCTTTTCAACAAAAAAAAAGATCCAAGATAGATTACCAACATGAAAAGCTACCTTGCTATCTATGGAGATTGCCTTGTGATAATCAATGAAGTCCTAACTGGCATAGCGACTTACTTCATGTCTATATTCAAGTTGCCTAAATGGGTAATTAGAAGAATTGACCAAATAAAAAAGACATTTTCTTTGACATGGACACAAGAATGACAAAAAGGTTTATACATGATAAGTTGGTGCATTGTCACAACTCTCAAATCTCTTGGAGGCATGGATGTAAAAAATCTGGATATGGTCAACAATGCATTGCTCATTAAATGGTTGTGGTTATGGCAATGCAATGATCAGGCATGGTGGAAAGTAGCAACATTGATGCAGGATGTAAATGATAAATCATGGGAAGATGATCAACTCCCTCTGTTCTGGAAAGAATTGAAGAAAGTGGCACCCGTATTCACTTGCTTGAGAATTCAACCGGGAGAGGGTATAAGAACAAGGTTCTGGCACGACTGCTGGATGAATTATCCTTTAAAGGATCAATTCCCAGAACTCTACATTTTTGTTCAAAACAGAAATGTCACCGTGGCTCAATGTTATGACCAAGATCACTGATCCATCCAAGAAGTGCAAGACCTTCAACAAAACCAACAGAGACAAACTCTACTGGCACAGTTGCAGCAACAAACTCTCAACACAAACAATCCAGACTTATCAGTTTGGATCAGAAAACCACCCCACTTCTCAGTACAATCTGCTTATCAATTCATGTCTCACACACCCCACATACAATCAGACTTATATAATATCTGGAGATTGAAGGCACCTGCTAGAGTTCTTGTCTTTACATGGCTCATGCTCAAAAACAGATTGACCACAACGGATAACTTGAGGAAAAGATGATGGCAACTACTAAGTTTTTGTCAGTTATGTAAGAAAAATGCAAAATCAAGACGACACATCTTCATAGAATGTGAATACTCATACTATGTTAGACGCAACTTACACACTGACAGACTGCCACACAAGATTATCTCTCCATCCTACTTACTCTTGACAACACATTCCTTGCTGACAGATAAAACATCACAAACCTACTCTGCTCAATTGGAAATCACAACAAATTTTGTGTTTTGGAGGGAGAGGTGCAGAAGAATATATGCAGACAAAGAACAAGATGTGAGAGGAACAGTAAGGGAAATTCTTTTCGAGATCGGTAATTGGTTTGCTGCAGGATGATGATGCTTTATCAGTAATCGGCTGTCTTTTTGCTGTTTTTTCCACTATTGTTTCAATATATTGCCACATTTCTCATTTTTCCTCCTTTTTTCACTTTTGTATATAATTAATAAATTGTAACAAAGATCACTATTGTGATCATGGTTAATGAAATCTGAAGGCTTTGACCTCCACCTTTCCCTAAAAAAAACTATAAGTTAGGTTGACATATGTATTACTTTAAACAATTTTTTGTATTAATTGAATTAGTATATTAATGTAACTAAGTCAACTCTGATTCGCAACTGTATCAATACATTAATTGAGCGAACTGTTATTATATATGAATTACAAAGGAAGCGTATGGAGAGGAGCTGCAATTAATTGAACAAAAATAAACTGATTGAGACTCAGTTAACATACAGAGATCTTAGCCAAGTAGGCCTTAAATTTTCCTAGAGAACTAATGTTTTGGCAAGTTTAATATGAATTGAGCCCACTTGACCTTGAGTTGTACAATATAATTTACAATATATTCATTTTGTTCAAGTAAGCAAAAATTCCCAATATAAAATAGAGAATTGAGGTCAAATGACTAAAAAACAGTTACTAGGCATGTATTTTGGGCATTTGGTACTGATATATATATATTTTTTTTCTCCACAGCTGGTGTTAAGATTTCTCATATCTAGTAATCATTTCCTTAAAATCCCTTTGCGTGTGACCATGGCGGTTACTATATGGTCAAAGAATAGGCCATTGGTTGTGTTATTTAAAAATGGAAGGAAGAATTGAGAGAAATCTCTGGTCGAAAGAGATCGTACACAGTTTATTAAGGATCCAATAACCATTTATGTTATTTCAAAGAGAGCTCTGTAACAGCCTACTACATAGGCCACGACAATACATAGCCGCCGCTTGTATTTCAATTTTAGATTCAGTTTTATTTTTTATTTTTTATATTTTTTTTCAATTTTTTTTTTCTGCACTTTCACTCTTGTAAATATTTTTTTCTTTTTTAATGAAATTTGATAGGCATTACGTCTCGATTCCTTAAAAGAAATATAAGAACCTGCAATAAAAATATTGTTCCAATTGTCCGTTAGATTTCAAATATTGATAACTTTCTTGGTTAAATTATATTAGATATTAAACATTAATTAGAAATTATATTTTGAAATTCCAAGACACATTTTATTATCGCGCGTAGTCATCTTAGTGAATCATTACCATCTCCTAATTAACTTATTTTGAAAGTAGTTTCAAAATCGCCAATGTTATCCACATGAAATCTCAACTGTGCATGCTTTCATTATTCAATTGGAAATAGGGAGTTGATACAGGGACACTACTAGAATTTTTTATTTGTGTGGTTAGTTATACTTTATTGTGTGACAAAATAAAATTTTATGAAATAAACAAGTTTTCGTATTACTTTATGTTGTTTCTGTGATAAATTCACGTAACAAAATATGTAGAAAAATAAATTCTCATGTTTCACAAAAATAATTATTTCCTTCCACGAAAATAGTCATTTCAAGCCCATTTCACTTTAACGGGCTTTGTCTATTCTGGATTTCTAGGATCATCTCTCAGACACTATTACAACAGTACTAAATACGTCTCCCTCATACACAAAATGAGATCTTCTACCGCAACACAAATACTACGCGTGCTGCGCAGCAAATCTCAGCATTTGATTTGCATTGAGATTCGTACAAACTAAACTTTATAATATCAGACCTCACTGAATCAAATCTGGACCGTCCGTAGTCTACAGCGCAGAAAATCTGAAACGTTCATTCTTGCTGCGCGGCAAAAAATCTGCTTCCCTCGTACACTCACTTCGCATTTCTAGGGTTATCTCTCACCCAACTCTCTTTCCTCAACATTCATGAGTCCGTATCTGCTGTTATTCTCTGATCCGACCGTCAGATTTCGACACAGATGAACGGACGGCTCATATGAATTGTACGGGATCGATGTATTATATATTTTAACCGTTAGATAAAAAATAGACGGTCAGATCTGAGAATAATAGAACCCTATTATCCCCCAGAATAACAGCAGATATGATTCCCAACATTCATTTTGCTCTCTTCGGAGATTTACACGATCAGACAAATCAACTTCAGAAACGCTCCACTCACCATCTCTCATTGATTCGCCTAACAAATGCTGATTTCCTAAAGTTGAATTGAAAATGCCTCACCTCACCATCTCCTTCCTTCGTCAAGACCATTGTTCTGACCTCTCTCCCTCTCTCACACACACCCCAGAGGGAGGTGGATATCAATGAACTTAGAAGAGGAGAGGAGACGGAAAGCAACCTTCAATTTAATTTGCTAGCTATCTCTACTTTCTTAGAGCATGAATTAAGCAGTTGTCAAATAGTTGTGATTATGCACTTTCTCATTTCTAATTGTTTTTATTTGGTACTGGTACAAATACATACAAGGGATAGGACTGGTTTTGAAGTTATAATTAATTGAAAGTTAAGTCGTGTTTAGATGATTATATATAGATTCATTGTATGATATCAATTGATACGTTGTAAGATAAGTCTCGTTGATGAAGTTTTTGTTGTATCAAATAATTTTTTTTGTATTAGTTGATTTGCAAAATAAATTTGAATTTTACAAAGTTTTTGTGTTTTGAAATTTTTAGGAACCTGAGTGCAAAAATTCAAGATGCAAAAGGAGTAAATAGTGCAAAAGACAAATAAGCCGAATTTAATTAGGTCGAAGGTGTAGTCGAACTTCGTCAACATATCATACCTTTCTATTTGTTTAATCTTTCTAACATATTCTCTATTTAATTTAATTACATTTTATTATTTGAGAAGAATTGATTTTTCGAATTTACGCTTCCGCAATTAGTACTTAAATAAGCCAAATTGGTATTTACACTTCTCCACTTAATCGTTAGTTATATCAATTGAGAAGCGTATCAATTGAATTGATTGTATTGCTTGTATTGTTTGATTTGGGAATTGTTATTAGGAATTGAAGTGTTACATCTTTGCAAAAAGAACTCTAGAACTTTAAAAAAGTCTTATTCACCCATCTAGGATTCTACAAAGCGGTATGAGTGTAAGTTGAACTTGCTAATTAAGATTTATTTAGTGACAAGTAAATGTCCAATCTCTTAGACATGTAGAAGGACCTCTAATACTTGGTTAAAATTATTGTAGCTTTTCTTATTGGAGTGCATTCACGAAGAATTATCTAAAAACTATTGATGTTTAGATCGTGGTAGAAAAATGGTATGTACCAACATACCAAGAAGGAGCCATCAACTTGACCGTAAATTCTAAAAAGAAAAAAAAGATAATGCTCATGTCATAAATGCCATGTTATACTTGATTGATGAGTCCTTAACGAAAATATTTGATGAAAATATGAATGTTTTTGAAATGTAGACTACTATTGTAAAACTTTTCGATAAAGAAACCAAGCTAACAAATGTAGAATCAAATGTTATCAATTATAGCAAAAAGATTGATGATGCAAAAATCTCATTGATACAGGATGAAGTGTTGGAAATTGGAGGAAACAAAGTCAAAGAAAACCTCAATCCCATTATATCCAAGAACAATATGATCGATCCGGCAATAATCGAACTTCTAAGGCCTTGGCTTAGAAGGGAAGAAGGAAAACGAACCCGCCAAAGAGATCAAGGAAAAATAATTCATTGAGAATGTGATAAATGAAGAAGCAAGAACATCATTCTCAAATGAAGAAAAAGAATAAAATATTGCTTCAACCTCCAAAGCGGAGGAAAATATTTATCTTGACTCAAAACCATACAAGGATAATTATTATTTGGGATGTTACTCTGATGATGATTCTGATGATGATTTTAATGATACGAGTAACTTATCTAATGAGGAATCATTAAAGCTTGAAATTTTAGGTTAAACAAACTTCTTGTTGAAACAAATCAAGCTTTAATGAGAAGGGATAACACGATTGGAGGGTTAAACCGCAAAATTCTTGAGCTTGAATCTAAAGTAAAAAAACATGAATCAAAGAAAATAGATTGTAACAAATAAATCAAAGAAATAAACACTTTGAAAATTGAGAATAAAAATTAAAACCCGCTAGTGTATCTAAGAATGACACCAAGTTAGATTTGAGTAAATTGTATGAGGGACAAAAGACTCATAAAAACCAGGTTTCAGATATAAGAAAAATTTGCTCCCTTCATCATCTAACAACTTCCAAAATCTTAAAGGGAAAGAGAAACAAACTCAAAATCACAAGGAAAAAAAATGCAAAATTCCAAAGGGTTAGAAATGCACTAAATTATGTCTTTAGGTATAGATTTAACAATATCAACAATTCCAAAAACAAATTGGGATCAAAACATGGTTATTTCAATCCAACATGATTAAATAACATATACTATAAGGAACAAACCTATTAGAGCTACGATGTTAAGAATAAAAATCATGTCCAATACGATGCTAGATACAATGAGAGACCAAATTTTCTTCCAACGATCAAATGATACAAAAACACACACATTAGATTTCAATTATGCATATCAACCTAAGAATAAAGTTAAAGAATTGGAAATAGATTTTCAAACTCGCTTTGTGAAGAAATATGAAAATGCCCTTACATGTGCCTTTTGCAATTATTGCTGTAGAAAGGGACACATTTCATTAGAATGCAAGTTTAGAAAGGGAGGCAACAAACTAAATGTTGCTTGGATCTCTAAGACTCAAATTTAATAATCTTGACACTTGAATAAAGCTCCCAAATATTTATATGTCATTTATTTTGGGGGGAGCTAAATAAATGTTATGTTAGTATTGTTAATTTAAATCATATTGTATTGAAATTGTATTTTAAAATGTTTTCAAAAATAAATGAAACGTCTAAATGATTTTGACAAACACCCAGGAGTGTGAAAAAATAATTCATATTAAAGTTCAATGCAAATACAAATGATCAGATCGAGAAAAGGGATCTTGATTTTTATAGGAAGTGAAGCTCCAAATGCGAAAGAAATGGTGAAGAGTACATTTTGCAAAATCAAGAGAGGAATGAGCTGAATGCGCTAAATGAGGATCTTGAGTAAGAAATCAAATCATCATATCAAGTTTCTCAAAACCTAAGAGAAGTTCTCTCTCACTTTCTTTCAAATATAATTTGAGATTGTCAAGGTAAAATTATGTTAAGATTCGGTCTAGACAAAAAAATAGTGTATTAATATCAAAATAAATTTAAAGGAGCAAGTATGGATGCAAATTGAGTTTGTACCATGAAAAGAGAACTAATCACTAGAGTAAGCCCCAAACATTGAGTCCAAAACATGATTTAAAAGCATAACAACCAATACAATTACAGTTTAACACTCCTCTCCTTTTTAAAACAAATTCTGTAGCAGCTAAACAATTGCATAACAATTTACAACTATTATGAAGGTTTATCAAAATAATTTCCTCATCCAAACAATTTTAATTTTTACCAAAGCACCACATACCAAACTGTTGCATAACGATTAACAACTGTTATGATGGTTTACCAAAATAAAACCTCACCAAGTCAATATTTTTTCGCCAAAATTCACAGATGAAACTGTTATGTAACGATTTGCAAGCGTTATGACGATTCGGCTGTTCCTTGTTCAAAATTCGAATTCTTGGTTGAACTATTATAACGGTTCATCAACCGTCATAATGGTTCGGGGAAATTTTGCAGATGTTACCCTTTCAGACGCGTCTCTCTATTCATTTCCTTCATCTCCTTCGTGTCTTTTCGTTCCTCTTCCTCCAAAATCGAAATTTCTCTTCAAAATCCTCTCATCCCTCAAAATTACTGCAAACCCTTTTGGATTTCACCTCTCATCTCCATTTCTCGCTCATCTCCTTACTCCTTCCTCACCAAATCTCTTTCCTTCCTCTCATCCCTAACCAAACCCTAGACCAAGGTTTTTCAACCAAAACCTCAAATCTAACCATGTCTTCACGTGTCAAAGACGTCGTATGCAAGATTTGCGATTCCAAGAGGTCAAGGATGGAAGAAATTGGTAGTCTCGGCCAAACCTCAGACTCAACATCCACTCAAATTCAACCCAGCATGAATGAGGAAAGAGGTAACTTGTATTTATTTCTGGATGGTAAGGCTTTTGTCATGTACAATGCATTCATGACAAGACCGCAAGCAAATTGCTCTTATTATGTCAAAAAGGGAGAAATTGTTCAAAGGTTGAGAGAAGGACAAAATTGTTAAATATACCAATCGATGGGGTATGAAACATATCATAGAATGCAATGAATTCTATAATGAGATACTTGTCGGAGACTTTTACGCAAACCTTCGAAAAACCAACGACCCTTGGTGTTTCACCACCTATGTTTGCAGTAAGGAAATATCGATCAATCTTTCTAATATTGTTGAGTGGTTAGGTCTTATGAATGACGGTGAAGAGGTTTACTTGAACTGGTCTTGGCCCAAAGAACTCGAAAAAACACATGTTCAATATATGTCATTCTCTTTTCTGATCGTTTCACACGTTAATTAGACAGGTCTAATTCTGTTCCGTAAATAAGTGTAACTTGTCGTTCTTGCTTGAGATTTGAGTTCAAATATATTTATATTCTTGCCTTAATTAGTTATTAATTTATTATGGATACAATATCATGGGGATTGAGTCTAATTTATTGTCATGGTGGTCAACTATACTCTATCAGAGTTCGGACTTGTGTTGCTGTGCAATTCATCGTTAATACTAATTAGAAAAAAAATTGAGCTTCGCTCAATATAAATAAAATTGATAATATATATACTCATACAAATTTATATGTTTTTCCAATACATGATATTTAGTTATATGTGTCAAGAAGAACTGAAATTTGAGCATCGCTCAATCTAATTAGAAATTGATAATATATGCATAAAATTTTATAAATTATTTTATATACATTTAATTTTATGAATTATTTTATGAAAAAATGAGTTATATACATGTAATATGAAAATAATTACATGAAGTATATGAGTTATATACTTGTATGAAATATATACGCGTGATATAAAAAATATTCACATAATATGATTTATAGTATATGTTGTAAAGATACATAATATGATTAATATAAATGTTTTATAATATTAAATTTAATGTGATATAGAAAAATACATACAATATGAAGTATTTTATATGTTGATAGTATGTAAATATACACATAATATTATTTATAGTATATGATGTATCTATATATGTGTATATAAGATGAAAAAAAAATTATACGTATATAGTACGAAAATATATACATCTTGATATACATACATTTAATAAGTGACTTTTGATATTCATATAATTAATTAAAAGAGCATAATTAATAATGTATTAAATATAATAATGAAGCTACACAATTAAAACGAATAGAACAATATGACAAATCATATATAATAATATGTTGTCAATTGCGAAAACACCATAAAATCGCTCTACACAAAATATACAAAATAACTCGCCACACTTAATCTATACAAAAAATCAGCGATCAAGTTTAATAATATATTTTAATCAATGACCAAAATTTGATTCAGCCGTGTCCAACCCTTTTGAAGTGGAGACACGAACTAATATTAATTCTATTTTAGATAACAGAGTCCGATCACAAATGATGCAGTAGCTAATTTGACAATTAACGATACAAGAAAGGCCAATAAAATACCATACTAAAATTGTCAGCATATTTTGCAAATTTGGTGGGGCTGGCCTTCCTATTGAATCCACAGTTCTTAGCGGTCTCTTGCAATTTCATCGCTGCTACAAGTTGTCAGTATAGTGATTTGCTATGATCATGTCGAACTATTTTACAGTGTTAGATTTCTATCCGTTGACTATTTCAAATACTGAAATATCTTACTGGATGCGGATTCCTCCGGATTCGAATCTACTGCTCGTATCAAATACGAGCAGGATCGTGCTTGCTTCGATTCGATCGTCATGAACGGCTGTGATTTGATTCAGAAAACAAGTGCTTTGATCGTTAGATTAGTGTTGAACGGTTCAGATCGAAACAAACAAAAAACGAAAATGAATATAGGAGCAGCAGATTTGGTTCCGGATCCCTCCATGTTACCCATCTCCCTCGGTCACTGCTCCGTCATTGATTAAAGCCCAACACATAATGAAAAATATATATTATAAGAAAGAAGAGTAAATATAACTAAGGTACTACCAAATTTTTTTAGGTCTCTCGTTATTTCGATATTTTTTATCTTTTAAATGCAAGAAATTGAATCTGCCGATCTTCAATTCTTCGGAACCGGATCTCCAGCTCGTAAATCTCTGCTTGTTTCGATCTAGATCGTTCAAAACTTATCTAACGGCCAAAATATCTGTCTCCTAAATCAAATCACAACCGTCCGTGACGATCGAATGCTTAGATCGAGACAAATAGAAAAACAGAAATTTACGAGCACCAGATTCGAACCCCAATTCTTCATAGCGAGGTAAAGTACAAAAGTACATTATAAAGGTATTCTTAGAAATTTGGCCACAGGTCCTTATAAAAATGATTTTTTTAAAGATGCATTTAGATTATATGGGCACTTTATCTAATATTTTAAAAACTTAGTGCACCTATTCAATCTTTTAAATTTTTTTAATTTAAATATAATTACGTATGTATTTTTCGTTATTACATTAAGTGTTCATTGGATATAAAACAATTTAAAGGTGTGCTTATCCTTTATTCAAATCATATAAAATTTTTAATAATTAGGTTTTCATAAAATTTTATAGATGACCAATCAAGCTTTAAATTTACATAAATTTGATAGACACACTGTCCAAATAGTAGTAACACATAAGAATCAATTTTATTATGAAATTTTTTCAAATGTCAAATAATTATACTATAAAAACAAAAGGAAAAAACTTAAGTACACATCCCAGATACACGCTCTCTAAATACTTCAATCAATCGGTACCGTTTATTGCATTGAGTCAAAACATATATTTCAATTAAACGATACGAATGATCGAAGTAGTATCTAGAAAGTATCTATCTAGATGTATCTAAGTTATTTCCAAAACAAAAAATTATACACTAACATGGCTTAGATTTCTTTATGTTGCTGCAAACAAGGAATGTATTTGCTTGTGGAATTACATGAAAATTTCGACAATATTGAACTAGTTTGTTAAAATATTCCAGTATTAGATCTATATTCGGCAATCTATAATTAATCTAGATGGCTTATAGGTCAAATACAAGCATCCACCTAGGCTTAGGGATATGTCATAAGTCTTCGGTCTCTAGTTCGGCTCCTGTAAAGCTTCTGTTAGATTCGGTTTTGATTCGGTCCTTAGTAAGATTTTGAAAGGGTCGGATTCGTTTCAAAAAATACAGACTCCTATTTATCCGACCCTTTCAAGCTCCGACCCCGTCCGGCTCTGATCTGGCTCGACGATTTAGTCCAGGAAATCCCCAACGAAAAATAGACCTCTGCAATCCTTACTCACGACAGCCCCTCAGACCGTTATCAACCCTTTCACAATTAAAATAAATTAAAAAAAAGAGACCGAAGCCTTTATTACCCGGCTCTGATTCGGCCCTCTGCAACTCGAGGGCCTAATAAGGGCCGAGCTTTAGAGGGGCCGGATATATTTCCTTAGAAGAAAGTCCTTATTATCCAGTCTCTATTAAATCCTCTTTAGATCCGATCCTTACCTGATACTTTTGTAGGTCCTCTAGATCCGACTCTTGTAAAGTCCGACCCGACTTTTAAACTTTCACTACCTTGGCTATGATTCATCAAATAATGTATGAGTCTAATCATAAAATCATTGCTACTAAAATATTCAGCTCAGATAATCACTTTATCGAGAACATAATTGTACTATTAGCATGATCCTCTTCTGGATCTTAGCAGATAATATTTTATTTTATTTATTTATTTATTTGAGGTTTGCATTATGCCATAGAAAAATGTACATCTTGCACGAGTCTCCGCGTCGTGCATTAGAAGTGGCGACACTCTTTGAAATGCATTTCGCATTGCGTGCCATTGACCTAAATTTATATTCTAGTTTTTTTTTATAATGGAGCTGATACGTAGATACAGGGGCGGATTTATGATTCTTGTCAGTGATTCAAGATTTACGATTGGGTTCGAAATGATGGTTATTTCTAGAAAAACTTATTTTACATGGTCATTTATGCAAAAAAATTTCAAATATATGGTCATTTTTGAATTTTTTTATGTATGGTCATTTTTTAAATTTTTTTCAGAATGGTTCAGCTGCACCCCTGGAGCTACATGGCTCTGCCATTGCGTAAATACCATATTTGATATCGACAATTGATATCGATTTTATTATACATCTTTAGTTGAATTATCGTGCATATTATTTGAGTTATTATGCATGTTATTTTTTTGTACCGAAATAGTTATACATGTTATCGATTTTGTCATGTATATTTAGTGGAGTTATCATGCATATTATTTGAATTATTATGCATGTTATTTTTTGTACTGAAATAGTTATGATATAACATGCATAATAACTCAAATAATGTGCACGATAACTCAATTAAAAATGCATAATAAAAATCGATATCGATAGTTGGTATCAAATGTAATATCTACGTAACATTATCCTTTCTATAATAATCAAGCATAAGCTGCCTGTAATCCGATTGTAGAAAATTTCAATTTGTTTACTGAGCTTAATTAGATTTGTGATTCTTTTTATAAATATGGTTTCGTAAACTTAATCTATCATCTATCTATATTTTCAAAAGTCATGTTGGTACCATCTCAGAATTATTATTTTTTTTGCCAAGTGAAGCGAAAACTTACACATCTGATTTCCTTATATTATAATATGAAAAGAAATATAATTTAGAGGCCAAAACCCACAAAAGATTTGACACGCAACATAGTTTAGAGAAACTACGGTGAACTTGTACGATGACAACTTTCTGCTTTGATAAACACAACAAAAAGAGTTTTAGTATTATTAATATTCAGAATTAAAAATACTTATATAACTTTTCCAAAAAAAAACTGTTTTTAATTTAAAATTGTTTTTTTTTTAAAAAATGGTGTTAAAGTTACTTCTATCATCGGTTTTTAAGAAGCAACCGGTGATAAAATCTTTATCACCGATTGCTTATTAATATTCTGAGTTAAATTTTTTTTAACATCGGACTCTTAATACCAACCGGGATTTTTTAATAAATCGGCATTAAAAATTTGAAATTAGAAATCCCATGACCCAGCACATTTGTTATGTCTCTCTCACCGTCTCTCTATATATATCTTCCTGTCTGCCTCCTCTCTATCTCTCTGTCTCTATATATTCATCATCGTTGTTCTTGTTATTCTTCGTAAAAAATGGCGAGATTTGAAGAGAGGGGTTCGGAGAAGTGATAGACCATCATTGTTCTTTTCTCAATATCAGATGCAAAGACCGGTTTCTTCTCTTCTTTCTATTCTTGTTATATTTTATTTATTTATTTATTTATGTTTTTTTTTGTATTTTATCTATTTATTTACGTTCTGTTTTGTTTGTTCTATTTTACATTTTATTTTTAATTAATCTTTTAATTGTTAATAATTATTAAGTTCTAAAAATATCAGTTAAGATCTTCAATATATTTTGTCAGTTTGGATGTTTTCAATTAGTATCCGTTCAGTATCTAAATTTTCACGTGTTCATTTGGTCATCAAAAAATTTTATTTAAGAATTTATTCTTGTTATTATCATTTTCTGCTGTATTGTTTGTTTATTTTCTGTAATAGGCATGTCTTAAGCTAGTTTTCACGGTTTTAATTATACCTAACATTATTCACATTAATCATTATGTCAAATCGTTTTTATTAATTCTGTTTTGAATCAAAGTGAGGCTTTTATTTTTCAGTCCTCTGTTTAATGCTGATGATTATATCATTTTATTTGTATCAATCTTTTTTTTTGTTATCTTTCATGTATATGATATATTTATAACATCGATTACATTTTATTCAATAAATTTTAGTTTAACGGTTGTTAAGATTGTCAAACTTATATGTTTTGAAGTTGGCACTACTACTACTTACAAAAAAAAGACATTATCTCCGATTTTTTATTGGATTTATTGCTGATTTTTTGTACGACGTATAGAGACACTATAAGTATTAAAAATCGGATAAATCTTGACTTTTATCACCGATTTTTATTAATGAAAAACCGATGATAAAAATCAAATAAAAAATAAATAAAAAGTTGTATGAACCTGATAGGTGGTGCAGAACGTACAGGTGTAGACATTTGCCGCATCTTTAATTCAAATTTCAAAATTAAGTTTCAAATTTAAATTTCAAATTCAATTTGAAAAAAAGAAAACATAAATAAAATAGAAGATTGAAAGTAAATAATAGAACACAAAAATAAAATTTTTAAATAATAATCAAATATACAATTAGATACTTTTAAGAACTACTTGTGTAATTTATTTTTGTATTATAATTTATACCATCATCATGATTCAAACATTTTTTTTTTTTGCTTTTCACTAGTACTGGGAATGAAGTGGCGGAGCCACAAATTAAAATTGGGGTCTCAGGACCCCACAGAAAATTGATAATAAATATTATAGCTAGAAAACATATTATAGTACTACATAATTTTGATATTAAATTTTTTTCAAATATTTAAAAAATTGTTAAAACATGACATTTTCAGGACTGTTTTTAAAAAAAATATTTAAAATATAGCTAGAAAGCTCTAAAAATCACGAAATTTGATTTTCTACAAGATTTTGATATGAAAAATTTATTGAGCAACTTACATTTAAATTTTGACCACAAAAGTTGGCTAATGTGAAGTGTTTGCACTTCGGCCGAAGTTCAAACGCTTTCACATTAGCCATACTCATATTATAGTACTACATAATTTTGTGGTTTGTTGAATCAAAATGTGAATGTTCTTAATGGGGACTCCATTGATGTAGGAAGCAGATTCTCTGCCGCGCAACAAGAATGAACGTTCCAGATTCTCTACGTTGTAGGCTACGGACGGCTCAAATTTGATTCAGGGAGAGTTTGATATTATTTATGGCCATGTTTAGTTGTGGAGTAACTTTAATCCGGATTAAATTACTTACTCCAAGTTAAGGTGAAGTAAGTTAATCATGTTTGGTGGATTAAGCTAATCCATCTAAAGAGGTGGAGTAACTTACTCCGGATTAAATTTAATCTTACTCCAACTTACTCCATCAATTTTACTCCACGTTTGGTGGATTAAGTGTGGCGTATGAGAGTTAATCCACCTCTTACTCCACAACCAAACATAACCATAAAATTTAGCTTGCATGAATCTCGATGCAAATCAAATGTTAAGATTTGCTACACAGTACTTACAGTATTTGTGCTGCGCGGTAGAAGATCACATTCCCATTGACGTAACACCAAGTTGATCCTTTAATTCATTATGTTGAATTTTCTCATTTAAATGGGCACAAGAAAGAAAAAAAGGGGTCAAATTCATCAACAACACAGTTCCATACTAAGTTATTTAATTCAAACAGTGGCTTTTCCTTGGTTGGAAATTAATTATTTATTAGAATATAGAAACTTGGTTCTTAGAGGCTGAGATGAAATACATCTAACTATATCATTGTGCCATATGAACACTATTCATTGGTACTGTAACTTCTACAGTGTTTTTTTTTTCCTACTGCCAGTGTTTTTTTTGTTTTTTTTCCTGCTGTCACGTGTTGATAGTGTTGTGCAGTAAGAAGGGGTTTTTTTGCTTCCGCCACGTGCTGTTAGAAGTAGTGCCTGCTTTGTACATAATGAGTACTACTTTTGCCTGTACATAGAGGTGGCAGAACCCGACCCGACCCGACAAACCCGCCAGACTCGGAGTAGCCCGATATGACCCGAAACCCGAAAATGACCCGACAATAGATAACCCGATACCCGACCCGACCTGATTTGATATGACCTGAAATTCGAAAAGACTCGACAGCAGATGACCCGATACCCGACCCGACTTGATTTGATATGACCCGAAACCCGAAAAGACCCGACAGTAGATGACCCGATACTCGACCCGACCTGATTTGATATGATCTGAAACCCAAAAAGACCCGAGATTAGATGATTCGGTACCCGACCCAACCCGACCCGAA
The DNA here is from genome assembly GCA_964058865.1 of Eleocharis quinqueflora. NCBI lineage: Eukaryota > Viridiplantae > Streptophyta > Magnoliopsida > Poales > Cyperaceae > Eleocharis > Eleocharis quinqueflora. The sequence goes on along the minus strand of CAXKVX010000140.1, from coordinate 299,933 downwards.
CCGACATGACCCGAAATCCGAAATGACCCGAGATCACATTACCCGCCGACCCGACATGACCCGCAATCTGAGATGACCCGACTTGACCCGAACACAACAAATCAGAGAACCGAGATCAACTTAACAAATCAGAATAAACTCCGGTTTGAATATTTGGCCTTATCAAACAGATATCAACCTATCAATTAATATTGTACTTGTACATGTCTTGACTAAAATGAACTCCGCCGCTGCAAGTCGTGTGACGCTGCACCGCTCCTACAATCTGCACGACACTACTACTACACTGCACGCTGCATGACGCCTCTCCGTCGTTGCGCCAATGACGCATGACAAGTATCAACGCATGATTACCCGAGAACCGACCCAACTCGACCTGATCATACCCGTGACCCGATAATCTTTTGAAGACAAACTGACCCGATTTGCTCGACCCGAAACCCGAAAATACCCGAAACGAGATAATTGAAACCCTACTCCATCCGAACCCGAAAGACTCGAAACCCGAAAAATACTCGAAACTAGAAAATTGAAACCCGACCCGACTCGAACCCGAAAGACCCGAAACCCGACAATTATCAACACATGATGACCCAAGACCCGACCCGACCCGACCTGATCAAACCCTTGACCCGATAATCTTTGGAAGTCAAACTGACCCGACCCGCCCGACCCGCCACCTCTACCTGTACAGTAGGAAGTGTTCTTCATTGTATCCGAATTGGGGACTAGGCCTTTAAATTACAAAACGAACCAAAGAACCATATCAAGCATCACTGTGAAATATTTATATTATTATTGTGCGATACCCGACGCCGTTTTGTTTTTTTTTGCACAATTTTTTTTTCTGGCGCGATTCTTTTCGTGATTTTTTGCTTTTGTCTGCGTATTTCTTCGTATGGTTGACGCGTTGTACTGTCCATTCGCAATGATGAGGAACTTTTTATGTCGATTTCTTCTACCGCTCGCTGTGTGTTTGTTCGGATGGTTGACGCGTGTTCGCTGTATTTCGTCTTCCAATAAAGAAGACAGTGCCATCGCTTCTTCGTTTCTCATTCGCAATAGTGTCAGTTTTCTTTTTCGTTGATTTTTCCTGATGCCTCTATGCTCCCTCTGCTACTCGACGCGTGATAATGATTTATCCTGTCGTATGTATATGCGCAGAGCGCGTTTGCACGCCTAGTATGATTCATGTTTGAATTCATATTTTTATTCGGATTTTTTTTCTTTTTTTCTTTCTTTCATTAACTAATTGAAAGTACATAACTAAATTATTTTGGAGCCTTAAAAATGTAAAACCAACAATTAACTTCTTGTAAACCATAAAAATTAACTTTGGCTATATAAATTCAAATAGGTTCACGTTCAGAGATTTTTGAAATTACTTGCTTGTCTGGAATTCAAGATACGAGTTTCTAGTTTTTAATACTATACTCATTTTCTTTGTTCATGTTTATTTTAGCAATCATGTTGAATCGAACTGAGTCCTTGAAATTTAAAAACAAGTAGTTTAAGATTTATTTTATTCTCGGCTTGAGCATGCTTACATGAAATTAAGATATAGTAGATTGATAAGCGAGATTATTGAAATGTAAAAGTGCAACGTCAAAAAGATAGGAACTCGTTGGATGGATTTTCACAAGATGCCTCGTTGGATGGATTTCCATGAGGAGTCTTGTTGGATGGATTTCTTCAAGGTTAGAGGGTCAGAGGTATTAGTCCGCGCTCGCATTATTAGGAGGTATACCTTAGGTTCGATATTCGACTGGACCCCTCGATAACGTGTGACAACATGGATTCGCGACATGGGTCTAACCTAAGACTGAGTGGATTCTCTCCTTAGGCGACAACCAAGATCTGGAGGGATGGATTTTCTAATCAGGGAGGCACAAAGAAGAAAGCGAGACATAAATTGAAATAACGAAGTTGATAATGTTCAACATGAAGAAATGTGAATTAGGATTGTATTAGAAGTATAGTTGCATCGTCAAGACTAGGTAATACAACTCCTTGAAAAAAAAATGAGAAAATATTAAACTCTAGACTGGAACTAAATTCCGTACCATTTGATTAATGGGTTCCAAGTACTGAAGACGGAGGCGATGAACAACCATTAGAGTGAGATGAGATTGTGGAAAAAACAATGAAGATTTATGTTCCATTTTCAATTTTTCTTGTTATTTGTTTAGGTAAATGCAATGGTTGAGCATGGTTATATCCTCTATTTAAGACCATGTTTACTTTGCTCTTTCGTTTTATTGTAAGACCTGCTTTAATTAAATAAAATAAATGTGGCTAGTTGAATGATAATTATTTGTATTTTTGGTAATCTATGTGATGTGCAATTATGCCTCGTATAGCAATACACGGCGAGTTGTCAAAATATGTGACAATTGAAAAATTACAAGGATTTCGAAGAAATAAATTAAAATTATTAATGATAATACTACATAATTAGTGATTTGTTGAATTGAAAGAGATTTGTAATCGTTTATATCAATGCATTTTTCATCCATCCAATAAAATAGTCAAAACATTCTAAATAATAAATTTCAATATTAATTTTAGTATGAACAACATTTTTAACGATTGAGATCGACCGTTTGCATTTTCAAATCCGATATATGTATTCGCAAACACCGAACTTCGATGCTTATACAAACACCATAATTTTACTCGAATAAAATACATATTAAAAAATTACCTAAATTAATTGTTACCTATGAACTATGTTTTATTCCTTTTTTAATGTACTTATTTTTAATGTACTTATTCATACACTTGTCGCCTCCGACTCTTCATACACAAACTAAAAGTCTTAATAATAGATGAATAAAGTCTTAATACTTGATGTACTAAACTGATAGTGCACATTCATTCTTGAAAAATATTCAATTTTGCACCTTAGCCTTAATACATACGGGAAATATTAATAATAAAGTCATAATAGTATCATTAATATTTTAATCGTATTTTGATATCTTAATGGATAATATATGAATTCTTAATAGATTTTATTGTAAGCCTTAATATTATAAAAAAATATGCACATTTTCAAAAAATCGCATTTGTTGTTTTAAATACAAAAATACTTCTAAACTTTCTTTGGAATTGTTTGTTATTTACTATGTTGCACGGGTGCGGGTGCGGGTATCGTATCGGATACAGTGCGGGTGCGGCGATACGTCATTTTAAAAAAAATTAGGATACGGCGGAATACATATAAAATAATAAAACTCAAATTATATATTAAAATAAGATATTACATAAGAAATAATATATATTATAAAAAGATATATATAATAAGTAACAGTCTAGAACAAAAAAGCAACGGCGTCTCAGTGGTCATGCGCCTTTGTGCAAGGTGTTGTGTTGCCCATTGATCTAGTGTTCAAATCTCAGCACTAGATTTAATTTCTAGTGTTATTTTACTCCTCAAGGATGGCAGACAGATCTTTTGTGGCGATAGATACACGAGTTAGATCCGTATCAGGGCGAATTATACCCGAATCTTGACCGAATTCGTTGGTCAAAAACAATAAAAAACTAGATACGCCAGCTGGAGTATCGAGTGCGAATCGCACGCGTATTGCACGCGAATCGTATCGGATACGTATCCGATACGGGATACGCTGTGTTTTCAAAGAATCTGAACAACATAGGTTATTTACAAGTCAATTTTCAATTGCTTTCTATTTTGAATATCATTGATCATTCATTCAATTAATTAATGTTCTCAACTAACAAGTCTTAATACTTCAAATACAAGCAATATTTACTAATCATTACAAGTATTATTAATACTTCAAATCTCAAAGCAAATTTGTGAGTAACAACCATTTTTAATGCTGCACATACCTCCAACATACAAATCTTAAGAGTTCTTGGCTACTGTGATGTTACAACAGAAATGCTTTCCAGCTGAAACTAAAGATAAAAAAACACACACAATAAATTAGTTACATAGATATTACACGTGAAAGTGTGGAATTGCCATTGCCAAGATTAGCATCTTTCATCACCAAACCAATTATTCTTCTCTTTGGGACCGGTGGGCCCCTCTTCCTTGCACAACTCACATGGCAATTTATTCAAAAATTTCTCCAAAGAACACTTAAGTTTACAAGGCAAATGCCCAATTATCCTATCCGCTACTATCCTATATCTATATATGACTTTTGGTCCCCACTCCCTCATGAACTGTAACCAATGAGGCTCGACCACATCGTCACCCAAATACTCCCCCGCAACAATTTGGTATTTCATGCTTGAATTCAAAACAAAATCACTCCTTGCAGCATCATTTCTTATTCCAATTCCAAGCTTTTGAGACCCTTGCAGGTACAGTCCTGCATGTGGGTAACTTGCATGGCCATATTTTGAGGAATAAACAGCTGCCTTGTTACCAGAAACAAATTCCAATTCCGATATGTCAACCCATACTCCGCCGCTATGCTGGGAATAGTATATGCTCCAAAGCACACCATCAAAATTATTTATTCTTAGTGTGAAATGCTCCCAATCTCCTACGTGTCGCCCAACTTTACCCAAAAGAATATTAACCATACCAAGTTTTAGCGTCCCAGGGCCATTGAAGGGGCAAAAAACCCACATCGCAATGTCTGTAAAAGTACCACCTAATGCTGGTTTTATGTGACAGTATAACTCTGCACTATCTAAATTTCCAAATATAATATTCTTTTTTTCTTTATCGCTGGGTAAATCAATCCAGTATTGACCATCATTGTTGCCATCTGCTGGTAAATTTGACCCGTCAAGATGAATGGACTCTGCGATTGAGTTTCCACTTGTGTAGAGTGCTGCACCATTTTGGAAAAACCAAGAAACTGATGACGCTAGATATCGTTCCTTGGGGTGGAAAAATACCATGGGCCCATAATGTTGTATCAGAGAATGGATTTGCTCCAAGTTAGGCATTGCATGTAGATCAAAATTCACATTTTTCAAGCAAACAGGAAGCATATCATCTGTGCATTGTTGATTAGTTGTACAGAAAAATGTACCTGTCGGTATGCCTTGCCCTCGCATGCCTCTCTGCAAAGGCCTCGTGTTCCAAACCCGAAACGTAATATCACTTGACCTAGGTTGGATATTGAGAATTAAATCTCGAACTTCAGATCTATCGGTTAGATCAGATCGAACACATGCAATTTCATCAAGCAAAGGCTTGTCAGGTCCTTTTGAGACCAAAAAGCCCAGGGCTTGGTACCCTTCAGGTGGAAGAGGTGCCCAGAAGTAGACATTACTTTCTTCTTCATAATAACTCGACTTCCAAATATTTATGCAATCTATTGGCTTCTGGAGAGGGGGGTGTGTAAGTGGTTTCTCAGAGGTTCTTTCTCTTGCAGCAAGAGCAAATCCATGCAGGGGTTTGTTGTTAGGATGGCAATAATGGCCTAAGATAAAGAAATCATCTGGAACTCCTACTGATGTGTAAAAGGTTGCGCCTTTTTCATTTCTGTCTTGTGGATAGTAGCTCCAAATTTTTTGAAAGTTTGCAATTTTAATAAGTTCTAGCTTTCCAATTTGTATCACTCCATTTGCAAATCCTCCATCTAAAATGGTGAAATGGTAACTCAAAACTAGAACTTTCAGATAAAGTGGAATTAAATTTCTTGATAATTTTGAGTACTATATTACTTAAGTCTAATTTATCAGTATTCCTCCAATTTAGATTAAACATTGAATGCAGACAAAGAATAAGAAAAAATCAAGAAATATGTGTTGCAAGAACCTTTATCAGTTTAGGATCAACTTGGACAAATTCATACAACAAACAACAATCTTCTCAAGGGAAAGGCACCCAATAATACACTATTAGCAACTACCAAGTACAGATGTCCAGATTATAATTAAGCTACAACCAAATGCACTCAAATTTCAATTATGAACCAAGTATTGGCAAGCTATAGATGAAATCTTTTCAGAAATAGAATCTAAATTTAGTGCTTTACCCTCTCTTTCCTACAACTGGGGTTTCAGATAGCCAATGTGATATGTACAGATAGATGATGTCCCTAAATAATGAATTGAAATGCTTTGTTTTAAAAAAAACAAATTAGTAAAGTAATGATAAATTTTGAGCAAACGCAATAGAACTTCTAGAATTTACAAGATTTTTGAGCTAATAGAGTCACCTTTGGGCCATTCAGGTATCGGTGAAGGGAGAGAGAAGGATTCAGAAAGAGCATTGTCGCATTGTTCTTCCTCTTTCACTCTATCCCTTTCTTTGCTGAAGCGAAATCCTTTTAGCAGTTCCATCTCTCTTCCGACTCTAAAAATCTCAACACCCAACTGCCGAACCACCAAATCTGACTAACTGAGCACTTGAGATAACATTTTCTTTTTTTTTGGAGATGAGTAGATGGGATTTGTAGAATCTAGGCAATTACTGGATTGTTATACTTGAGATGTCAAATGGGGACAAAGCTGGATTGCGCTAAAAGAAAGAGACATAGTACTTCAAAAAGATAAAAGAGAGAGACAAGGTACCTAATCGTTAAAATGCAACTCGATAAAGATCCGATCAATGTCTATTGATATTGGGGATCTGACAAATTCCGATCTTCCGATCGGATCCGATCCAGCCTCTCAATTTGTGTGATAGGAGCGAATTCGTGCGCATTCATTCAAAAAAAATTGAAGCCTAAGACAGATAACAGTTATCATTGTTAGAAAAAATTTGTGTTAAACATGTCCAATAAAGATCAGACCTAATCCGACCGACTCGTATAATCTGTCATAACTTGTCATTAATTGTGTAAAATTAGTGCAAACCCATCTAAACACATGCAAACTCGTCAAAACCCGCACAAATCCAGACAAATCCGTACAAAATCTGAACAAACTTGTACAAAATCCGGCTCAACCCGAACAATCTGGGTAACCCGACAATAACCCATTAAATTCAAAAAATAAAAAATAAAAAAACTAGCCATACCGGCTCGAACCAAACCCCGTCTAACCCAAACTCGCTAGTCCGCCATAATCTGTTGTATTATATTTTATTAGATACTTAATTATTATTCTTATTTTTATATTGTATCGTTACTTTATTAGTATTTTATTATTATAATAATAATAATAAAAGTAAAATTATTATATTTTTTTCTTATATTATCATTATTACTATATGTTATTAGTTATTATTATGGTTATTATTATGATCATGATCATGATCATCAATATTATTATTTTATTTATTTTACAAAAGAATGCACATTATTATTATTAATTTATTATATTATTTATTTTATTATTGTTATCATTATCATATTATATCATCATAATTAATTTATTATTTTTAGTTTATTAATGTGCTTTTTTCTTTGGTTCATACATACAAACTCCATTTCTCGATAAAAATTATCCTGAATTTTTAATTTGTAACTGATGTTGTGATTTAATCTTTCTTAATTATTTTCAACAAAGGCACACTGTCTTCATCTCCGAAAAGATGCTGACATGAGCTCTTTCCTGGCACATTCAAGCTACTACACAAAGCTAGGATTTAGATCTGACACCGTACAACGCGATCGGAACCACCCAATCGATCTCGGCATATGCACACACAATCCCGAAGACGAACAGATGGTCTCGAGCGCCCTGAACGCAGCGTGATCCGAACTCGATCGATCCTAAAACTGAACGAGGAAAAACTCGTTTTAAAACTGACCCATGCCAGCATATTTCTGAGATGAAGACCAAGCACTTTCCCCACAAGTCTAAACTACGATTTACCATTTTAGTTAAAAGGTATGATTCAAAACGAGCATTCATTTAGATTTTAGAACCTAAGTCTGCATCTAATTACAACTGATTTCTATTGAACTAAGAAAATTGATATTTAGGTATGGACTAATTTGAAAATAATCTCCTCTGCATCTCACATCTCTCCTATTTCAATTTGCATTTAATCATTTCAGTATCCCAAAATTAGAAACTCAAAATTCTAATTCAGTTGGTCATTTCTGTAAATCGGCCACATCGCTGTCAAATTCACTTTGGCCCATTGATTTGCACTATCAAATACATTTAGGAATGTACCTACCCCTCCCATTATTATCCTCTCCCACTATTGAATTCATGTTAGATGAAGTAGTTCAACTATTTCACATTAATTTGAGCGAACATTGAGATTTGTGCGTACAAATTTCAATATTAATATTAACCATCATGAACATCTATATTTTTCCATACAAATCTCAAAATTAAATTAACGATTGGAGTTCCACGAATCCAAATGTTGAATGAACAACGATGTCGAATGAAAGATCAAAAGTAGTTGGCCAATAGGATGTGCATTCCCCACCATTATGCTGCCGATGCTGTTCCTTAGGAACATTTCAGCAGATAAGAGACGCCTTCTATATAGGATGAAGGGTACAAATGTGCGAAAAAGTATTCAACTTAAAAGAGCTTCAGGTCTCAACTTTCACAAATCCATCATTTTTCTTTTCCTATTTAACGGTTTCTTTTCCTATTTTAACGGATTAGACTTGGAACAAAAACCAACCCTTGTATTGTATCCTTTCAGCTGTAACCCACAAAACCTTTCCAATCTTCCAAATTCATCAATCGTAATCAATCCCCAGCCAAGTTCAGAAATTTTTTCCCTAAGAGGATTGCAATTGATTGATGTCTTAATATATTAAACAATTTAAACATATTAAGACGTCAATCAAGATAATCGTAATCAGTCTTGATTGATGTCTATGTTTAATATATAAAATCATACAAAAAAAAAGTTAAAAGACCCCACATTCAAGATTAAACAGAAGCATAATATATTATTATACAAGGCCCTCCAATGGCTCCATTCCTCAAAAGGAAGATTACATTACATGCACCAGTGCATATCAGTGCGCGTATAGTGTGCAAAGCCACATAAATATCATTAAACGAAGATTGCAAACCTTAATGTTTACAACTCTCTTAAAACCTGACATTAGCTAAAACAAAACTGAGAGATACACTGGCTTATTCTAATAAAAATTGTAGCCAATATTAATACTAGGAGATTAAGCAGTATTAGCACCATGTTTAAGATTTCGAGCCTTCTCCTTCTCCTTCACTTCAGATCCTTGCGATTTGTCGTAGTCTACAAAAAATGACAGTCGCAGATCATTTACAGCATTAGATGTAATGCTCAAGTTGGTTTTGAGTTTAGACACTCAGCATCAGATGTTGATGATATATTAACATCTTCTGAGAAAATTGATAAGAATCAGAGGATACTAGAATCATACCCGGATGGTTTATGCCACCAGGGTTCTCAATAGGATCGTTGTCTCCATATACACCTCCAAATCCTTCCTCGTCAGACCTTGTACCGTACCCTTCTCCGAAGGAATCGGTCATCACATCTCTAACAATCAACCATTTGTGTCAAAATCAATTACAACAAAAACTCAACAAAAATAGGGGAAATATCAAACCACTATATATAATTAGGATAATTACGAGTGTTTCTTGCTCTCGTCATGCTCGGCCGAAGGCTTCATCTCCTTCTTCTCCATTTTTGCTTCTCCTTTCTCTCCCGATGAAGGTGCAACGCAATACGCAATCCGGTTATATCTTCCGGCGACGGGATTGGATCGTGCTGCTTTGTACGGTTTCAATTGCAGAGCTGCGCCACCTATTCCACCAAGAACTCTCACAGACATGAATTTACAGTACAGAGATGGATAAATAAGCGTTTATACTTCTTAGTTCAATCCATGGCATCGATTTATATATTTGTGACTTCGAAAAAAAATCGGATAAATGCTACTTTCGCGCTGGAAGCATGTAGAACTGCCACCCGTGTTCTATAAATTGTATTTGGACACGTGAGCATGATACAGTAGTTTGGATTTCGACACGTAATGGCCAAAGACAAATGTTGCCGAAGTAAATCTTGGTGAATCTTTGGATTTTGGTGGCAATGAATTTATAACCTTTGGTGCATATGTTTTGTGGCCTGACTGAGAACTGGAGATGTCCATTGTATGTTTAAGTTTATGAACCCAAGGTCCAGTACACAGTAGTTAATTACTAGTTGTGATGGTTAGTCTGATAGAATCAGAGGCGGATCTATCATGTATCAAGAATAGACAGGTGTTTATTTATGAATTTTATATTTTCACACAAGTTCAATAAAATTTGTTATCTATTTGATGTGTCTGGTTGAAGAAATTTGATGTGTCGGTTTAACATTTCTTCAGTTAGATGATAATTTTTGGAGAAATGAGGATATGGTGCCAATAGATTGTGAAACCAATTTAATTCAACTATTTACAGAAAAAGAGATAAGATGCATTATTTTCATGTGCAGGAGATGAAGCATCTGGTCCGGAGGACATGCTTTTTATTTTTTTATCAAAAATATTGGAATATATTCAAATGTAAAGTTATACAAATGTTTGAAATTTTTTATAGAGGATAGTTGAATGTCAAGAAAATCAACAAAGTTATGATAAGCTTGATCCCTAAAACTCAAAGTGATCATGAGGAAATTAGATAGTATGGACCAATTTCACTATTAAATTGTATATACAAACTGATATCTAAAGTGTTGACAATAAGACTAGAACCAATTATTAATTCCATGGTTGATGAATCTCATGCTGATTTTCTCAAGAATAGATATATTCTTGACAATGTGGTTTGTGCTAGTGAAATCATTAATGATGTGAAAAAGTCATAGGTAAAGATTTTGCTTTGAAAATTGATTTGAAAAATGCTTATGATAGAGTCAACTGGCAATTTATGTTTCATTTACTCAGGGCAAGAGGGTTTCTAGGGTTGTTCATTCAATGGGTAAAGTCTCATTTGATTTGGGGTGAAACTTGTGTTAATATAAATGGTCAAATCACTAGTTTCTTTGAATGTAAAAGGGGATTCAAACAAAGAGATCCTCTCTCCCCTATTTTATTTAATCTAGTGGCTGATGCACTAAACCACATGCACAAAAAGACAAGAGAGGTCGGGCTTATAAAGGGGGTTAGGTCCAAATATTTATAATGATTTTCAAATTACTAATCTCCAATATGCTGATGATGCCATAATTTTTGTCCAAGCAGATGATTTCATGATGAATGTAATTAGATGGCTTTTTATAGGTTTTGAGGCAGTATCAGGGATGAAGATAAACTATGATAAATGTGAACGATACCTTTGAATGTAGACCTTGATACAGGAAACAAACTAACATCAATTTTTGGTTGCAAAGTTGCTCAATGGCCACTGAGGTACTTAAGGGTTTCAATTCATTGAAAGAAAATATGATTAAGGGATTGGGAACCCATGATAGAGAGAAGCCAACAAAAGCTTCAAGGATGGAAAGGCTCTTTGATATTCATGGGACGAAAGGTTACCCTAATTAACACTAGTGTACTATCCTAAATTCATTTATTCCTAATGAGTGTTTATAGGGTGCCAGTCAAAATCAGAAGAGTTTTTGATATAATAAGAAGAAACTTCTTGTGGGAAGAAGATGATGCATTTAGTTAATTGGGTGGAGCTTTGTAGACCTAAACATTTTGAGGGGCTTGGTATCCTTAATATTCAAGAAATGAATAGTGCATTATTGTGCAAATGGGCATGGAGATATAATGATCCAACCTGCATTGGATGGTGGAAGGAAATTATGAGATTAAAATATCAAAATTCAAGTAATCAAGCTAACTGGTCTGATTTTTGGAAAAATATACATTATATGTTCCCAATCATACAAATAAATAGAACCATGAAACTACGAAGTGGGAGACATACCTACTTTTAGACTGATAAGTGGTGTGGGGGATGTAGCTTTGAACATTGCTTTCCCTTTCTTGTTTAATATAAGTAATGACACAAAAATAAATGTGCTAGATGTAGCTCAAACAAGATTTGGTGTCATTACATTCAGGAGGAACTTGTCAAAGGTTCAAAGAGAGGTGTTTGTACAGTTATAATACATGACTCTGGAATATATGCATCTCAGTGAAGAAAGAGATAGGGTCCATTGACATGGTAGAAGTAAATTTAAAACATGTGTTATGTATACATGGCTTATAGATAGGGGAGTTAAAACTAAATTTTGGGATTCCATTTGGACACTACCTATCTCTTTGAAAGTGAAAATTTTTCTTTGGCAACTAGTTAAAAATAAAATTCTTGTAAGAACAAATTTGATAAAAAGAGGCTGGCATTGTGACATTTCATGTATTCACTGTGATAAAGATGAAACCACTGACCACCTATTTTTCCAGTGCTTTAATACTCAACAAGTGCGGTGTTAGGTGTTTGATCTAGATAGCAATGGTCCTAATAACCTCTTTGAATTATATGCCCACATTCAAGCTACTGGTAACAAGATATTAGGTGTGGTTGCAGTTGTAGTGCTACAAATATCTTGGCTAGATAGAAACAATTGTTACTTTAACAATAAACATCAAACTCAATTCATACGATATGTATTAAAACTAAAAAAAATACTTCAATATCGATCAGGGGCAATGAACATGGATTGGCAGGAGGGGCTCGGGATATGGCTGCACAAGAAAAATGATGGGGTGCGCCTGATTGAAGAGATGACACACTGGCCATCTTCTGACATGAGCAATGAACTAATGACAACGATGGGGAATCGTGACAAAACTTTTAAGTCACTCAGTGGATGGAGGTGAAGAAGGCAGAGAGGGGAAGATGTGTCAAGCCTAAGATGATTCTCAATTACTGGCTTGCAACATTTATCGTTTAAGATTCTATATTGAAGAGAGGATGTATAACTTTGATGTTTCTGTTTTGATATATTGGTTTTTTGTTAGTCGATATAAAGCTTTAGGTTTGAGTACTGATCATATTTATATCAGTTTAGCAGAGTTGGTCATATAGATAAACATTTTGTTGTGCTTGAGTGATGAACCGGTACAGGGTGGTATGTGTCGGGATGCAGAGTTAGGCTATAGGGGAGGGAAGTTTAACGGAGATGAGTTGAGCTACTGCAGTTAGAGTGATTTTTTGTTTTGATGTCTAGCTGTAATTCTTCGTTTTATTTTTAAAATAAAGAGGAGGACGCTCTCCACTAATTTAAAAAAAAAATTATATATATAATTTGTTATTTATGTCTGACCTTCATTTGATGTTGTGTCTGACTCTGAATTCAAATTTTTTTTTTCCAAGCCAAATTGTCTAGCACGTGTGAACGAGTAGCTGACACGACATTAGTTGTATGTAGATACGCCCTTAGATATTTTCGATGCAAATCAATTTGTGACTTCTGTGTATATGTTTATCTCTAGAATTATACTTACTACACAGGATTCTGCTAAGTTTAGACTACAATAACATAATTAAAATTAAATAAATAAATTATTAGTTAATATAGTTAATTGAGCTTGATATCATCTGATGGTTTAAAAAAGATGAACTGAAAAGGCAACGACAGTCCTGAATTCTCACCAAAAATAATTTCTCTAAATTTCTTAAAAATACCATTGAAAATTAACAAGTAGAAATTTGCTAATTTTTCAAAAATAATTCTTTGTTAGTCTATACCTTTTCTGCCTAAGCTTGGTTCACCTCAATTTAAAGTCAGATTGAACATCAATTATTGGATCCTCACATTTAGCCAATGAAGACATTTGGAGGACATGACAGAACATGCAATCAATTGTTCAAACAACGTTGCATAACTGTAATACACACAAAAATCTAGATAAAAAATTAGTAAATAATGAGGTTTCCTAATTATTGCCTAAGAAAAATGCCCAACATTTTTTCGTTCGGAAAACAAGTGCAAGATTAACTTTTCAAACATACGGAGTTCATCTTTTTTTTTAAAAAAACATAATCCAATAGTTATTACTAAAATTTAAGCAATATTTCTTAGTCATTTAACATTCTCTAATCCTCATCTTTTTCGCAAAAAAAAAAAAATTCTCCATAAACAATATACAAGCATCATCTTATTTTGCCTAAGATATCATATGTATTTTTATTGTGAAAATGCATGTGGACAATTTATGAATAGTTCCGGTTATATATTACAAATGTAATTCGTGCCTTTCCTTTTTTCAAATCTTGCATCCACCACTGGATTGAATGTTGCTGTCTGGAAAAAGATACTTGAACTAAAATGAATTTCATCCTCTTCTCCGTTCCGTTCTCTATTTAGAGCATATACGTTGGTAATTTCATAGCTCGTTCAAGATCGTTCTCTTTTCTTTAATATAAAGACCTTTCAGATCCTTCTCCCTTTATATTCTTTTTTTCTTCCATCTCTTAATTATGTCGCGTACCACTATAGCAAAATCCCTCTTCTACATCGCGTACAGATTTAAATAGTTTTTAATCTTGCATTGTTGAGTTTGCCCAGAAAGCACTAATTTGTATGAGTTCATGCTCTATCAGTATGTATGTATGTATAGAGGTGGCAATTGGGCGGGTCGGACGAATTTGGATCGGACCGAGTCAGATCGGGTTGTTTGATTTTTGGCGAAAGTCAGGTCATGGGTCGGATCGGGCGATGTCGGGTCGGGTCTCGAGTCGTCGAGTGTCGCTAATTTTCAGGTCACGGATCGGGTTGGGCCACGGGTCGTCCAGTGCCGACAACTTTCGGATTACGAGTCGGATCGCGCATGATCAGGTCGGGTCTCGGTTCTACGAGTGCCGACAAGTTTCGGATCGAGTAAGAGTATAAGGCATTGTTGAGTTTGCGCAGAGAAAGCACTAGTTTGTATGAGTTCATGCTCTATCAATAATGTATGTAGTTAGTTATAAAAAGAAAAAATAATGTATGTAGTTCTTTAGAAAAACAATTAGCTACCACGTGGAACATTTTGCTGCCGTTACATCTTTTAATTTATTTTATCAGAAAACCAGTTACCACTTCTTATCAAAACAATACGTTAGCTATCAGTACAGCGGATTCAGACATGTAGCTTAGAAATGATGTAACTCGACTTGACAAGTGTTGCTTGTTGAAGAATTCCAAAACCAACCATTATACAGGAACGGGGGTGATACACAACACAATAATAATCATCAGATAACTCAAAATGCATGATGAGATAGAACAACAAAAAGAGCAAAAGAACCAGGCAATGAGAAAAGTGAGAACTAAGGTAGTAAAAAAATGTCATTTACCATGCCTAAATGCATTACCAGTACTAATCTTTACAATTCCATAAGAACATCCAGTTGATACATCACTCGGAACTTTACAAACGAGAAGAATAACTATGAAAAATGTTATAGTAATACAAATACCTAATCGAACCTAAGAAGGAGAAGCAAGGTTAATTCCTAACTTGTCTTGATCTAATCCATCTTGTCTCCCTGCCCCTCTATAATACAAAAAAAAAAAAAAATACAACAACAACAAGGGAAGCTTTGACACAACAGTAAAGTTATCACTTTGTGACTAGGAGGTCACGGGTTTGAATTGTGGAAACAGTTTATTGCAGAAATATAAAAAAATATTACGTACAAAGATTCCAAAGTGGTCCAACCTTTCTTCAGATCTCGAGCAAGCGGGAGCTATGCGCACCGAACAACCATTTTAACAACAACAAAGTCTTTTGTTCCAAACAAGTTGAGTAGGTTAGAATGAAGCCTATACTGAATTTCATTTTCATAAATTGGTTGAAGTTTTATGTTGGCTCGTCAAGCCTATCACAATCCTCCTCCTTTTCGAACTTAGGACTAGCTATGCAAAACATAGAAAGGACCGTCAACGATATCTTTTCATTCGTTTACTCTACTCAGAACGTATTCGATAACACGGGTATGGATAAGAATTTTTTTCGTAAGATAATCAAGTATGAATATGGGTAAGATTCATTTTTCATTAATTAAATGGGCAAGAATACGGATAAAGTCTATTTCGTATCGGTTACCCATGTAATATTTGTATTTTAATTTGATTGTTTTGATAAAATGATTTGAGTTGAAATCGATTGTATATTTATATATATATTTATGTTGAGACACGTTTGTATTAAATAAATAAATTTTAATAATTTGTTTATAAAATAAAATATAATTATACAAATATTACTCTTTTCGTCTATTAACCGTTCGTTATCCTATAATTTTAACGAGTAAGGATAGAGTACGAATAAGTTAAATTTTAACGAGTAAGAATATGATAAGAATAAAACCAATTTCAAATGAGTACGGATATGAAAGTACTTATACCCGACCCGTATTGTACCCTATTGACAGACGGACTTCATGAAAAAAAAGATAAATTATACTGTTATAAATTAAAGTTTATTAAATAAGCCAAGGTCGGTAATGTAAGAAACCATTGTTAAACATATGTTCAAAAAGAAACCATTATCAAACAGTTCCACTCAAACTCTGTCCTTTTTGAAAGAACACATTGGAGGGGCACCTTGTTAATTTCCAAAATAGCTCCCCAGGGACCATGCTGCCCCTGTGGCTCCATCCTAGCACGACATGCAAGGGAGTCCGGTGCACGGATTTGCTTCTTACAAGTAAATCTAGGTGGGTGTGTTTGACGTATAAATTTCATGTATTTTAGGAAGTAGTAGATGTAAATCTAGGTGTCTTATCATTACATTAAATTGCGTAATTCTAGATACAGGTAATCATTAGATAACTGAAAATGCCTGAAATAGGAAAAAAAAACAGCAACATGGCCAGGCAACGAGAAAAGTGAGACCAAGTAAAACCGTCATCAACCATGCCTAAATGCATTACCAGGAGACAGATCTTGCAATTCTCTAAGAACATCCAGTTATAAAATGCATGACTTGTAACTTTACATGCGACAAGAGTAACTATGACAAAAGTTCAAAGTGATATTGATACCTAATTGAACCTAAGAGGAGAAGAAGGGTAATTCCTAATCCGAGTTGATCTCCTCACAGGTGTCAGTAATCCATCTGAGACTCCGCCTCTCTAAAATACAAAAAAAAAAAAAAAAAAAAAATTACTGGTTATAATTTATTAAATAGGAAGAGATTTGGTAATGTAAGTAACAAATGTCAATTTTTTTTTGCCTCAAACTCTCTTTCTGAAAGAACACAATGGAGGGGTATCAGGGCATCTTGTAATTCCAAAATTTTCCAAAAAATTGTAATATAGGAATTAAAATTTGTAAAAGCTATAATTTATGTACCTTTTTAATAGGTATTTTCTCGTATGTCACAATACTCCCATAAGAACCTTCAAGAGGCACACTGCTGTTTCTCTGTATATGTTTTTTCTTGGAACTCTTCTGACCTTTGTTTGAAGAACTATACCTCTCAAGCATTTCACCAAATTGCTCTCTTCTAACAATGCACGACACCAAGGAAACACATACAACCACAGATAGAAATGCCAAACAAAATCTCATCCTCAACTCCAGTTTTTTTTCCTCTACTCTATTGTCAGCATTAGCTTCCACCAGCGCAACATAACCAATTTTCTTAACAGGAGCAGGCATTAGTCCTATTTCAAGTCCTTCTACAGCAACATCTAGCATCCCACATTGTTTTATATTTTCAGATTTGAACTCATTTTGGGTTTTAGATTGAAATTCCTCATTGCGGGTATTTTCTTCGGCTGGAATGTCTGTGAAAGTAGGCTCCTCAAGTCTTTCTTCTATTGGTGCGGTTTCATTTGAGGCCATGGATTTGATATTTTCCTCATTACTGGTATTTTCTGCTGCTGGAATTTCTGTGAAATTAGGTTCCCCAATCGTTCCAACTTCTTCTGTTACTACTGTTTCTTTTGAGGCCAAGGATTTGATCTCTTCCTCCAGTTTACCTCTAAAAGAGCTACCTCCTCCTTTGTAAGGTTCAATTGGCCTTTCCAAATTCACTTCTTCACTATGATTACTCCCCAAATCAACCGGGTTCAAAAATAAATCAGTCTGGTTTATTCCAAGGGAAGAATTGTGTGCCCTAAAGTTTGGTCTGAGAAAAAATCCCTCTTTCATGGGAATAAAAAGGAATACTATGACAGAAAACACCAAGAAAGCAACAATTTTGCAGATTACAGAATATCCAGAATTACCCTTCCTGCTACTAGAATCAACCTTCCTTTCAGACTCTTTAGATAGAGTTTGTCTGATAAATTTCTCTTCCAAATCGTGAGAAGAACAAGCTTCTCTTATCTGAGATTTGTGTTTATCGCAGGAGCACTGATGCCTATGCAAGAGATAATCTGATCTTCGGGTATACAATGGTTTAGATTTGTTTGTGCTGGGATTCTCATTTGGTGAAAAATGTAAACCATAGTTTGGAGATTGATGGGTTTGGGTCTCATTATTATCCAAAATAATTTCAGAAAGACGCCTATATCTCTTCATTTTACTTGATTCAGATTCCATTTCAGCTGCAAATAAGGTTTGCACTTTTGGGCTAACCGATCTCCTTTCGAGGGTTGAACCAATATCACGCTTGTATTCCAGTTCTTTCAAGTTTCCCGCAGATGCCACACGACATAGAGGCCTACCACCGATTTCCAACTTCGATCTGTTAACCAGACCCAAATTTTCATCAGATGTTACTGTTCTTGGTTTGAAACCACTCTCTGTACCTTGAGAAGTTCTCGGCCTTGAACGACTGGAACTGGAATTGGTCTTAGAAGAGTAACCCAAATCACCCCGACAATCAATCCCCATCAAATTCGCCTCTAATCGCTGATGCTTCAAAGGATTTTCAAAGGGGAGAGAACCACAATGGATACCTGAATTAGGAGGTTCTCTCTCTGTAGACCCAGCAGATTTTCTGTTCCACGGCGTCAGAACCCGCTGATCTGACAAATCTTCACAATCCATCGATGCTAAAGAAGCATTGGAAATGCCAAAATCTTTTCCATAAAAATCCTCGTTTGCCATATTCTCTTTCTGACAGAAACAATGTTGAGATTCCATTCCTAGTTTACAAAGGAAAAAGATACTACTTAGACATTTGTACAAGGAAATAAGCAATAAAAAAGGACGAATCTATTTATTTAGAGAAGAAAAAAAGCAAAAATTTTGAACTCGTCTCAGTTTGTGTAGAAATTCGATGGGCTGATACCCGTATATTGATATTTGTTAGGATAAAGGGACATCGCAGTGGTACGAGACCGAATTTAGGGGTAGAGAGTACCGACAATTACATATTAGGGTTTGGAGAGAGAGAGAGAGATTACCCATGCGCAGCTCAAAGCTTTCAAAAGTGAGAGAGATTAGGGATTTCGAATCTTGATTGATAGTCGAAAGGAAAGAGGGAGAAATAGAAGGTAAGAAATTCAAGAACCAGGGTTTTACCAGATAGCCGTTTTAAGGGGTGCTTTGATTTTCAAACAATGAAATATTTTTTGTGTGGACAACTCGACTGCGCAGACGATTTCGTTTCCAACTCCACAAAACGAAATCCTGAAGAAAATTTTCTCAAATTTGAATGTAAATCGTCGGATTAAAAATCAACGGTCATGATTAATATTACGTATATTTTGAGGATCCGGCAGCCCAAATCCGATTTTAAATGGGCTAAACCTAATTCTGTGACCCGATCCATTTGCGACTCGAAACTACCCCAATATAAAATTATGCAACTCGAAAATTATACGAACTGAACCAAGAGTGACAAAGAAATGATATCTTCTGCACCATTTTTCTATGGATGCCCTTTGCACCTGTCAATTTAGATCGTTGGATTAAATTTAAACAAATATGATTTTATAATACAAAAATCTTCTGAATCATATAATTGATGGTTAACCGTCCAACTCTAATTGGACGATTCAAATTAACAGATGCATAGAGCACCCATAAAAAATAAGTGTAGAGGATACGATTCCGAGTTACAAAAACACATAATAATCTAATAAAAAAATTATTTACTAATCAACTTGGACCTAATTCAAACAATCTGGTATAGTTTTATACAACAGGTGATTTAAGCAAGAGGGAAAGGGACTAAATAGACCCTCCTCATTCCCACTTTCGTCCTCCAACATATTTTCTCAAAAAGAAAAAAGAAAAAAATCAACAATAGAAAAAGAAAAATAAAAGATTAGATCATACACATTCTTCTTATGAACGTTTTCATCCTACATATTGTTAAGAATGTATCCAGCTTCAATTTATAGCTTTCTCTGGTCTTTATATTACAATATTATAATTACAAGTGTCTATGTTAGATTTTGTTAAAAAATATATTACAATTCAAGTACTTATATTATCTTTTCAAGTGTCTATATAACATATTTATTTTCTAGTGTCTATATCATCTATTTATATTATCAATTTAAGTGTTTTATTAGTTTTTTTGGTGATTATATTATATTTTTAGGTACTTATATATATATATATATATTTTGGAGTTCATATTATATTTCATGGTGTTTACATTAATACAGGTGTTTATAGTATCATTTTAGGTGTTTATATTAATTTTTCTAGTGATATATTAGTTTTCAAACTCCAACAATGTTTTACATAGCTGGTTTCAAGTCCGAAAAGGATGAGAGATGTGATAGGCTTGGCAAGCGAACGTAAAAATTTAGCCGATGCAGAAATTTTGTGTGAGCGACACACAAACATAGTATGTAAGTATTAGAAAATAACCTCTATAGAGTTATTTTTAATATCATAAAATTTGATTTCCTACCAGAATTTGATCTGAAGAATTTATTGAGAAAACTTAAATAAAAGTTTTGAATTTAATAAATTATAATTTGAATCATTTGCACTTAAACTCAAAATGCAAAATATTTTCACTATTGTCTATCTCTATATATTGATGATTTTAGTAAGCAATATTTTTTTATATATTACTTTGGTTCCTAGAATTGATATAGTTAGCAACTTAGCATGCTTCATATTTCATAAATTCATAACCGCATCTTTATTTATTATAAAAGATCCGCATATTAAGTTATTAATTTACATCATTATTTTCTTAATATATATGATTATATAATATCGATAATGATATCTATATATCAACTCTCGCTAAAAATATATTTGATAATTTATCATTGACTTAAAAATATGTATGATATATGGCTATTTTTTTAAGTTTAGCGTTTAAAAGCATAAACTGAGCAACAATATTCGCAAAGACAGAATGTTGAAATTTTGCAATACGAGATTGTGTCTAAACGAATCTGTATTCGATTGGTGATAAGGTTAAATTATGCATGCTTTATCTAGGATTGAGTGTGAAATTTAAATAAACAAGTTTAATAAACAAGTTCAGTATAATTTAGAGTTTAATAAACAAGTTTTCTTACGAAAAGAGTTCAAGTCATTATCTTTATGTGTTTAATGCAAAAAAACAGGTATTTGGAGCAAAATGGACACAACTAGATGCTTCAGAGCAAGCTGAGATTAAAAACAGAGCAAATTGACTATCTACCAGGTCAATTGCGGCTGCAATCAACCACTACATTCACTTCACAACAACCTCAGCTTGATTGCAGGCGAAAGGTTTATTCTTGCGGTCGCAATACAAGTTGCATACCACTTCCAGAGAGATGGCAGTTCCACTTCAAGCCCGTTGTGGACGCAAGCCCAACTTTTGCTACCGCAATAGATCATGCAGAACATGGCAAGAAGGGCAGAACTCCAACCAACAGCTCAATTGCGACCGCAGAAGTAACTGTTGCGCCAGCAAGACACTTGCACAAAAGCCAAAATTGGAGTTTCAGAAGTTTATTTTTAGGGTTTTTGTTTGCTTATAAAACTTGTAGTTTTTAGAACATATCATCACGAATTTTAGCCAGTTTACAGAGGGTAAGACTTAGAATTTTTACAGAGAAAGAGAAGAAGAAGAAGAAGAAGAAGAAGAAGAAGAAGAAGAAGAAGAAGAAGAAGAAGAATAAGAAGAAGAAGAGAAGACAGAGTCAAATCTTGGAGACAAACTTGATTGTATCTCTATTTCCCTTTATTTTTCTTTGGAACTCCGTTATTATTCAATCATGCTTAGTTCCTTAGTCATGCCTGACTAAGCTTGTATTAGGACGTTGTTAGGATGACTTGAAACTCTTGTTGTAATGCTTGTTTGAGTAATTAATTTCTTGTTTAGTTATATGATTTACTTTCTATTTTAATTGTTGAATTGTTATCTTAGGGATTAATATTAGACCTTGATCACAGAAAGTAAAGTAATCAATAGACTAAGTACCGAGAGGTGATGTTTATTGCTTGCATATTTTATCATTATGACTTATTTGCTATTTCAATTGTTTGAATTTAGGATTTAATATTTGCAATAGAAATATTGAATGTTAGATATAGACCATAGGAAATAGGATAACCAACGAACTAAGGACCGAAAGGTAATGTTTGTTGATTACGGATTTTACCTAATAATTCTAACGAATTGTATCAAGTACTGAAAGGTGAAATATAATGACTTAGTATAATTAGGACGATAAGGACTTAATGGGTTTATGCTAGTTTAACCATGTACCTAAAGGTGAAGTTATGACTAGTGCAAACACGGTATCAAAATAGAAATATCACTTGGTACCAAATATGAAAACCGTACCCTCATAATACCAAGAAAACTAATTACCAAACAAGTATCAATAATTGTGGATAAGTACATCTTAACAAGTCCTAATCAATTTGTTAATTGAGTTAGAAATCGTAACATCTCTCAGTTTTAGTTTAAAATTATAAACCAACTCGAATCTGAAATTTTTCCTTTCACTTAGATTAAATTGCTTAAATCTGGATTGTCCTGTTCGATCGACATCCAAAGTACTATAATAGACGATTGTATACTTGCAACCTCAATTTAGCAACTATGGTTAAGTAAAACTCACATCAAATTTTTGGCCCCGTTGTCGGGGACAACGGTTGATTTAGTTTCAGACTTTAGTATTTTTAATTTAAGTTTCAGTTTAACATTTTCTAGCCTCTTTTTCTCGTGTTTTGTAGGTTGAAAACTGTAAGGAGAATCATCAACCCCGGACGACACGAACTTGGTTGAGTGGTTCTCTCGACAATGTACAACCCACCTCTTCTACGAGAGAATGAAGAATCACCCTCCAAAGTGGCCAATTTTGTGCTTGAGTCCACGTCGGTTAGAGATGTTTAACCTCGACATGGAGGCCGCACACATAGCAAATCTGGAGAGAGAGCGGAATCAAATGGTCGTCGAGGTGCAATGGTTGAGAGCGGCCACTCTTAATCTTGAAACCAATGAAGCGGAAGACGCAAATTGTCCCTTGAGGGAATTCACTGCATCGAAGGCCGAAGAAATTAGACTTGGGTACACCGCTCCAATCATCAATGCGGAGTACCAAATTCCTCTCACATAGGTGGACATGGTGCAACGTAACCTATTTCATGGTCTACCACATGAGGACGTCACACAACATTTTGCCAACTTTGAGGAAATATACAGCATAATTAAGGTACAAACTATTACACCCCGATGATTTAAAAGTTATGGAATGTACTTTTTCTTTCCACCATCGAAGTTGGATTCGAGGTCAACGTTCGGAAAACATTAATACTTGGCCTAAGGTCGCAAATGTGTTCCTTAACAAGTTCTTTCCACCATCGAAGACCAACTCCTTGTGCAATCAAATTCATAACTTTCGACAAAAGGCGGAGGAGACAATGAGCGAGGCTTGGGAGAGATTCCAAGAACTCCAAAGGTGTTGCCCACATCATGGGATTAAAAGGTGGAACTTGCTTCAAATCTTCTACAATAGTCTCTTGCCACAAGACAAATGTATGCTTGATACCGCCACCTGCGATAGTCTCATGAACAAAGGGGGTTCTGATGGCTACAAGTTGGTTGATGACATGGCTCTCAACCAAAGTCAGTGGCACAATCCAAGAGGGATTTTGATGATCTTGCATAGGGGGTGAAAAAGGTGAAGGCAAATTCGGAATTAGTTGATGCAATTGTCGCTTTGAACCGAAAGATTGATCTTCTATGCATAAGTGCAGTAAATTCTTCTTCTCCTCCTTGTTCTATTTGTAATGGTACGGATCACCTTGCCATTAATTGTGAGATTAGTAATGATGTTGTGTTTGAGGATGTGAATGCAATAAATCAAGTTAATTATAAAACAAACAAAATGCTGAAGGTAACCAAAACCAAAATTTTAATGCACCAAATCAAGATTGTGGTAAACAAGGGTATGGTAACCAACAGCAGAAGCCCAGTTTTGAAATGATGTTGGAAACCTTTATGAATAATCAAAACCAAAAGTTTGATGAGTTGAGTAAAAAGGTCGATTTGTTAGCAACACAAAATAAAATTCTTGAAACCTAAGTTGCACAACAAGCTATCTATTTTACACGCCAATCAGGTGCACTTCCACCAAAACCTGAAAGTAATACGAGAGAAGTCAAGGCGGTGACGCACATCCTTCGTAGTGGTAAGCGATACGAAGATCCACCCAAACCCGATGATGCCTATGTGAGGCAACAAGGTGAGAAAGATGAGAATGAGCACATCTCCACAAATGAGGATCAAGCCTCAAAGGAAACTCCAACTCCAAACGAGCCACCAAAGATATGAACGAAGGTACCAAGGTCCTCCGCATAAGTACGCACATTTTCATCAACGTATTCCAAATGAAAAGACCGAAAAATAATTTAATAAATTTATTGAATTGTTGAAGCAATTGCATGTTAATCTACCATTGATTGAGGAAATGACCCAAATTCCCATCTATACCAAATTTTTCAAAGATATTTTGTCAAATAGGTGTAGGATTGAAGAAATTCAAATGGTTGCACTTGATGGAAGTGGTAGTGCCTTGGTTATGAACGAATTACCCGAAAAGTTGGATGACTCTAGTAAATTTTATATCCCTTGCTTCATAGGAAATGTCCAATTTAAACTTGCACTTTGTGACCTTGGAGCAATTGTGAGTTTAATTGCAATTAGCGGACCAATCGGTCAAAATACCCATAGGGGTTGTTGAGGACTTACCAATCAAAATTGGCAAGTTCTATGTATCAATTTATTTCGTTGTGGTAGATATGAAAGAGGATACCAACACACCATTATTGTTAGGTAGACCCTTTAATTTCTCAATACCGCTCGGGCAATTATTAATGTTCACGTCGAAATCATCACCTTAAATGTTGGGAACGAAAAAGTGACATTTGATGTTAGGCGATCCATGAAATACCCATCTAACGACCAAAGTACTTTTAGCGTTGATTCAATTGACAAGTTGACAGATGGAAAGTCAAGAATAACATCAAAGAAGGGCCCACAAAGCGAAAAAAGAATCGGGCAACAAAAAGGGCACGAAAGAAAAGAACAACAACATCTGCCGAGTTATCTTGCGGCCGCAACCCTAACTCCTTGCGCCTGCAAGGTACTCAAACAGAGGGAAAACAGAGCAAGTCAGAACCAGACCCAAGTCTGTTGCGGGCACAACAAAGACCCTTGCAACTGCAACATGCCCAAACCAAAGTTTCCAACTCGGAGCAAGACGAGATTCAAAACAGAGCAAATTGACTATCTGTTAGGTCAATTGCGGCCTCAAAAGACACCCTTGCAGTTGCAATCAATCACTACATTCACTTCACAACAACCTCAGCTTGATTGTGGGCGCAAGGTATATTCTTGCGGCCGCAATACAAGTTGCAGACCATTTCCAGAGAGATGGTAGTTCCACTTCAAGCCCATTGCGGGCGCAAGCCCAACTGTTGCGGCCGCAATAGATTATGCAGAACGTGGCAAGATGGACAGAACTCCAACCAACAGCTCAATTGCGACAGCAGAAGTAACTGTTGCGCTCGCAAGATACTTGCACAAAAGCCAAAATTAGAGTTTCAGAAGTTTATTTTTAAGATTTTTGTTTCCTTATAAATACCTGTAGTTTTTACAACAGATCATCACAAATTTTAGTCAGTTTACAGAGGGTTAGACTTAGGATTTTACAGAGAGAGATAAGAAGAAGAAGAAGAAGAGATGACAGAGTCAAACCTTGGAGAAAAACTTGGTTGTATCTCTATTTCCCTTTATTTTTCTTTGGAACTCCATTATTATTCAATCATGTATAGCCCATGAGCCTTGTCCGGCTAAGCTTGTATTAGAGTCTTGTTAGAATGACTTGAAACTCTTATTGTAATGCTTGTTTGAGTAATTAATTTGTTGTTTAGTTTTATGATTTGCTTCCTATTTTAATTGTTGAATTGTTATCTTAGAGTTTAATATTAGACCTTGATCATAGAAAGTAAAGTAATCAATAGGCTAAGTACCGAGAGGTGACGCTTATTGCTTGTGGATTTTATCATTATGACTTGCTTGCTATTTCAATTGTTTGGATTTAGGATTTAATATTTGCAATAGAAATATTGGATGTTAGATCTAGAGCATAGAAAGTAGGGTAACCAACGAACTAAGGACTGAGAGGTGACGTTTGTTGATTACGAGTTTTGCCTAATAATTCTAACGAATTATGCCAAGTACCGAAAGGTGAAATATGATGACTTAGGATAATTAGGACGGTAAGAACTTAATGAGTTTAGGCTAGTTTAACCAAGTACCGAAAGGTGAAGCCATTACTAGTGCAAACACAGTATCAAAATAGAAATATCATTTGGTACCAAATTTGAAAACCGTACCCTCATAATACCACAAAATTAATTACCAAACAAGTATCAATAATTGTGAATAAGTATATTTTAACAAGCCCTAATCAATTTGTTAATTGAGTTAGAAATCGTAGCATCTCTCTGTTTTAGTTTAAAATTGCAAACCAACTCTAATCTAAATTTTTTTCATTCACTTAGATTAAATTGCTTAAATCTGAAAGTTAAATCCAAATTGTCCATGTTGGATCGGCACCCAAAGTATCACAATATACGATTATATACTTGTAACCTCAATTTAGCAATTAGGATTAAGTAAAACTCACATCAGTGGGCAACCCGTAATACGGAACAGTCATTCAATCATTCACATTACATCGAAATTTGCACGTACAAATTTAGATTTAACTTGAATCATTGAATAACTATTTCGTATTATGAAATACTCTATCGGATGTGAATTATGTCTAAACTTTTTAACATATACTATGCTTTCATAGTTCAGATGAAATTTTTATTTGGACTCGCGTGCTTTTTTCACCAGCTGAGTTATGAAACACACGATTGCAAATAGCAAAATTTTAGCATCTGATTTCTGTGAAAATTGTCAGTCAGTTTATGTTTCTACACAAAATAACCAAGGATAAAATTGTTAAACATATTAAATGAATAGAATTAGACAGAAACAACACCAATATCATCGAGGAATTAATTACTATTTAAATCCTATTCTTTCATTGGAAAAGATAAGATCTGGATGTGTTGATTTCTTCCCATGTCTTTATCTCATTTATTACATCTCCTTCTTGACCGTAATAAAAGTCCGAATAGTCGTCTGTATTGGGCTATTGTGAATTTAGGACTTCAATTTTTTATCCGATCTGTTGCCATAATCCGTAATACGTGTCAAGAATTTTTGTTCTAGCTGGATTGGATCAGGTTGACAGATTAATTGTATTTTTATTTAATTTGAATTTTGTATTAATAATATTAATTTATATTAATTGAGATTGAGATCCATAATAACTTTTAGGTACTTAATTACGGGTCACGTGTGAAATTATCAGGTCCAATCAATTTGTGACCCATTTGGATTGGATTGCGTGTTAAACAACTAGTAATCGTACCCGTACACAACAACAGGAGAAAATAATGAATAATGTAGTAGAAAACAAAATTTACTCAAGTATATTTTCAAAAAGCGGCGAAGCGACATCGTGCAACATGGAGCGTGGAGCAGGAAGGGTGAAGCTTGAAGCGTGAAGTGTGAAACGGGGAACGAGGAGCGTGGAGCGTAGAGTAGAGCGGAATCGGGAAGCGTGAAGCATGGAGCGTGGAGCGTGGAGCATGAAGCATGGTGTAAGGTGCGGGGAGCGGGTAGCGTGCAGCGTGGTGCGCAGCGCGAGATGCGAGGAGCCGAGAGCGGGGATCAGACAGCGGGCAGCGGGCATCAGGGAGCGGGATGCAGGGTGCGGGTAGCGAGGAGCGTGGTGCGTGGAGCGTGGAGCGTGGAGCTGGATGTGGGGAGCGGGGTGCGGGGAGCGAGCAGCGGACGCATGACGCAAAACCCATGATGTCGAACGCTGCAAGCCACAAGCCGCATGACGAATGACGCAAGCCGCATGACCCATGATGTCAAGCTTCATGCGTCAGGCGGCTTGAGTCATGTGTCATGCAGCTTGAACAATGCGTCATGCGTCTTGAACAATACGTCATGCGTCTTCAACAATGCGTCTTCAACAATGCGTCTTGCGTCTTGAAGAATGAGTCTTGAACAATGCGTCATGCATCTTGAACAATACGTCATGCGTCTTGCATCTTGCGTCATGCGTCATGCGTGATGCATCTTGCGTCTTGCGTCATGCGTCATGCGTCTTGCATCTTGCGTCATGCGTGATGCTTCATGCGACTTGAAGCGTCTTGTGTCATTCGTAATGCTTCAGGCATCATGTGTCATGCGTCTTGTAGCGGTGTCATGCATCTTGCGTCAAGCGGCTCGCAGCGTCTTGCGTCATGCATCTTGCGCCATTCGTCGTGCATCATGCAGCTTGCGTCATGCGTCATGCGTCTTGCGTCATGCGTCATGCGTCTTGCGTCATGCATCATAAGGCTTGTCGTGACAAAGCGTCGTCATGCGTCATGCGACTTGCTGTATCTTGCATCATGCGTCATGGGTCATGCGTCTTGCATCATGTGGCTTGTAGCGGCTGACGTCTTGCGTCATGCGCCATGCGTCAGGCGTCATGAGTTATGTGTCATGCGTCATGCATCCTGCGTCTTGCGTCAGGCAGGTTGCAGCGACGTCATGCATCTTGCGTCATGCGACGTGCAGCGTCTTGTGTCATGCGTCATGCCTCAGTGAGAGGAAATTTTTTTGAGATCAGTGGTCGACATGGATGATCTGGCGGAGTGGATCATTCCTATGCCCAAGACGTTAGCGAGAGGCATAAGAACAAGAAGTGTGTGTGATAGAGATCGTTGATAACGCCCACACCTCTAGCAGATCATATCAACTGGAGGTGTGGAGGCAACCAGGTGAGGAAGAGAGGGAAGAGAAAGTTTGAGAAGTTGTGGCGGCGATCAGGAGAAGAGAGTGAGAGAGACGAATTGCTCATTTTAAGCTAGTGTTAGGTATACAGCAACGATTATTTTAAATAACCGTTGGCGTAGGTGAAACTACAACAATAACTATTTTTAAAAAAATTGTCCTAGAGTTTTGAAAAAAAACTGAAACTAAAAGGCCACATTTACTTTAAATAACCGTTGGCATAGCTCCACCTACGACAACAGTTATTAAAATTACCGTTGCCGTATCTCCAAAAAAAATTTGCATTTCTGCCAACGGTGTCTAACAATTTCTTCAACAATTGTTGGTTTATGAAGATTGTTAAATCTCATTTATGTTGTAGTATCCCATCTGATCTTTTTCAAGCGGCTGCATGCAAATATGTGATTGTAACTTCACACATTAAAAGCTTCTTAAGGCCCAATCAATTAAGGTACAAAAGCATCAATGCTAACTTTCTGGGTGCAAGTGGAAGATGGAAAATGTAATTTTCCTTTCATACATGGTTTAGTTTTTGGGTTTTGTTCTGGTGTTTTCATTTGATAAATTAATTGAATTAAAAAAATGAAATGTTATTTTTAGATTAATTAATTTTTAGTGCAAATATGGAAGCACAATACTTAAATTTTTATTGAAATATTTCATTAATGATGGAATCATAAATTATATTGTGATAAAACTGCAATAAAGTGCATGCATAAACTTCAATGATTCCTCGCAGCATACGGAGAACGCAGTTCTATTGGAAAAAGTTTCTTGTTGGTCAAAGAATTCGAACTTAAGTCTCATGGGGGGAAAATCAGAGAGAAAGTTTCAAATTCGAAAAATAATCAAGATAGAATCTCTCCTCTTATGTACCTATTTATTAAAATATTCTAAATTTGCCGCTTATGCCCATGCAGTGAATACAATAAAACACATTACAAAACATTTGAGAGGGGTATTTTTGTTCATAGAGAAAAGTAAGACCAAAGTCCAAATGGACGCATCCATTGCATAGATGCTTTATTAGATAGTATAGATTTTTACATGTTCATGCCGTGTTAGATTGGATCTGAATTAATATATATATATATATATATATATCAAGGTTCTAAATAACACCGATACGGCACCGATATAGTGGAAATAATGGAAATTTTAGCTTGGACGCAAGATATTCTTAAACAACACGGATATAACAGATATAGCGGTGATATAGCTAATATAGCGGCGATATAACAGATATAGCGGTAAGATTTTTAAATGTTAATTGTTTTGACTTTTGAAATAAGCATGTTTTTTTGTCAAATTCTCGTGGCAGTTATTATGCTCTTGTGCATCAGTGCACTGTATTTGACAGTTATTGATACTCACGTAAGTTATATTCGTAATTCTAACCGCTATATCACCGCTATATCATCGTTATATCGCTAAATGCTAAATGACTCCTGCACCGCTATCCGCTATTTAAAACCTTGATACATACATATATATATATATATATATATATATATATATATATATATATATATATATTAAAATATAGCTGATATAGCGATACAACCATCGATATCACCATCCATATCAATAGACGAATTCAGTTGCATTTAATTTGCACGTTGTTGTAGGTATTATGCAGTACATGTTTTCATGTATGTTTTTTAAACGCTTTTTGTAGTGTACGTATTGCCTTTTAACATGTTCTCAAAGTATTCAGTGAATATATCTATGCGTCATTCTCACTCCATACCAAGTAACAATCGAAAAAGGGATGCTAACATCCTTTCCGTAACTGCCTCTCTCTCGGGTCTCTTGTTAGAAGACAAAGATTTACGTTGCGCTATGCTACTTTTCTTGCTCTGCGTGTTGATTTTTCGCTTTCAAATTATTATATTACTGTAAGTCAGTCTTTATTTTTTCGTTGCAAATCTTTATATTAGAAATTTTGCAATTATTTTTTAGCAAATTTAAATATAAAGACTTACAGGTAAAAATATATATATTTTATTGTTATAATATAAATACTTGCAACTTTTGCATCAATTATGCTGCAAGTCTTTATATTAGAAATTTTACAGTAATTTTGTTGTAAATTTAAATATAAAGACTTTAGATCTAAATAGAAATACATTTATGGGAGCCGACAGAGAGGACAGAGCAGAGCGAAACTGGAGGGACAAAGCAGAGCGAAACTGGAGGGACAGAGCAGAGCATTATTGTTTTTGTCTTCTAGGCGGGGGCGTGTAAGGAGGCGGTTAAGGGGAGACATTATATTTACTCCAAAAAATTTACAAGAATGAAATTATGATACTTGCGCAAGCATCGAACTTGCAACCACCTATCTTGAATTTCAAAATGAAAACAACCAATTGAAACTGTTGAAATTTGTTCATACTAAAATCTAACTAAGGACGAAAAAATTTCATTTTTAAAATTTTGTTAATATTTTATCGGATGGATGAAAAATACATTAGTCCAACGATTACACACCTCTTCAATTTAATGTATTTTTCGTCTATCCGATAAAATAGTAAATAAATTCTAAATTTAATTTTTTTTATTTCTAATTAGATTTTAATATGAACAACAATTTTAACGATTCGAATGGACCATTTAAATTTTAAAATTCGAAATATGTGATCACAATAGAAAAGCGCCGTGGTCTCGCTCAAATTACAAAATTGGAAAGCAAAATATTTACTTAAATAATATAATAAAATATCAGGATTATTATCCGTTTGCTTAATCATCCCGTATTCCTCGATCCTTCCCCCATCCAAATCTCTGACAGTGATTCCAGAGGAATCCAACCATTCTCATTTCCATGAGGCACATGACATATAACATGATACAGAAAAGAGAGAGCCAGATCCCCTATTGCAATCTCTGCTACACGACTCTGTGTAACACACTGGGTCCCAGCTCATTTGTTCAACTACCACCATCACTGACCCACTTACAGTGGCCCACTTACAGTGGCTACAAAATAGAACCTTTTTTGGGATATTTTAACAAACTTGCATGTACTTCTATATCTGACTCAATCTGAGAGATTAATTAATAGTTAATAATAACAACAGCTTAGGTAAACAAGCAACACCTATGTTTAATTAAATATACATACAGTCACATTCTTCAGAGTTGAGATTTTGCACAATCCCATCACACGGTACTCTCCCGCAAACTTTGACTATGTAAGTATTCCAAGATTAGGCCATTCTCTCTTTCATTTATTTATCTCTTTCGTTTCCAAAAACAAAGTAGCTTCTATCACCAAAACCCTAAAAAAGGGGGAAGTTCTTGCCTTTTGGCGTGCGCTTCATACTTGCTTCCTGTCTCCGCTAATCTACCAGAGGTGAGAGTTCATCTTTCCATTTTTGTTCCCTCTTTTATTTTGGGACTTTGATTCTGATTTTATTATGGTCTAGCTCTGTTGATTTGTGATTGTTCTATGGGTTTCAGCTTGAATTTGGGTACTTGGTGTTATAGTTGAATTTTAATTTTTTCCCCTTTATGTTACCCGAGTACTGTCTTAGTGAGAACTGAAAATTTGGGGTTAAGGTTTCTCTGGTTTTCCTTTTTGTTTTATTGGTGGTCAGATTATGGTGCTGATATTATTACATTCATAAGCTTAGCTAGGTGTTTAGCGTTTGTAAGGTTGTTGAAGTATCAAATTAATATTTTTCAAGATATTCAAGATATTTTTTGGCAACCCCTTCATTGTGTTAGGTGCTATTATTATTGTAAATAAATTATTTTCTGTAGTTGACTTGGGCCCAAGTAATTGGTTTGATGTTGCCATCTTAAAGAAACCGTGTGACAAAATTTGTCAGATGCTGAAAATTAACATTTATTTGCATCATTACCAACCCCCTTGCACTGGGTCCGAATCTGCTGCTCGTAAAATTCCTGCTTGTTTCCTGTTTGTTTCGATCCGACCGCCACAAATCGATCGACCGCTACGGACGGCTGTGATTTGATTCAGGGGGCAGATACTTTGGCCGTTAGATGAGTTTTGAACGGTCCAGATCGAAACAAGCAAGAAACAAGCAGGATTTTATGAGCAGCAGATCCGGTTCCCCTTGCACCATCCATTGTTATAAATTAATTAATTGTTTTAATTCTAAAAAGCTTTTCAACTTTCTTTCTGGCAGTAAAAACCTAGAAAGGTAAAGGTTGGTAAAATTCCATTTTGAGCAATTCATATTGTTGAAATTCAAGTTGCCAATCCATGTTGAGACAAGTTTCTAGTCGGAACAATCGTTCGAAGGGCCTCAAGGTAAAAAATGCACTCCAATTATTCCTTCTTTCGGCAGTGACCGTATGGTTGTTATACCAAGCTAAGCACTCGTATGATAGGAAAAAATCATATGATGGAAACAAAGAAAAATCACTTACTTCAATTAAAGATGAACTAAGCAACACTCCTGGTGAAGAGTTGATTCGGATTGGCCGAAAGGATATTGCAGATACAGAAATCAAACAAAAAGGCAAGAAAGATAGAAGAAAAGTGACAAAAGTCTCCGAGCGGGACACTGGTGTAGATGAAACTTATGGAGACGAAGAGATAGCAGAGATAATTGCAGCAGCTGAGGCAGAAGAAGCTGATGAATTA
Organism: Eleocharis quinqueflora; assembly: GCA_964058865.1. Classification (NCBI taxonomy): domain Eukaryota; kingdom Viridiplantae; phylum Streptophyta; class Magnoliopsida; order Poales; family Cyperaceae; genus Eleocharis; species Eleocharis quinqueflora. Next base: position 266,255 of record CAXKVX010000140.1, on the reverse strand, counting down.
GAAAAGAGCGAAGCAGAAAAGGATGAAAGTGATGCAGACGCTGAGGAGACTACTTTACTCGAGGATGAGGAAGGCAAGGATGAAGTTAGAGAGGCAAGAGAGAGAACCTTCCATCAAGATAATGTGGCAAGTGCTGTGACACATGATGTCAACATGACTTCTTTGCATGAAGATTATGTAGATAATAAAGAGAGAAATTTGACAAATAATAGAGCAAATAATGAATCAAGCTTGTCTGACTTTGTGATTGCAAATGGCTTGAAGAATATAACAGATAACAGTACTGATACTGGTTCGTTGAGTGGGTTAACGGATAGGCCGGTTTCTGTGAACTTGACTAATGGGATCATAGTTACCTTGAATGGGGCTGGCACCATTGGCAATACCAGTATTTTGAGTTCAGATGTTGATGAAAAAGAGAGCAAGGTTAATGCGATGATGCTTAATGGCTCAAGTAATAGTACAAATGTGCTTGATACAACTGGTACACATGTTTCTTTAGATACAATCAGCAAAGCTGATGCGAGAGAAGATGGCTCCCATATTAAAGTTACTGGTACAAATGGTGGAGATGTTGTTTTAGAATGACAGTGCTTATTTTGTTTCTTTTCTTTGGGGGGTTGCTTTCAAGTGCTGAGCAATAGGGAATTAATCTAGAAAACCCTTCATTTTGTTTTAGTTTTTACTCTCCTCCTAGGTTCATCTCGAAGGAAAAAAGAAAAAAAGAAATAGATTACCTCAACATAAAAACAAAATATAAGTTTATCTAGCTTTTTTTCTGTCTACCTATATTCTTTCTGCTGTAGTGCTTTATTTTATTTTGTAATGTACTTATTTGTGCGATAGGTCTATTATAAAACCCCAAAGCAACATGAAGCTTAAAAAAATTAGTTTTGATGTTTTGATGAGAGAATCCGAGAGATAATTGATGCCAGGCAGTTTCATAATTCAAAGTTTATCAATCCATCCGTCGCATTAAAGCATTTCCTTTGTTATATGAGAAGTATCTTCCTGTGACATTCTGCTTGTTCTTCCAGATTTTCTAATGGCAGGAATTGTATAAAACTACTATTATTCAATTTTACCAGTTTAGCTTGGACAACAAAATTTAGAACCACTCTGGAACAGTGTTGTTTTTATTTTTTATTTTATGACATAGGGGTTTACGAATGAGAAATTAGATCCCGGATCCGGATCTGAGAGGGAGAGAGTATGTTTCCAATGCACGTGGTTATTCAAAGTGTGATCTCAAACTTTGAAAATATTATTTGATACAAGTTATATATAAAATGAATTATTCATATCTGAAATTTCACAGTGCAAATATTTGATTTAAACCGTTGAATATCATTTTTGTACTGAAATTTCAGTGAATAAAATATATATTTTGTACAATTTTACTATTTTTAGGGATAAAATATTTGTTAATCTAATAATTTCAAAGCCATCCAAAACCTATGATTCTGCACTTCTCTAAAAAAATGTAGAAGACATCTAAAAGAAATTATAATGTTCGATTTTTAAGAAAATTTCAGTGTGAAGATCATTTCAATTGAAAAGAAAGAGGGGAGATTGATTGAAAAAATTATTTCTTATTTCTCTTCATTGTTACAACATACATTTATATAGGCTACAATTGATTTCAAGTAGGAAATAAATTTAAATAGAATAACACATATATCAAACATGTACTCTAGAAAATGAAATTGCTTACTGATGATATTAAATATTTTTTTCTCATTGCCTTAAAGTGCTGAAATTCGTTCAAGTACAAATGAAAATTTGGAACAATACGAAATTGAAATGGTAATGTTGAAAAATATAAAGTTAAATTTTGTCGGTAAAAGACTTCATATATATGTTTATAAAGAATTTTTCCTTCAAGATTCTTTAAAAGTATTAATGACACCATGTTTAAAGTTTTGAATATATATAAATGATGCAACTTAAGAATTTTTTCATTAAGATTATAGGTTGCACAAAGAAAATAATATCTATGCAATTAAAGAGTCTCAATAAAGTACTATCAAATTGTGATGTAATCAAATGTTGATAAATCAGAATATTTAAGTTCTGTGGGAGTAAAATAGAAATACAATATGTCTTAAAAAATAAGAATTAATGCTCTCGATCGAAATCAAAAGCAAGAAAATCTAAGTATTTATATATGCCTTATAAGCATTAAATATGTTGATATATGGTCATAAGGATATTGTGTTATATAACGACATATTCAAGAAAATACTTAGTACAAAATATTTATAAGATCTTTTACGATATCTTAAAGGGACTTATAGCAAACAAAAGAATAATACTCTAGTATCTGATGTTCGAAAGTTTTTGAGGTCATATCAAATCTGATTTCAGGATCAAATGCATCTTCTCATAATATGTCATTCTAATGAACTCAGTGTTGAGATCATTTAAGTTATATTGTGACAATGAAGGAGACATGCATGATAATACTAGAAACTTAATAAGGTTGAAATATTTTTCATATAAGTTTCCTAAAAGAGAGATTAAAAGATAGAACATACAATAGTACATGATTCATATTCACAAGGTTTATGGAAAATGTGAGAGCCTGATTTTGAGAAAATATATGTTAAATGTAATTTGCAACAAGTCATAATATATATGCAAGTTACATCTCTCGATAATACTGAAAATTAATAAGTTTTCTAGTAGTCTAAAAGAAAGATTGAAAGATAGAACATATGAGAGTACAAACTTCGTACTCACAAGGTTTGTGAAAAATGTGAGAGTCTGATTTTGAGGAAACACATGTTCTATGTGATTTGCAACAAGTTGTGATTTATATGCAAGTCACACCTCCTTCTTTAAAGTTTTTGACCTCACTAAAGTAGCGATGACCCATTCGAAAATAGGCACGTATAATTACATTCTCATGTAATTTCTGAACTATATGACCATAATTTAATTCATGTCATCCAGTTGTATTTGGCACTGTGATTTTAGTCGGGTAAGCCACGCAAAAAATGTGGTGACACCGCTTAAGTTCTTGTTGGTACAACTAGTGGACCGAATTGGTTAAGAAATATGAAAAGAAAGACAGAAAAGTTAAAGTAATCTGCAGATTCACAGACACATGTAATCAAATGGATCACACTTGTCCATCTAGGAGATTGTTGGAATTGAGACGTCAATTCTAATAAATAAAGTTTGAACTACGTATTATATGATTACTACGTGTCACATATTATCACTTAATATTACGAGTAATATGTAAATATGCCAAATAATGTGATTAATTGATATTCAGTGGCATTATACATATTACACTAAGATTTTGGGCACGAATGCATATAAAACTTAAGTAAATTGATTATAATTGTTAATGGGCCAATTGTGATTAATTAAACTATATATTAGTGTTAGTGTAAAGTCAGAAATATTGTTTGGGCTAAACCCAACTCAAATTGGATCAAAGCCCAAGCAAAACAGCACAAACGCAAGTCTATTGTGGCCACAATAAGATCCTTTGCAGTCGCAATGGAGTAGGAAGATTTGGCAATGATCTTCTGAAATTTCAGAAGATCTATTGCGACTGCAATAGCTCTCATTGCGGCCGTAAGAGACTTGGCTGATTTCCTGCCAAGTCTGGAAGCCAAGTCTATTGCAACCGCAATGAAATCCATTGCGACCACAAGAGACCTATTCCAAGGCAGATTTTGACTACCTAGATTTACCATTATCTTTTCTAATTGAATATTATAGCTATCATACCAAATTCGTAGAAATATTTACAGAAGTAATTTTAGAATTTGGAAAAGAATTGAAGAGAATATAATTTCAAATATTTGATGAATATTTGATAATTATTTTGGCATCTTTCCAAGATACACTAACGCCTCTATAAATAATATTGGGCCTCCACCCATTTACAATGTTCCGTTGAACAGAAAATTCTCGGTTAACGACATAGGTCACATGTGTTGTGCATAGCCACTTATCTTATTCTATTTAAAGATATACTCAATCATTTCGTTCGTGATTTTGGAGAAAAGAAAGGCACCATAATAAACGTGGATGGAAACACTAGCGCACCACGACACGCTTTCGCACTTCTGCCGTTAGAAGGGCTCCATTGAAAAGACGAATGTATAAGGGAGACCGTAGGGATGGAAGGTAAGTATCACTTCCGCACTCGTTATTTTTATTCTGAACACGTAGCACATAGATTTGAATTGTTGCAATTGATTTTCGTAATTTAGGGTTTTGTATTTTGGCTCGTACCCTAAATGAATTGCACCAAACTAAGTCCAACACACGGTAAACGTTTCCAATTGACAAAACAATCAAGGACGAGGATGTACTACTTGACAACACAATGTAATACACCAAACAAGACTAACAAAGCTAGCAAACAAGTGTTCTCAAATTGACAATTAGACAATATGGTTATCTCAGGTTTAGGTAGCTGTAGGAGAATTCTTTAGTGCTCTTTCTGGTGCTCAATTCTATACTTGAAAACTTGGGAAGGGCTTTCTTCATATTCCTGATTCGTATCCCCAAGGTGTGTGTATATATATATTGGCAGGGCACTTCTTAAAGTCTTGCAATCTTGAATATCCTCTCTTGCATAACGGAAACAAAGAACCCGTTACAGAATCCGTTGTAACGGGTTGAAGATCTTCCAGTTTTGCCCTTCTCTTCTTGGTTTGTTGACTTTTGGGTCCTTCTGAACAGGAACCTGTTGTGATAGGTTGGGAACTCATTATGATGGGTTAGGGACCCGTTATAATGGGTTTCTGATACGTTATGGTAATGCAAGCCTATGTTAATATTATGTCTTCATCACTTCTCTTCAATCTGTTACAACAAATTGGGAATCCGTTGTAACGAGTGGGCAACCCGTTATAACGTGTAGGGAACCCGTTGTGACGGGTTGTCCATGAGTTATGGTAACACATGACTTTGTATTTGCCCAAATGACGTGTAGGGAACCCATTATGACGTGTAGGGAACCCGTTGTGATCGTTATGACTTGTACATGCATGTTTGTGCCTTTGCATCATCATATTGTACATGTATAAACTTGTAACTCACCCAAGTTCAGTTGTGCAAGGTTAGTACTGATTTGTTTTGCAAATTGTCAAACAAGAGATGAGTTTAATCCAACAGATGCATTCTCAATCACACTCTTCTTGTCCCCATCACTCGCTGCTTTCTGCTTATGCCTAAGTAACTCGAAAAATGCTTGATCCTCCTATGTGAAGATCACGACATCTTCTTCATCTTCATATGCTACCATTAGATTTTCCCGATAGCCTCTAAGGTGAACATCTCTACCACCTCTACAACCACCTCGACCACGACCTGCATATTGTCCACGTCTACTTGTGTCTCTCTTCTGGGCTAGCTTAGGATAAGCCTTGCTCAATTTCCCCACTTATCTGCAATCATAACATTGGCGAGTCTCTCCTTGAACTCCCGTCATATCTGAGTTCGAGACTATCAATGTTGAACGCATCCACGTATATCCATTAGCCTCGAAGTGCAACTTCATGTGACTCTCCTCTTGCATCATAGTCGCAATTGCCTCCTCGAGTGGGGAATCTTTGTCTGGTCCAAGAGCATTGCACTCCTCTGATCAAATGCCGAATTGAGATTTCCCAAGAACTGCATAGTCCTCTCCTGAGAGCATATCTCTCTACTCTTGCATTCTGAATAGTTGCAACTCACCAATAGGGAGAAGTAATCATAGTCTGCCTATAGTCTTTCTAGTTCTATGACATACTCTTGTATCGTCCTATCTCCCTGAACCACTGCATCCATCTTTCACTTGATTTGAAATATACACATGTTGTTCTCTACTCTTGTGTAGGCCATTCCCAGTTTGGCACATATGTACTGAACGCTCTGAATGCCATCAACTGTCACGACAATCGACTGGACCATCGAGTTGAGTAACCACGTGTAGAATAACATGTGTGTAGCTTTTCATTCCTCCCACTCAATTGTCCCTGTTGTCGGCTCTTTCTCCTTTCCAGTTAGAAAGCCATCGAGGCGCTTTCCTCCTAAGACACATGTGACACATTGTGGCCAGCTCAGATAAGTCTCTAGTCCATCTAACTTAATGTCCCCTGGTGGAAGATCTAACTTCATCGATGGTTGTGCTAATGTTGAGGTCTCGTATGACTTCATGAATCTAATCAAGGCCTTCATCTCTTCCTCGTCTAATTTCTTGAAAATTGCATCCATCTCTCATCTCGTACTTGATATCCTTCAGCAGTCACACAACTCACACCAATTTTTTGGTCTTCTATCCAATATTAAATTCAGACTGTACGCTTCGCGATCACGTTTTCTTTAACATTTAATATTTTTAAACTTTGCACAAAACAAATTGTTAACATTTTCTTTTTCTTTTCTGTTTTTTTATCGAATAACACTTACATAATTACACATACATGATTAAAGAGTGAATAAAGGAGACGAAAACTTTGATAAAAAACAACATGACAAAATAATAAAAGGAACAAAACGATAAATGTAAAAGACCAAACTTCACGAAAGCTCTCTTGATATGTTTAGAAGAGAGCAACGATACCATACAAGAGAAGCTCGTATAACAAAGCAATTACGAGGAGCACTAATGATCTACAGCAGGAGCGACCTCTCTTGTCACACACTACCGACACGAGGCAGCGACGCGCGTGAGGCGACAGTTGTAGAACCAGGAGTAGTGTGATCTGGCATGTGCGACGGCTAAGGATTCAGGGTTTTGGTTTGGCTCTAATACCAAATTGAAAAGGAAGATAAGATTAACAAAAAAAGAGCAAATGCAAAAAAGCGACTCGAAAGGCGATTCTACAGGCCTCGCTAGGATCGAGCTTGGGCTATACAATAGCACGTGGAGAGAGCTCAACAATGGCGCGCTAATCTCAGCGCCATCATCTAGCATCGATCATGGTGAGGCTACCATCTCGATGCTATACCACACTCTAGAAGAAATCGTAACCGCCAACAAATCACTTGCAGCATTGGTGCACGATTTAAAGCGTGGATCATACAAAAATGCGCTTACATCTGACCACACGGTGCACGCGTCGAATCTGCAACCAGATCTAGTTTTAGTGGATCGATTTGGGGAGAAATCTATTAAGAGTGTAGCTCATATCCCTTGTTTTCAAATCAGTCCAAATCAGTGCTATAGGTGTAAGAAGCGAGGGCATTTAGCTAGAGATTGTAGAAATCTGATAGTGTGCTTTGCCTGTGGTGGTCTCGGCCACCGCTCGTGGCAGTGTAAGGCTCAGAGAAACTCAGGTACCAAATCAGTACCAAATAGGGAGAAGGAGGGTTCAGTGATAAAATCTGCGGCAAAAGAAATAGGTGCTCACACAATCACGACGGAAGAAAAAATCATGTTGTTTGAAGATACTGATGAGTCGCGTCATATCATTGAGGATCTAAGAAAGTGTCTAGTGTTGCATACAAATCAAGAACTCAATAGGGATCGGGTGGAGAGATGCCTGAGAAGGATTGCACCAAACTTCCCATGGAAGGTTTCGGAGGTAGAGGATTATAGATTACTAATAGAGGGGCCAGGATGATGGAGAGATAGAGTTGTGAGAAGTGGTTCGATGAGGATAGAGAATGCAATGTTGCGTACCAGTTCCTGGGACCCCTCGTTTGAAAATGGCAATCGCCTAAGAAGCTAGTGGGTAAGTGTGATCGGATTCTCTAGAAATATATGGTGTAAAAAGGAATTTGACAAATTAATTGAGTCATTCGGGGTGATCTTAGAGATAGATAATACTACACTGAATAGGTCTGATCTGAGAGAGGCCAAACTCAGAATAGGGATGTGTAAGGTTCAAGATATACCAGATCACAAGCAGGTGGTTTTCAGGAATGATAGAAATGAGTATTACCGGACCAAGGTAGGTTTATTTTTGACAAGCCATTAGATAGAACTAGAGGTGATAGGGTGAAAAGAAAAAGAATCTGGATTCCTAAAGATCCATCTAAAACTAACCAAGATCAAAATACTGGTGTGAACCAACCTGTCATGGAGGGTATGGATGAAGAGGGGAGGGATATTTGGAAGAAGAGTATGATGACTTCATTGGCAATAATAGTGAAGGAGAACAGGAGAAAGAGTCTCATGAATTAAAGGAGAACATAGGTATGCTGGGAGTTAATGAGGAGGAGATAGTGAAATCAAGGATAATAACAGTAAATGATTTAAAAGGCAAAGACAAATGTGTTGTAGATCAAGAGGAAAAGGTAGAAGAAAGTCAAGAATGGCAAGGCCTGAAAAAGTAGAGTTAAGGGAGTTTGAGAGGGAGACATATAACATGAGAGAGGGAACATGTCAGAATGAAGAGGAAATGGTAGAGTTAAGGGAGTTTGAGAGGGAGGAAAGGGTGGACCAAAATACCCTTAAGATGCCTGAAAAAGTAGACAATTTAGACAAGATATAAACTATTGAGGCAAGGCCAATCTCACAATTCAACAAGTACCAGATATTAGAGGACATAGACACCTCTGACAAGGAAGAGGATATGATACAGAAGGGAGCCATGGTGCTGGTAACAGACAACCCAATGCCACTAGCACAGTTACCACCCTTGACCAGGCAGAGTCTGAGACAGAAGCTAATGCATCTTGAGACAAATACCTTGGCAAAGGCTATTACTCATAGGATAAAAAGATGGACATCTCAGTGTACAAAGGTAATGGAAAAACTTTGTCTGATTCTTTTCCATTTACATCATTAGCAGATGAATAAGTTGTGGACCTATTTAGTTGATTTGGACTCAAACTTGATGACAATATGGGGGAAAGCATAAAAAAAAATTCAATTCTTAAGAGCTTTGTCTAGGAAACAATTCTCACAAGCTATAGAAGTAATGGATTACAAAATTAAAAAAGGGGCTAAGTTCAATAATAAAGAGATATAAAAAAAGAAGTACCTAGATAAGATAATTGTAGAGGTGGGGTCCCTCTCTTCATTATGATCATATTGAATTGGAACATAAGAGATTTGAATAAACCAGTGAAAAGAAGAGTATTAAAAGATATGATTAGGAATAACAAAGTAGATGTATTGGGATTACGAGAAACAAAAAAAAAATAGAAAATGTCTAAAAGATTTATAGCCTCATTTATCCCAACAGGGTATGAGTCGATTTGATTACCAGCTAAAGGGTCTGCAGGTGTGATATGTGTGGTTGTGAGATCAAACAAATATACTTTAGAAAGATCACACATGGGAAAATACACAGTATCTCTAATATTGAAAGATGAATTAAAAGGTGATTTAATAGGGATCACTGTAGTGTATGGGCCCACCAAGGCTAATGAAAAGAGAATTTTTTTTAATGAATTAAGATTTTTCAAAGAGCATTGGCAGGGGCCCTGGGCTGTAATGGGTGATTTCAATGATATTAGATATAAGCATGAGAAAATTAAATCTAATTTCAATATATCAGGTGCCTTATCATTTAATTCCTTTATGTTTAACTTTGAACTGAGAGAATACAATCTACTAGATAGAAAATACACTTGGTCAAATATGAGACAAATCCATGTATGGCATTATTAGATAGGGTCCTGTATAATGATGCATGGGATAAAAAAAATTCCACAAATGGAAGCACAGAGCCTAACAATATATAGGTCTGACCATAATCCTTTATTGGTGTCTGAGCATCAAAAGAATATAAGCAAGAATAACCCAATTTTCAGGTTTGATCCATCATGGACAAAAGTGGAGGGGTTTGATGAATTCATTGCCACATGGTGGCACTCGATTCAGGGGGGTGGAGATGTAGCACACAAATGAACAATTAAAATGAAAAATCTAAGAAAGAAAATTAGAGGGTGGGCTAAAAATCACTATGGGGACTTGCATAGAAGAAAGCAATAGTATTTACATAAGATGGATGAGATAAGTAAACATCAAGAAGAAAGAGAACTAACCGATGAAGAACAATTGGAAATGCTGAAAACAACACATAACCTAGATAGGATATATATATGATGAAGAAGAACTATATTGGTACACCAGATCTAAAACCAAATGGCTATTGCATGGAGATAGAAATACGAGATATTTTCACATTTGTGCTTCAAATAGGAAAAAAGGCAAAAGATTAATACCTTAAAAATCAACAATAGACCAGTGCATGACACAGAACAGATTAAAACCCATACAATTGATTTCTATAAGAATTTATTTGGAGTTTCAGGGAAGACCTATGTAATACTTGATCAAGAGTTTTAGAATCCTGAAGATAAAATACAGGAACATCAGGGGGAGCCTTTAATTAAACCCTTTACTGAGATTGAAATCAAAGAGGCAGTGTTTGCCAGTGATGCTGATAAAGTACCTGGCCCTGATGGCATGACATTTGCCTTCTACCAAAGATACTGGGATGTGGTGAAGTCAGATATAATAGAGATATTTGACAGATTCTATAGAAATGATCTACAGATAGTCAGACTTAGTAAAGCTATGATTTGCTTGATTCCTAAAGTGCCTAATGCAAATGAGATCAAATTGTTTAGGCCTATCTCTTTACTAAACTGTATATATAAGATCATTACAAAGGTGCTGACAAATAGATTAGAACATGTGGTTAATTCCTTGCTTGATCACTCACAACCTGCATTTCTAAAGAATAGATTCATTTTAGATAATGTTGTTTGTGCTGGGGAGATAATACATTATACCAGAAGTATGAAAGAAAAAGGAATTGTATTAAAGATGGATTTTGAGAAAGCCTATGATAGGGTAAATTGGCAGTTTTTGTGTGAAATGCTGAGGGCTAGAGGTTTTTCCATATTATGTGTGCAATGAATTAGAAACTTATTACAGAGTGGGGAGGTGTGTCTTAATATTAATGGGGAACCAACTAGGTATTTTGAATCCAAAAGAGGGTTAAAACAAGGAGACCCCCTATCACCAATACTGTTCAATTTGTAGCAGATGTATTCAATCAAATAGTCAAGAGAACTCAGGATAAAGGGCTAATTAGAGGGCTAGGACCAGTACTGACAAATGGTAAACAAGTTATTAATTTGCAGTATGTTGATGATACAATTCTATTTTATCAAGCCGAAGAACAAATGTTAAAAATAGTGAAATGGATGTTTATAGGGTATGAGGCTTTATCTGGGATGAAGGTAAACTATGATAAATGTGAAATGTTGTCAATAAATCTAGATACTGCCAAAACTGATAAGCTAACTCAAATCTTTGGATGTAAGAAAGTAGATTGGCCTCTGAAATACTTAGGAATACCACTTCATTGGAAAAGAACAAGAGAAAAAGATTGGGATCCTATACTAGAAAGATTCCAAAAAAAGCTCCAAGGGTGGAAGGGGGGTCTACTGTCAATGGAAGGTAAAGTAGTGTTAATAAATAGTGTCCTTACTTCTTTGTGTTTGTATCTAAAGAGTTTCCACTTTATACCAGTTAAGGTACTGAAAAAACTTGATAAAATTAGAAGAAACTTCTTATGGGACTCAGGAGAAAAAAAGAAAATTCACTTGGTCAACTAGAAAGATGTATGTAGGCCAAAACAATTTGGTGGCCTAGGGATTATTAGTCTAAAAGAAATGAATAGCTCCTTAATGTGTAGATGGGTATGGAGGTTACATGATCCATCATGCAAGGGACAATGGAAACAAGTGTTAGTAGCAAAATACAATAAAATAAGAGCTAAAAATGGTCCGTGTTTTGGAAAAATATAAAGAAATTAGAACCTATTATCATGATTAACAGACATATGAATGTTAACAATGGAGAAGGGACATTGTTCTAGATTGATAAATGGTGTGGAGATGTACAATTAAGCATTGAATTTCATAGCCTATATGTGTTAGCCAAAGATGATAAACTGACAGTACAACAAGTTTTTCAGAAAGGAATAAGGGAAATTCAATTTAGAAGAAATCTTTCTGCTAACCAGTGCCTTCTATTTATGCAGTTACATGTGAAAATAGCTCAACATAGACTCCAAAGGACAGGGGCAAATTGGGCAATGTGGCAAGGAAAAGACTCAGTAGGAGTCAAGACCAAAGACATATATCTATGGCTTCTTGACATGGGTGTTAAACATAGGAGATGGGAAATAATATGGGAATTAGATATACCTTTGAAGATAAATTTTTTTATCTGGGCTGGTTTACAAACAAAAAATACTAGTGAGGGAGAATCTAAGATCAAAAGGGTGGCAAGGAGATGTATCCTGTATTAGATGTTCTGAAGATGAAACTTTGGAACATTTATTTTTCAATTGTCAAAAAATTAAGGAAATTTGGGAATGGGCACCGGATATAACAGATAAAAGACCAACAAATCTCAATGAATTGTATAATATAATTGAAGGTCCAAGGAAGTGTTTAAAGGGGGGATAATTGCATCTGTTGTTATGTGGGTGTGGTGGTTAGATAGAAATGAAAGTTGTTTCAATAATAAAAATCCATCCACTATTGCTAATATATATATGAGAATTAAACACATGTTGATATATTGGTCAGGAGCAATGAAAATGAGCATGCAAGAGTTGGTTCGAGGGTTGATGCACAAGGGAGGCATAGTGTTGCAACTGACAGACAAAGGCATTGAAAAGGAAGAGATGATGGCAGAGGGCTTGTGCAGGCTGGAGATAGTGAGGAACAACAGAGTAAGGGGGTAAGGGCTGGAACTAGAAGAAGAAATAGGGATGATCGAGATTACATGATATTGTGTCTGATAATTCTTTGTTTTAGTTGCACTTGTAATAATTGGAGATGTCCACAGAAGAGTCAAAAGGTTATCGATATAGTTTGTGTTTTGGGAGTGCAGTGCAGATTGAAATTCAACTGCCTGCTCAATTTTATTCTGTTAGTTGTGATAGGTTTTTTATTAGCTTTCTGGCGCATAGGTCCATATAGATAGAGGTACGTAAATAAAAGGGGATGAATGGTATCGGTAGGATGAACTGGTACACTCAGAGGGGTTATTGGGGAATCAGGAAGAAGATTATAGTCGTTGATAGGGACAATAAGAAAAACAATTCGTTGTAACTTCTTCTTTTTTATAAAAATGGAGTGATGGGATTTCCCTCTTATTTCAAAAAAAGGAAGATAAGAAATTCATTGGAAAATTATTTCTTATTTCTCTTCATTGTTACAGCATACACTTATGTGATTTCCCACTTATTTCAAAAAAAAAGGAAGATAAGAAATTGATTGGAAAATTATTTCTTATTTCTCTTCATTGTTACAGCATACACTTATGCAGGCTACAATTGATTTCAAGAAAGAAAGCTAAATAGAATAGCACATATATCAAATATTTGTCTAAAATACTAACAAATATACTAATTAGATCTCAATAGATACTAATAACATTTTAGAAGATATTAAACAAAATTCAACAATTTTAATGACTAATAAATGTTTCATGAACAAGAGAACAACAACGTACAAAGGCTTTAAGGGTTTGTAAAGGTGCTATGTATGCAAAGATACTTACCAACTTAAAAACTATATAATCTAAAACATAGATGCACAATTTTGCATATCACTATAGTTTATTACAAATGTTTCATAAACAAAACAAGAACAATAGAATAAACAAAGGCTTTTCACATGCATTTGCAAGGGGTTCAACAAGGTGCAAAAACCCCAACCAGAGATATTTCTAAAAAATGGCGAGACAACCGCAGACAGTGCTGTTCGGCGACTCGATCACGGAGCAATCCTTCCGCCCCAACAGTTGGAGCACCGCTCTCTCCTACTCCTTCCACAAGGTAATCAATTAAATTAAATTAATGCTTCTTATTCTTCTCTTTCTTTTTCTTTTCCTTGAGATCTATTCATCTCTCTCAAATCACACAACCCTCGCCTCACCTCGCCTTTAGATCTCACCAAAGCTCACTAATGCTAATGCTAATGCTAATGTGACTCCAATCATCACCTCGCCTCAGCCATATAACTATCACTATCTAATTATACTTGCTCTAACAATTTCAATCTCTTTTACAAACAAATGTTTCATAAACAAAACAATAAGAATATAATAAACAAAGGCTTGTCACAAGGTGTTAACAAGGAGCTAAACCCCTATGCAGAGATATTTCTCGCCTTCATTTAACTATCTTATCTAAATTTTTACAGGAGATGATGTCAATTAGGCATTGAACACCACCCCTATTAGAAGAAAACTTTTTCTTCTGTTTTTTATTCCCTTTTGCTTCAACGATGACAAAAATCCAAAAATCCCATATATTCATGATTATGTATCATAGTAATGCTCTTTGTAGCACCCACAAATCCTGAAATAAACAAAGATGCATGTCAATAAATACTTGAGAAAATTTATTAGTACTGATCACGAAGTACCACAAAACAACTGGGAAAAAGCAGTCTCTCCCATTGAAAGAAGGAAAATGCAAACACAGTATTTCCCACAAAACAACTGGGAAAAAGCAGTCTCTCCCATTTAACTGCCTGCACCAAAACCTATAGTATTACCCTAAAATCCTTGCTGGTTCTACAGCCTGCAGAACACTAATTTTTCAGGAGCATGGATGTCGAGACTTACATCACCAATGAAAATGAACTAATTTCAAAGACCAAAAGTTGAACAACTTACACAGGAAAAATATAACTAATTTGTAGAATTATATAAAGATATGTATAACTAATTTGTAGAATTAGATATTGTAAAATTTATACCCATGGCGAGAGCACTAGCAAAGATGACGGAGGAGAGAATGAAGACAATAATAGATGCTCTTCCCAGAAATTTCACTAGCTTTCTGACGAAGTACTGTCCCCAGAAGCCAGCCATAACAGAAACAGATATAAGATACAGCGCTGCCAACATAAGAATTCATAGGTTACATCATCTGATAAGGATGTACATAGAACAAGTTTGGTTTTTGTCTCAACCACTATCCAACCCAGATATCGGCAAAGCTTTTTACTTTTTCTTCTTAACTGTCAATATTCTAGTAAATGTGATAGTGGAACCTCTTCCCATCGAATGGGTGTATTATGTAGTTGGTCCAACACTCCAACCAGATCAGGAACTCAGGGTTGGTTGAGGCAACTTAGGTTTTGATAAGTCAGATAAGACACACAACCTAGATAACAACAGCCCGACAAGCCTTATTGATTCCAGATCAGGCTCAGCTAACCAGTGAAAATTTACTGTGGTAATAGTAATTAGTAAGATATATAGGTACCATAGGGGACGGGGAATCTATGTAGGAAGTAGAACTCCACGACTGAGAGAGACGAAGAGAACATCATCACAAATGTTGCTGTAGCACTTGCCACCTACATACAAGCGTGTTATATTGAGCATCAAAATTTACAGAACTTGATTAGAAGGATATGAATGATAACAGACCTTAGTTGAACCTGTAATTAGTTGATAACAGACCTTATTGATCAGATATATTGTTTGCTTATGAGGATAATCGCCTATTAAATAGTAGCAGAATTAATTCAACTTGGTATTTTCTAACATTCGAGACCTTACTGCTAGTGCTACCATTAGCGCACTTATCATCATATCAAAATCACCAGTCACCACGATAGTTATCAAGTTTTCATTGTTTTATTATTAACACCCAACTATTATTACCAATTTACTATTGTCATAAATATTATCATTGCTGTTACCATAATAATGTAATAATAATAATACATTGTTGTTATTATTTTTAATAAATATTATTATTGTAAATTTGTAATTATTAATTATCTATTTATTTGTTTATTTTAATTATGTTTGCCTGTTCAAAGTTTGAAGTCTCACAAAGGCCACTTCACCATGATTGATGAGGCCAACTCCTGATCCTATATTAGATATTTTAGTTAGGTCAATGAATGAATGCAAATGGTCCTAGAAGAATCACAGTACTATTTGTTTCATGCATAATAAACAAAAGGAAAACATTTTTGTCTTTTAATAATAAAAGACTAAAGAGCCTGATGGGTCCACGATTTTTAAGGCCAAACTCATCCCATCACAGGTTTTCACATCCATCAGGTGCTTATCGAAGATCCAATGTGAAACATGCCAATTCTTGATGAAACTGTTATGACGATAGAAATTTAAATATTTTCTTCTATCATTTTGAAAATAAACTTAAGCAATTTTTTCATGTTAATGTAAGATGTAAGCATCTTATATGAGCTGTTCCTCACCTAACTTGATGTATAACTAACAAAGTTTTGAGGTACAGGTGTAATATTATCTTAGAAGAGGACAAACTAGGTTCATGTTGTACCTGCAAATTGCTCACCTGGCTTCATCTGTTTTAAGTGATAAAAGGTGTTGTGCCTATCCATTAGTCTGCTCAGTGTTGCAACTTGCAAGTGGTCCCATTTGAGTCAGAAAGAATAGTAGTGAATTGGATAACAATTACATCAGGATCCTTCATAATTGCGATATTGTTCAACGTTGGCGGTGTGCCTATCCTTAAGTGTTTTAATTATTATCTTTTACACAAAAACAAACTGATTTTAACTTTAACCCTCGTGTGTTCAATTTAAGACATTGATTTAAATTTTAAAGGAGCTTAGTTAATTAACAAAGAATTGTATCTTGCATGTGGAAATACCTGAGGGATCACACCTAGCTCGAGGAGAAGGGGTCCAAGGATAAAACCACCACCAGAGCCAAGTAAGCCGCCCACAGTGCCACCAAGCAATCCACACAATGCACAGAAAATGAGTTGCATGGCAGTCCATTCAATGGAGGCTTCACAAACACACTCCAAGTTGCCAGCCCCTCGCCTTGCACGACTCTCCTTCCACATTTTCACACCTTGCCATGCAAACACACCGACTGCAATTGGGATCTATATGTTGATTTAAGAATAAAATATCATCAGGTTTTTGGTATCAAGATAGATGCAGCACATGTAAACTGACTTTTACAGTGAAATGATTTGTACAAAGGTTCCAGATTGATTAAGTTTGAGTAGTCATGAGCAGGGTTGCCTGACCCAGCACATGGAAGCAAGGAACGTGTATAGATATAGATTAGGTGGCAACACATGACTGATTCTGGTGTCACAAAAAAAATGCATTTAGATTATGTTTTTATTCTATCAAGAGGAGAAATGGAACTTTCCTAACATCATGAGTTTATTTCAGATTGTTAGCGCAACAAGTTTTTTTACTGGATCAGAGTGCTAAAAAAATCATTTTTGATAGGGAACTTGCCAAGTTATAACAGAACTACATGAATTTGTGCACTTACATTGTCAACCAAAACAAGTAATACAAGGAGTCTAAATATGTACAAATATTTCAGGGAAGGAACACGGGGCTATTTACAAAAAAAAAACTCAATGATGGTTTTCGTCAGTGTGTTGCATATAGTTAGGGCACTAAGCCCCACCATAACTTCAGGTTTGTGGGAAGCTAATAATTTAGTTTGTATTTCATTCTGAAGTCAAATGTATGACAAAATGAAAAACAAGATGTGCACTCTATGCATGATTTGGCTCATGGGAAGAGAATCACATGCATGAATTGTTGCAAACTAAAGACAAACTGGATGTAGTCAGAATAGTTAAAATCAGATCTACAAGATAAGGAAGACTTTTATGGCTCCCAAATGTTGTTGCCTTTTTTTTTGCTCTGTTGGTTTGACTACCCTTTTGTTTTTCTTGCCACCACTTAAGGAGTTGGCACAGAAAAAACAGCATGAAACAACTTTTTTTAACCATGGAATCAGATTCATTGGAAATCCAATACACTAAATTTTTCTGCAAGTTATATGCTTACGGCACAAAGTATCGGATTCCATCAGAACTAAAACATCGAATTCCATCAAAACTCCTCAGCAGTAGTACTAGAATGAGTGACCTCCTAAAATGTCCATGTGTTGCATTCCTTTTTGTTAACTCCATCAATGTTGTTTCACTTGTTTCAATATAGCCGATGACAAGTCTGGATAAAGGAGGGTTGTGATAGGCTTGACGAGTCAAAGGAAAATTCTAGCCATTTCTATGGAGATGAAATCCAATAGATTTTTGTTGGCGTGTCACCCTCTTACCGACGCGTCATATCAGAAACCTGATATGGTGTTAAATTTGCAAGAGGCGAATTGTCACTCTCTTGGTGACGCGCTACATCAGCGCTCGGATATGGTGTTAAATGAGCAAGGGTTTTCATACTTCACTCGACGAGTGCGAGTGGGAAAGAAAGCTAACCGAGGAGAATAGAATTTATTTAGGTAGTTGAAATATAGGGTCCTTAATGGGAAAGAGAGTTAGTGGATACGACGATTAGGAGACGTGTTCTATGTATTCAAAAAACTAAATGAACGGGTCAAAAGACGAAGGAGGTGGAAAATATTGATTTCAAGCTACAATATAAAATAAAAGGGCAGAGCTCCACATATATATACCTGTAAGAAATTGATAAACCAATAGAAGTTGCTACATACTTGTGAATTGTTCTACACCAACAAAAAAAAAAATGCTTTCACGTTAGTCATGATGCCAAATTTTCACTGCTAACATCTACAAGAAAATAATTTCCAGAAAGAAACATACCTTAACAATTTGAAGAGCAAGAAAAGAAAACCAGACAAGCATGAGAACCAGAATTCCTTTCCACCTCAAGTTAAACAGAAATGTCTCCTTTTTCATGTGTAAAATAAGATTAAAAAACGAAAACGAAAATGAGCTGCTAGTCGTTGGTGTAATTGCACTGCAGACTCTTGCATAGTTTCATTATTCAAATGTGATTATATGACCTTTTTTAATAAAACTTCTTCTTTGAGTTAGATCCACCTTAACTGAACTGCAGAAACCCTTTTCTTTTTACCATTTATCTTTTGCGGCAATAGCCTAATTTGGGAATATGATTCTGCCTTTGTTGGTTGTGGTTACAATGTTACATATATGACCTAATTGTTAAAAGAACAACAAAGGAAAATAATAATAATAATAATAATAATAATAATAATAAAATTACCAGTCCTGTTTTTTGGACAGGTTGAGGTCGAGGAAGGAGAGGCTCTTCACAATATGTTTCTGCTACCACTGTATCAGAAAACAAATATTATACATTTATTATTATATACATTAAGCTGCAGAAAGTGCTTAGCAAATTGTCATTAATATAATAAGCTTAGATCTCAAGCACAAAATGTATGATTTACCCAAACAAGCCTTCACTTGTTCTTCTTCTTCTTGAATCTCTCTCTGAAAACCATATAAGATAAGATAAAGACAAAAAATGAAAAGGAAAATGAATTCATTTTTATGCCTAATCAAGCTTCAGTATAGTACACAATTGTATGTGCATTAATGCCAACAGCTAATGTATAAACTAGTTCTTTTTCTCTTTGGAATTATGTTCAAATGAGATATTTTCAACTTAGAAGGGTTGGTCAATAAGTATTGTGAAATTAATTAAAAATTACCTTTATAATGGTTTCCTGCTTCCACATCTGAATACCTTTGAAGAAGGACCTAGATGAAGTACCTGAATAACCAAATGAGAAAAAAAATATTAGATGTGATGAAAATGTTGACTATATATGTATCTATTGGTACAAGTTGTGTTGTGAAAAAAAAATTAGGTGTCCCTCTGCGGCTCTGCATTATCTCCACATTGTCTCCAAGCACTAGGTTTGACAGTGGGAAATTAAGTGGGCATTACGTCACCAATCTTGGAAAAATCAGAGTTAAAGGTTTGAATTTGATTTTCCTCAGAATTAGTACAGATGTTAAAACTTATCCATTTGAATGAAAAGTACGTTAACTAGACTTTATACTTGATGAATAACTATGTACTATCAGTCATTCTCGAAAATTGCGCAGTAACATCTATTGAAGTCACACCAGTGAGATTAAAGAACATAAGGGCAAAGGTACATATATCATCTCCTTAGCAAAATCTAGCTCACAGTTAGTATTTTGTTACTTACATATTTGTATGACAAATGATTTGGGTAACTATCCACAAAAAAAGTTTGAAATTTAGAATCAATCTAGCAAAATTGTGTTTACAGATATCACAATATTCCTGATGCCCATCTAAAGCAACACAAATTCAACCTATGCGAGCAATATACCCCTTTGGATGTTTTTTAATTTTAATTACTGGAAACTAGTACTCTCCTTTCCCCAAATAAAGAAAAGATTCCTCTTCTTTCCAAGATTTCATGAGATGACTAATAATAGATGAGAAATAATGTTTTTAATATTTTGTGTTTGCCTGTGCTTCTCCAATGTCAACTGCATGCACGACTTGCATCTTTTGCAAGCATGCGTTAAATTTTGACAGATTTTGAGAGGTTTAAAAGAAGCTTACATACATTAATAGCAATAGAGTTTTTTTTACTTTCAGTTTAGGGGAAAGAACAAAGAAAAGATGCTAACCTACGAAAAGAATTATGATGAGAACGGTAATGAGCCAAAAAGGGAAGATCATACTAAGTTCAACCCCAAATGTAATGCCAAGCATGAGCACGGGTTGAAATAATAGGGCAAGATTATAATCTAAAATTGGCGCCTCCTTTGTTGGATGTGACACTCGGAGGTTGTACCACACTGATGACATTGACGCTCCCATTATCATACCTGTTTCCAGGTAATGCAGCATCAGTACAATTATTATTAATTAAATAAAAGGTTCAAATGTACCTTGTTACATACATTAATAGCACTAGATTTAATGGAATGCAGTAAAACAAGCTAACACTTTTCTTCTTTTTGTTTGAAATAAGATTTTCAGTTTTCGCTGCTTCTTCAACAAAGATTGGAAGTTCTTGTATAACAATTATGATGATGACAATAAAAATTTATATTAATATAAGCAGAGCATATTTAAACAGGCAGAGGAGCTTTGACATTCCAGAAATATCTTGTCATATATTAAATGAATCAATTCTTCATTAACTCGATAATCATGGCCCATTTTAAATTTGTCAGGAAAAGGAGTACAAATATTATAATGGCAAAGTAACCTTGGCACCCAGAATCCCAGATAAACCAAGTCCAGGTTAAAAGCAAAACAAGAGATGCTTACATTTGGAGAGAGCAGCAGCAGATTTGGTGTCAAAACCAACAACAAGGTTTAGCATAGGAACAAATATGCCCCCGCCTCCGACTCCACCTACGGTCCCAAACGCCGAGCCTAGGAACCCAACTATAGTAGCCACCACTGTTCTCCAGTTGACCTCCAAATCCTGCTCTCCATTTCATCATAAATGCATAAGAATTATGCTTTAAGTTTTTTTTCTTTCTTTTTTGCTAATCTAGAAATTCGAATTCATCCGTTAATAGAGTTACTCTTTTAATTGGAGCACGAAAATAGCATAGCTAAAAAGAACTCATGTCATTTGTTGGTCATTTCCCAATTCTGACCTGAACATTTTGTAGAACGGGATTTGAACAAAATAGCATTTTGAAATCTGATGTCTTGAATTCTCGTCCTATACTGGTAACTTATATTTATACACAAGTTTTTATTATCTTGACATATATGTTTTAAATTCCTCTCTTTGCATTTATACAAGGAAACTCAAAATTCGAAACCAAAAAAAATACCAAGTTTCAAAGAAGAAATAAATGCTCGGTTATTTCCAAACAGTAGGCTACAAATTCTAGATTCAGAACCGTAAAAAAATTGACGAATATACCCAAAAAAGTTCTGTGAAAACTGGTACTCACAGGCCAAACACGGGGACTGCTAGACAAAATTTGCTTGAGTGAATTATGATGAGATTCATCTGAGAAGAAAAAGGCAGCGAAAATGGCAACAGAGGAGGCTGCGAGGAAATATGCCAGAAAGCCCCTGACTTTAACCGAATTTTCGTTTCTCCAAAGTGCGACGGTTTCGACCATGGTGTAAGAATAACAGCTGATATGAATTCGAGGGGAGAGGGGAGAGGGGAGAGGGTTGTGAAGAGAGGCGAGCGAAAGAGTATATATAGAGAAGAGACGAGAGGGGGAGGAAAACAACGCTTCGTTCGCCGTGTCGGGAATGGAAAAGGAAATGGCGGGGCTGAATTAGGAGGCACAGAAGGAACTCATATCTGCTGTTATTCCGTACAATAACAGAATTCTGTTTTTTTTAGATCTGACCGTTTATTTTTTATCTAACGGTTAAAATATATAATACATCGGATTCCGTGCAGTCAATTTGGACCGTCTGTTCATCTGCATATAAATCTGACAGTCGAATCAGAAAATAAGAGAGTTCTGTTATTCCAAGAATAACAGCAGATACGGACTCGGCAAGAATCACGCAGCTCTTTCCAACTTTTTATTTATGGAAATTTATTAAATGATTTTAAAAAGAAAAAAGAAAGATTGGATGCCAAATCAATATGATTCCATGCTGGCGACTGATTCCAGAGTTCTGATTCAAAGGTAAGGGGGCAATCGATCGAATGGAGCAGGAGCTACTCAATTTTCATTCATGTTCAATAAAAAGTTTTAATTGTAGAAAATTTCAGTATTGTAGAAAATTGTATTGTAAAAAATAAATTCAAACGATCGAAACTTTAAAATTCATTATTTGTTCTTTTTTCAATGACCGCTAATGTCAATATCAGCCATTTTGGCTTTTGTTTTTATTGGTATTCGCAATATCAGATTTTTTTCCGAACTTTTCATTTAATCTTTATTCTTATTTTGAAATTATTTAATGAATTTTCTTAAATAAAACCAGAACTGCAGCTATTCCTACTTCGCACAGAATCTCTATCAACAAATTGGGATATGATTTGAGGTTTGCTAAAGTGTAACCATAACGTCTTCTTCATCCACGACGTCTCCAACACTGATATTGTGCCTTTTACTATGAAGGACAACATATCAGTTTTTACCGGTTGGATCAACAACGTAAAAGATTTACTTTGCTTGTTTGCTAACAAGTATGAAGTGATCATTCTTGTAACTCAATCGGTTGAAATCAATGAATGTCATGTCGTAATTGTCTGTTCGGATCCATGCTGAGGCTCAATCCATTTACACAAAAATATGAGTATCCTCAATCTCAAGTAGTCAAGTTCTCAGATCTTCTCAATCCACCAATACAAAGCCATCAGATCACCTTCATCCACTGATGTTGCTTCTATCGTCACTCCATTATTTGTACGACATTTTTGCCATCTTGTTCTTTGATATACCGGACGAATTCATTCATGTCTTACTCGTGTCACGTGATCACGTTCACGTGAGGATCGAACGATAGCTATCTCACAACTTTATCGACGACATTTGTTGCCCTCACTTCGAACCATTCACAAAATGTAGAGTTGTGCTCATTGTTTATCCAATCTGGTGTTTCTGAGAGATTATGTTGTTGCAACTCATCTAGGTGTTGGGGGATTTTAAGATGCGCATTTTCTCGTTTTCGCTGTCCCAGCATAGCTGTCTTTCCTCCAATCGTGACAGTTCTTGCAAGTCTATTCTCGTGTCGAGATTTCGACAGACCAACGGGCTCAAGTCTGTCTACCCAATAAATATAGAACTCAACATCTTCAGCAACATATCCTTCAACTATACTACCTTCAGGACTTCGAACGACTTTGAACTAGTACTTACAACATTCACATTCTTCTCACAAAGGGTTACATGTGTCGCAAAATGTTGGACCGCAGTTTCTTACATCCCTAACTAAATGGACGGTAGAATGCACCATGACTTCAAAGAATGATGATGGACAGTACATCTCCAGGTCACATAGTCTCCACCGCTTTTTGTTGTAATATGCCCAATGTGTAGGATTTCTTGATGCGAATCGAGTAAAAATAAAAAAAATTATCGGATAACATCTAGGATCGTTTCATTATTGCTAATTTTACTTCATTTATTTGCATCACTAATCACAGTCATATATGTTCCTATAAGAGGGATTGTGGTACCATACATATGGTCTTTAACGTAGCTCTATTCCTCTTCGGTTCACCTTGAATTCGAAACAAGAACGGCGTCGAGTTCGTGCTAGTGTCCTCTTCGTCTGCTTCTAGCTTTATCGTCTGTTACGTAATCGATTGCTTAATCGATAAATATTTAGCAAATCTTTAGAGGAAGAGAAAAAATTAGTTGAAGTTGTAATCATATAATCTCTAGCTAAATATGATATTTATAGGCTCTAAACATAATATCAAAACTCTTCAAATTCCTTTAGAAATTAAGGCACTAATGAAATTTAAACCGGCACATTAACTGCTAACCTTTCGGCACTAAAACTGTCATAACTTTCTCTGAAAAACTCCAAACGATCTCAAATCTTCACCATTGGATTCTACACTTCAAGGGCTTCAATTTGTATAAGTCATTTGTCCAGATTGGCTATCGTTTGACCTTTCAAATTCCTGTTTAAAGGAGTCTTAAAATCTGACCCGAATTTGAGGCCATAATTTATGGATCTCCTCTTAATCTCTTTATTTGTTAAATAAATTATATTGGGCTTTGAGCTTTAAATAAATTTATATCTCATAATAATATTCTCATATTATTATAATAATAAAACTTATATTATACTCATAATATACACTTTTCAATAAATTTATTTTCTCGCTAGGAAGTCACATCATGTGTCATAACATTTTAATAATTCCAATATGTACATTTATTTCATGCAACATGAAATCTACTACATAGAAAATATATTAAAACATTTATTCTTGTTTTCCGTTCAGTTGGTGTGACCTATGTTGAGGATCTATGTTATGTTTACAATGTGATAAAATATTTTATTCCATAAACTGTAAGCGGTATTCTAGCTATACATTACAGTTACCCAAATAACACAGATGTTTAGTAAATTTTTACAGAACACGATCCTTCTAGTAATGTTATCATTAACATTACTTGTGTCTATTCTTTGTCTTATGATATTATAATTATTATACAAAGTAGGATTGTGTCATCTTTGTATTATAATTGTTTCTTGGTCTCCATTAAGTGAATTATACATTTATAATATCATTACAAAGTAGGATTGGATTCATTTATAATTCTATTTTACCAAGAGGATTACAAAGTAGGATTGGATCCATTTATAATTCTACTTTACCAAGGGGTCCACAAAATATCATTTCTCATTATCAATGAGTGGCAATGATACTCTTGACATATACATTTTTTCCGTACAAGTTATATATAAAGGACTATTACTTTTATCATTACTTGTTGTAAGTAGCTTTTAATAATAATCACGTTATACATCCCTCATGTGAAAAAAATAAATGTAACAATCTTAGAATCAAAGACATGATAAAAACATCAATGACACAAACACAATCCATATAATGCTTTTATCTATTAGGTATGTTTAATATATGAAATATTTCATATATTCATGTTATTAAATCATAATCTTTTATCGACGTTTGCATAACTACAACGTATTTTTAATCAAACGACAGTCTTATATGGTATATTAGTGTTCCTGCTAATATCCAAGACCTGTAAACATTTTAGAGTTGTATATTCATTATATTTAGAATTTTGCGGTTCAAGACCAAATGCATCTTCTTGAGCACATCTAAATATTAATATATAACTCATGAAACAAGATGTGAATAACATCCAATTCATAAATATAACATAAAAGTAATCAGCAAAAGATAACTTTTAAAACACAAATCTAACACATGGCAGTTTTATTTAGGTATTTTGTAATTATTGTAAATTGACAGGTTTATTTTTGTGAATTTACTCTTATTTGAAATGGCATGAATAGGATGGTCTCCGATTCGAAATGGACAGAACGATCTGTTTGTAATTTGATTTGTACAATTGGACATAGTTAAAGTGTTGAATTGTTCCTAGCTAGATTTATTGAAATATTAGAGGCCTTCAATCTAGCCACTTGCTCCTCCTCCAAACATGTGTTAATATGAAGTAAAAGGATTAAAACCTTTGCAATCTTAAATTATTATTTCAAGTAAGAGTCTACATAATTCGCTCGAGCTCTATGGAAATTTCGTGAGAAGATTGTGATGTATCGTGTTAGAAGAACACTCGAGTAACAACGCTGAACCAGTATAAGAAATAGAGAGCAAAGCCCTATTTAAATAAATATTTTTTAGGGACTTGAATAAAGAGATTTCTTTAAAGCATACCCGCGTTAGGTGTCAGGGTCCGAATCTGCTGCTCGTAAATAACTGTTTGCTTTCCTGCTTGTCTTCGATCCGACCGCTCGATCGTCACGGGCGGCTGTGATTTGATTCAGGAGCAGATGTTTTGGCCGTTAGATGAGTTTTGAACGGTCCAAATCGAAACAAGCAGGAAAACAAGCAGGGATTTACGAGCAGGAGATCTGGTTCCTAGGTGTCATATGATAAGACCTAGATAGGTATACCACATTATGGGGAATTTGTATCTGCTCTCTGATTCTCAATACTACTACAACGTTTTTGATCTGTTCGCACAGTAATTGCTACAGCGTTGCTATAGTGTTCACTCAGTAAAATTGTTCATTTTCTCCTAAAAATTACTGACCATTTGAGAATATATGAATTCCATTGTAGGTGTACCTTACTTACTAGTTTGTACTTTAAATTGGTCATAGTTTTTCTTTTCAAATTTTAACCCACGCCTTATTATTATTGATAGAAATACTTGATACATTTTTCTAGTTTGCCTTTCTAGCAACCTGTACTACAGTGCGCTATATTAGCAATTTAGCATCAAACCTACTGCAAGTAGCCGTTATTTAAATAAAAAAATAACAACCAAACTTACGTCATATATTTTTTTTGAAAAAAGGAGATCACATGGCAGTAAGTTACTTTGACAATCTAAACAATAATTTTTTTATATAATTTCAAAAAGCTCTTACAAATAAAAAACTATGAATATTTTTTATGCAATTTATGTATCATTTCATATCTTATCATGTAGTCAGTTAATAAAAACAATTTGTTTCTTCAAAAAAAAATAAAAACAATTTGTATTTAAAGGTTTTGGAACTCGATATTTTATAAGTTAAAAAATGTCTGAAATATATTTTAAAAGTTTATGTTTCTCTCTTTTACATTTGAAATATACAAACGTAATATGTTTGAGGTGTTATTTAACTCTTACAATATTAATTTTTTTTTGTCTCAATCTATATAAACTGTTTTACGAATACCTTATCATTTTTGTTATACGTATTTTTGTTGTTTAAAAAAAATGTGATTCAAATTTATTTAATTGATATTTTAGTATATCAAACTTTTCTCATTTTAAATATCTATGTTTTTATTCACTTACTTTTATTTCATGATTGAAGCTGGATAAATGATTCAAAATGTTCATAATATGATATATATGAAGAGCAAAATGATTGTACTTTTTGCAAAGCACGCGCTTTGTGATTCTGAACTGTAAAATTTTAAATTTGTACAAAAAATAATTTTGACAAAAAATAATTTTGACAAAAAATTTGAAGGATCTAAAATTACTAAGAACGTGTTTTGCAATTCACAAAACAAAACCTTGTTTGCTCTTGCTATAATAATGCTCTATACGAAACAAACCGGCGTTATATGAAATATTTTGAAAGACATCAGAACTCAGAAGCTACTGTTAGATTTTTTTTCTGTTGTATATTTTGACCATCTCTTTGGCGTTTACAGGTTTTATTTTAATGAGATTCTCACGAACTTGTGGAGAAAGCGAGAGGTGACCAACTTGCATAATGTTTGTCTCGTAGAAAGCGAACGCCGCAAAAATATATTGTTCATTTTTAATTTTTATATATTATTTATATTCATCTGTTAAGAATATATATTTGTTATTTTTTGTATTTAATTGCTTTGTGAATTATAATTTTTTTTAAATGCTAAATTTACAATTAGAAAATTAAGTAGAGTTGCCAACTTGCATAATGTATGGCTCATAAAAAGCGAACGCCGAAAAGATGAACAAATATGATTTCTGTCTTTCAATTTATATTATAAATGTTAGAAATTAAATATAAATTTCAATCATTAATTTGATCTGTTTTCAAGAAAGTTGTTGATAGAAAGCTTTATGAATCATAGAATTTGTTGGATAATATATTATATAAGTGATAAAATGTGAATGTATCTAGTAATTATGATTGGTTAATTGTAACAATTTATTTATATTTTTTGTTGTATCAAATAATTTCTTCATATATTTGTCGATTTATATAATAAATTTGAATTTTATAAGATTGTGTGTTGTTGAGATTCTTACGGGATCTTGAATACAAAATTGAAGAATCAAAATTAAAAGCAAGCAAAATGGTCAAGAACAAGCTAAAGAACTCAAATACAAGCTCCGAAAATCGTTAGACTAACTGTAAGATAAAAAATATAAATTTGGAATTTAAAAGAGCAAAGAAAACAAAATAATTATTTTGGCATTATGTAACGCCAAGTTGATGTTATAACGTCAAGTTGAGTATCCTCGGATCTGGCTAAGTTTCACTTGTACTGAGCCTAGCGTTACATAACGCTAAGTGGTGTTATAACGATTAAACCAAAAGAAAAATCAGAATTTGGCTAAGTATCGAACTGACCGAGTCAAACGTTATGTAAAGGTACATTGCGTTATAACGATAGACCCAAAGAAAAAGTTAGAATTTGGCTAAGTATCAAACTGACCGAGCCAATTGTCAGATCAGAATTAGGATAAATATCAATTTGATCGAGCCTACCGTTAGGTAACACCAAGATGGTTATAAAGTCATCTTGTTCCTTATGAAAATTTGAAAATAAAAATCGAATATTTTGTCGGAACTTAACATAGCGTTATAATGCTACCGAAATACACATGGATAGCGTTGTAATGCTATCTTGCATTCTGACCTAATCCGGTCAAATTTGAAAACTATATAAACAAGATAGCTGCTAACATTTCTTGTCTCTCGAAATTTAGCCATTCAAGACCCAATTAACAACACCATTAACAACCCTTTGAGCTCTAATCATATTGCAAAAAACAATTGCTTTTTATCTCAAATTTATCTATTCAAATTAGATCAAAATATTGTGTGAGATTTGAGATATATCTACATTCTTTATTTATTTATTTAGCATTTGTGCTATCGTGTATTTGGTCTTGTCTCTCATTCTTCGTGTGTAAGAGGGCAAGGTTGAACTTTGTACAAGACTTGTGTGTTTAGTGTATCGGCTCGACCATGTTACCGCGACAGGGGGTCGGGAGTTCCGAAAAGTAAGCTCGTCAATAGACGAGCTCCGTTAAATCTTGATGTCTCGTGTGATTGCATTGTTTGTGATTTCTAAACTCTTCTATTTTTTTTAATTGCTACATAATTGTTTGAAATCAATTGAATTGTTAGAATTGTAATTGTTTTGAATTGTTTAAGCTTCCACAAATTAGAATAACATTAATCCAAACATGTTGATTATTTAAAATGGTATAATTATTGTGATTTAGAAACTGTCATTAAAAATTTGATTTGAACATTATTTGTAAAAATTACTCTAGAATTTTAATTAAACTTTATTCACCTCTCTAAATTCAACATATTTACTTTAATATAAAATGAATTTCAAAATCATAAATTTTGCCTGCATGCAACATTTAAGAAAATGAACAAGATCAATAATTTGAGTGTAGCATTAGATTTCAAAGTTCATATCATTAAAAAATCATAGCATTGAAAACCTTATCTAAGATAAATAATAGGGAGCTGATACGTAGATATCAATATTAATATCGACTATCGATACCGATGTTATTATGCACATTTAGTTGATTTATTATGCATATTATTTGAGTTATTATGCATGTTATTTTTTGTGCTGAAATAGTTATACATACTATTTGAGTTATTATGCACATTATTTTTGTTAACATGCATAATATTTTTTCAGTGTAAAAATGACATGAAATAACATGCATAATAACTCAAATAATGTGCATAGTAACTCAACTAAATGTGATAATAACATCAGTATCGATAGTCGGTATCAATATTGATATCTAAGACCGCTCTTATCATGTGGACCTTGACCAATATACGTCTTGTCATAATCAATTTTAGTGTCATGGTTTGATGATTTAACAAACTTAATAAATTTAGAAGCCCAAGGATGTGCTTCTTTTAATTCCTTTTCTTTATCAAAATTGACTTTGGTCTCAATGTCATTAACCATATTTTGTAGCATTTCAATTTTTGACTTAAGATCATCGATCATAGCTTTCTTAACATCTAAAGATTTTTTGGACTCAACAAGTAATTCTTTAAGTTTGGTCACAACACTCATCATCGTTAGACCCATAATGAAATTTAGAAAGGTCAAATACTACCATATTAGCTCGGCTAGAAGCCTCAATTCTTGAGTGTTTGTAGTCTTAGCTTTTGATTAAGTTGTCTTCTTTTATGCTTTATCATCCACTTTTGCAATACTCAAAGATTTTTCAATTTCCTCAGTATCATCCATCTTTGTGAGTGTCAGAGGTTTTTCAACCTTCTTAGCAGTGACTACTCTTGAAAATTTACCTCTCATAGAGCTTCTTCTTGTTCTTTGGAATAATCGTCCTTAGGTTGAGCCATTTGCTTCAAAGTGTGAATCTTCTCCGAATCCGTTATCCTTTGTTTCTTTATGATCTCAAGCGCAACCTCCAAACATGTCCTTGGTTTCTTTCCGATGAGGGCTAGCTTGTTGTCAACTTCTCCTCCCCCGAGGTTTACTTCTTCTTCCTCATCTTCACTTTCTTCGGACTCGTTTATCCATTTTGAAATTTAAGACATATTCTTGATGTTTTGAAAATTTTATTGATTCGATTTCTATTTTAAAATTCATTTTGAACAATTCAACATTCTAGCGTTATAACACTATACATAGCGTTATAACGTATCTCAAATCGATATAGGATTTGGCCAGAAATTACCATTTTGGACATGTAGCGTTATAATGCCAAAGATAGCATTATAACGCTATATAATGTTTGGTTTGGATTTCCTTGCTCTTTTATATCCAAATTTAAATTGAACTAAGATCTAATTAACCTAAACAAGTCTTCATTTTGATTTTGATCTTCTAAACTTCCTCTTGGGTCATCCTTGATCATTTCTTGTGTTCTTTTATTCTTTTGCTTAAATGCCCCTACAATTAATTTTAATACACAAGAAATGGTTAAATTCAATTTGGTTTTGCAAATCAACAAACTTAGAAAAGTTTGAGCCAATAAGAGAGGCATACAACACTTTTGTCTGGAGCTAATCTCTCCTCATTTACTTTCCTTTCGAATTATATTCCTCTTTTTACTAGCTTGATGAGGAGATCCTTGTCCTTGTAGAGAACTTGGTGAAGGTTTTGGTATATGACTTCACTTGCCTCGAACTTATAAGGTGGATTTAATGAAGATTATGCAGGTAAGACCAATGTTTTGGTTGAGGTTGTGCACTTTACTTCCTTGCGATTCTCCTTGTGTGAGCAAAGTTATGCGTACACCTCTTCGGGTTGATATGTAAGTCCTTTAGCTTGTAAAGCTTCTATAGAGCTCATGACGTCATCCCAACCGGGCTTCTTGGACACCATCCTCAAAAGTTTACCTACAAAATCTTCATCACAAATGTTAGATCCTACTTCAACGAATTCATTTCTTAAAAATACGAGTATATGGTAGAGACTTTCAAAGGACTTGTTATCTTCAAATTTCATATTTTCTAACTTTGTTGCTAATACGACCTTTCGAGTCTTTTTCATATGTCTGTTTCCTTCATATATAAGGACTAAGGCATTCAGGATTTTCTTTGCATTAATTAGAGGAATGTATGAGAGATAAAGCAATTGACTCATGAATTGAGCTTAATATGGTGTCCATAGCATTGTCATTAGTGTACTTAAGCTCTTTAGACTCTTTTGTAAGGGTAACACCATCTAACTCATACTTCTCTATCCATCCATCTTCAACTATTTTCCAAAGTTCAAGCAAGCTTAGATAGTTTACCATACACTTTTTTCCAAAATGAAAAGTTCTTGCAACCTACTCCAAATATCAGAGGTTCTTTCACAAATTTCAATTGTGTCATATTTCACAAAGTCAAGAACTAACACGAATTTAGTTATTAGCTAGGTATGAACATATGTGCTCTGATACCAACTGTAAGAAAATAGTATTGGACTTAAAGCGCAAGATTAAGGTCAAGTTACAAGGCAGAAGCATTTTCAATCAACAATTTCAAATTAAAGCTTTTAGACCTTAATCACCTAGCCAATAGTTAAAGCAAGCAAGTTCTAGAAGTAATAGAGCAATTCAGAAATCAACAAAGAGCAAAGTAATAAAAGAGAGAGTAAAGAGAGAGAAAGAGCAATCAAGAGAATACAAAGAACACACAATGTAACGTGGTTCGATTTATCAATCAACTAGGTCTACGTCCACAGGTCTCTCGGAACCAAATCTTCCTTCCGGGCAGATTTCACTATCAAAACAAGTGTTCTTTACAATTTCGAAACCGATCTTTAATTTCTTCTAAACAAGAAAATCAATATTCGACTCCTAAACCAATGTATGGGGCAACACCACTCTACACGGTTAAGGTCTGATTGACAAAATAATCTAGGTCAGGGGATGCACCACTTGACAACACAAATGTGGTGCACCAATAGCTAGAATCTAGCTAAAGGAAAGTTATCAGGTTGACAACTAGATTATAAGTGCTATCCTAATGCTCTCATATTTAGGCAGCTGAAGGATAAGGCTATTTGGCTCTTTGTTGTGCTCAATTTGATGCTTGGAAGCTTGTGGGGGTATTTGATACCCTGCTGGTTCGTCTCTGCATCATATATAAGCTGGACACTTCTTGAAGTCTTGAATCCACCAAAATTGACTATAGCATTACAGAGACTCCAAAACGCAGTGTGAGACCTGTTATAACGGGTTGTGCACTTTCTAGGATTGACCGTCTTTTCTTCTTTGGCTGTCTTGTGGGCCAGTATGAGCAGGAACTCGTTACAACGGTTTGGAAATCCGTTATAACGGGTAGAAGGCGTTGTAATGCCTTAGGGAAGCGTTATAGTAATGTTGCTCTCTGCCAAATCTTGCTTCTACATTGCCTCTCTCCTTCTGACTCATTGTGACGGGTTGGGCACCCGTTATGACGGGTTCTGGAGCGTTATGGTAACGTTGTGCTCTATTGACCACTGTGAAGCCATCCTTTGATGTGTTGAGCATGTCTTGAATTGTGTTGAGCATGTTTGAGCATGTATAACATTAATTTGTACCTGTTTTAACCTGCAACTTCACCAAAACTCATGTATAAGGTTAGTATTGATTTATTTTGCAAATTATCAAACAAGAGATGAGTTTAATTAATTCAACATATCTCAATGGAAAATGTTCCGTAGATATCACAATCGATATTAATTATCGATACGCATGTTATTATGAGCATTGTTTGAGTTATTATGCACATTGTTTAAGTTATTATGCATATTATTTTTGTAGTGAAAAAGTTATTACGCATATTAACTAAATAACATGCATAATAATTCAAATAACATGCATAACTATTTCAGTACAAAAAATAACATGCATAACTATTTCAGTACAAAAAATAACATGCATACTAACTCAAATAGTATGCATAATAACTCAAACAAAGTTCATAATAACATGCGTACCGATAGTCGGTATCGATTGTGGTATCTAAGTATCAGCTCCCTTTCTCAATATACAATAATTTAATCTAGGTCATATTGTTCATAAAAAAATAAATAGATATGTAGATCGGCCATAAGTCACTTTTGTAACACTTCTTCAAAACATTTAATTAGTAATTAATATTTTAACTACTACATGAGAAAAGAAAAGAGCTTTTTTGAATTTGAATTGGAGCTTGAGTGATTCATCCCTGATTCAATTTCTGATGATCGAGATTTGAAGTATAGAAGTTCTAATATGAAGATATATATATATATATCTGATTTCGTTCATAGTTTTGTCTATTTAAAACCCTACTGTCTTGACCAACATGTTTTGTTGTATAAGATCAGGAAAATGTTTCTTATTATAAGTTAAAACGCAACAACCAAATCAAAATCTGGATCAGTTAATGCTTTAATTTGTATTTATATTCATCCCTACATTTTTTGGGTGAAGAATAGCTTCCTAAGCTTTGGGTTTGTGGAACCGGATTTGTTGCTCGTAAAATTTATGTTTGTTTCCTGCTTGTTTCGATCTGGACCGTTCAAAACTCATCTAACGGTCAAAGCATATGCCTCCTGAATCAAATCACAGCCGTCCGTGACGGTCGATCGATTTGTGACGGTCGAATCGAGACAAGCAAAAAACAAGCAAGAATTTTACGAGCAGCAGATTCGGACCTGGGGTTGTGGGGGTTGAGGTTGGATACGGTGTTGAATGTTATTATTTGTTGTGATTCAAAAGTAGGGTTGTATATGAGTTGAGTTGAGCCGAGCCAAGCACAACTCGAACCAACTCGAGTTATTGAGTGCAACAGTTTCGAGTTTTTTGGTCCAACTCGAACTCAATTCATTTCCAACTCGAGCTGACTCATTACTCGATATCCAACTCGAATTTGATTATAACAGAGCTGTTTCCAATTTTTATTTCAATTTAGTGGTACATCACAGAGCTGACTTACTACCTCAAACATCAAATTACTTCAAAATTCAAATATAACATATAGAAATAGAAACTAAATGAACTGCTGGCCAATAAGTGCGCAACAGCCAATATCCAACAAGTGCAAAAACAATGCGCAACAGCCAATAGGGGTGTACATGGATTCGGATAACTCATCCAACCCGTCTGATTCAACCCAACCCGACTCGAAAATATCGGATTTTAATTTTATTGGATAGGTTACAGATTGAATTTGGATTAACCCGCTAAAATATTATTGGTTACGAATATTTAAAAAAAGAACGGTTAAAAACCCGACCCGATCGTGAATCTATCTCCGCTAAATATATCAGATTTTGTTACAATAATTTATTTTGAATAATGATTTTAAAAATCAACAAAATCTATTATATAAATAATGAGAATGTTGGGCAAGACGTGAATAGTGTTGTTATGATATTTTTACACTTTCAATCAAAGCGTGTATTTTTTTTGGGGATCTCATTTCCATGTTTATAGATCTGTCAAGACTTATATACAAATAATGTGCACATGCAAAGAAAAATATTAGTAACAACTTGCTTATTATGATTAATGAAAATGAGTTTTGTATGTTGTAGATGCATTTTACACGGTATAATTTATTTTAATCAAAATTCGCAGAACCCGCTTAACCCGACCGCCATAAAAAGAATGGATTGGATTGGATTGGATTTTGAGTTATGCGGGTTGGTGATGGATTGTAATAGCAATAACTCGACTAATATGAATCAGATTGAAAAAATAACCAAAACCCGACCAACTCGATCCATGTACAGCCCTAACAGCCAACAAATGCAAAAACAATGAGCCAGAAACAGAATGAACTGATGGCCAATATCTAACATACAAAGTTACAAACTGAATATTCAAACATACAAACTAAATATGCACCATGGCCAATATCTAAACTGCAATTGGTGAAGACTGGAGACTTCCTCTTACGCCCACTTTTTGATACGGAAACATCTTCATTGGTCATCATATCAACCGCTTCCCCTTCTACTTCTTCTATATCTGCTAAGTTAAGACTTTCACTTCCGTCCTCATCTCCCATTGGAGTATTCTCATCCTCAACCTCAACTTGAAGAAGAAGACATTCTACAATGAAAATCAAAACAGGTTAGTATCCAGAACAGAAAATAAAATAGTATAATCACAGTGGTACATCACAGCAAATCAGAACAATAGTTGTAGTTGAACAGAAAATCAGAGATAAACATCACAGTGAGAACCTTGCAAAAACTAAAATCAGAAATTAAAATCAGATTAAGTTATAGGCTTATAGCTGTTATTGGACACTGGTACATCACAGTTAGATGAACATCAGAACAGAAAATAAAATGAGATTAAGTTATAATAAAATGGATAATAATTAAGAATGCAACTCTTAAATTAATATCAAAACTATATGCATCTTATAACAAATGTTATTTCTTCATTGTCTAACTATTTTTTGCTGAAATAAAGTCAGAATCAAAAGAAACTATTGGTACCGCAATAACAGCAATATCTATCAAGAAATGTTATTTCTTCACTGTTACTATTTTTCACTGTCTAACAAATGTTATTTCTTCTCTGTTACTGGTACCACAATAACAGCAACTGGTACCACAAGATCGAGTTGTGTCGTAAAATCAGAACAACTACAACTGTAAAATTAGGAAATGAACAAGATCGAGTTGTGTCGTAAAATCAGAACAACTATCTATCAAGAAATGAACAACTACAACTGTAAAATCAGAACAACTACACTATGAAATGAACAACTACACTACTGTTTAATAAAGTCAGAATCAAAAGAACAAGTGGTGTACCCAAATGGTGGAGATCGAATAACTTAATCTAGCCGCTGAAGTCGAGAGCAATCAGAACTCAGAAGTCGAGGGCTTCGCCTTCTAGACGCTGAAGTCTACTGTGGGAGGTCGAGAGTCGAGACTCGAGAGCAATCAGAGACGATGGACGGATGGAGTGTGAGAGGTTGAGACTTGAGAGCGTCGCCGACACTGAGTCGAGAATCTGGCCTCTGAGACGGCGATTTTGAGGAGAGAAAGTGAGAGAGAGAAGTTTGAGTAGAGAAGTTTGATCTCTCTGTGTCTCTGTGAGAGTTGAGACACTGAGTCGGCGCATCGAGGAGAGATCTTGGTTAGGTTATTCTGCATTTTGGGATTTAGGGTAGTAAGGGTTTGGGGACTGGGTTGTGTCGTTGGGCTGTTCATTGGATTTGGGTTGAACAAGTTGGGTTGGGATCTGTTAAAATTGAAATTAATATGGACTGGACGAATTGGGCTGAACTCATGAGTTGGGCTGAGCGAGTTGAGCTGAACTCGAACTCAACTCGTGAGTGTGTCGAGTTGGCTCAACTCGAGTTTTTCCAGCTCGAGTTCTGTCAGTTCGAGTTACATTCAAGTTTTTACCGAGTCGAGTCCGAGCAGCTCACGAGTTACGAGTTTTTTGCTCAGCCTTATTCAAAAGGTGGTAAAAATCAAATGTTATGTAGTAGGTAAACTCTTAATGGGAATTTGTAAGACATGTTGTGCCGATTTTTTTAATATTAGAAATATAATAAATAAATTATAAATAAAAAAGAAAGAGTGATGCAAAAGCGCGAAAAATAGAAACGATCGGGGTTGCGAACGCCGGCCATTTGAAAAAAATCCAAAAGGCCGGTGTTCACGGCCAATTGAAATTTGATTTTTCATCGCAGATGGCTTTGATTTTCTATAAAAGTTTGAATTTTTTTATGTCTAACCTAAAAAATATAAGAATAATATCTATGACCTTAGATTCAAATTTTTTGCAATAATAATCATATCTTTTAACGTTCATATTCATGTTCACGTGTGTTATCTAGACACATGCGTTCAGATGTACTTATAAATTCATACAAAAAAATCTAAGTATCTCTGAACACATACATCTAGATAACACGTGAATGTGAACATTAAAGTAAGGTTATTATCGTCAAAGACTTGAATCCAGGGTCATAAATGTTATTCTTATTTTTTTTAGGTCAAACATAACAAAATTTTCAAAGTTTGAAATGTTGAATTTGTTTTATTAAAAATATTAATATTTTAATTCACGAGTTGGATTGTATTTAGGTAAGTTTATGTAACAACTTCAACTGCACTCGTCGGGACTGTAATTAGTATTTTTTTATCGTCGCAAGTCATGAAACTATAGATATCTGAATCTACTTCCACAGCATCGAGTTTGATTTGTGATCGGAGAAACGAACGACTCAAAATTGATTCCAACGCAAACTCATGATAAAAAATCACTAATTAAGACGTAAGTTAAATATGGAGCCAAATTTTAGATGCACATTCCTTCGATCACAAATCAGATTCCACATAATGAAAGTAGACTTGAATATCTACAGCTTGATGACTTGCGACGATAATAAAAAACTAATTACGATCCCGACGAGCGCTGTCGAAATTTGTAGAAAAAATATACTAATCATACTTAATATTTTTTCTAATAACTTTGACTATGCTCGTCAGGATCATAATTACATTTTTTATCATCGTAAGCCATGGAATTCCAGATATTTGAGTCTACTTTCCCGCATCGAGTATGATTTGTGATCGGAGGAATGTGCATCTAAAATTTGGCTCCATATTCAACTTATGTCTTAGTGATTTTTTTATCATGAATTTGTGTTGGAGCTTGTTTCTCCGATCACAAATCAGACTCGACGCTGTGAAAGTAGACTCAGATATCTATAGTTCCATGACTTGCGACGATAAAAAATATTAATTACAATTCTAACGAGTGCAGCTGAAATTGTTACATAAACTTACCTAAATACAATCCAACTCATGAATTAAAATATTAATATTTTTAATAATAAAAAATTCAACATTTCAAAATTTCAAAATTTTTTGTTATGTTTGACCTAAAAAAGTAAGAATAATATTTATGACCCTGAATTCAAATCTTTGACAGTAATAACCTTACTTTAATGTTCACGTTCACGTGTTATCTAGATGCATAGGTTCAGAAATACTTAGAATTTTTTTGTATGAATTTATAAGTACATCTGAACGCATGCGTCTAGATAACACACGTGAACATGAACATGAACGTTAAAATATAGGATTATTATTGCAAAAAAAATTGGATCTAAGGTCATAGATATTATTCTTACATTTTTTAGATTAGACATAAGAAAAATTCAAACTTTAATAAAAAATCAAAGCCATCTGCGGTGAAAAACCAAATTTCAATTGGTCGGTGTTGTGAACACCGGTTTTTTGGATTTTTTTTTTCAAATTGCCGGTGTTCGCAACTCCGATCGTTTCTATTTTTCGTGTTTTTACATCACTCTTTCTTTTTATTTATAATTTATTTATTATATTTCTAATATTAAAAAAATCGGCATGTTGTGCCACCAAAAAGACTAACAGCTATTTATCTTATTTATTTGTCCTTATTCTCTTAATCAAGCCCGTGACTCTCCAAAGTGGGAAAAAAGAAGAAAAAAAATAGCCGCTGCTTTCAATATTCTGCATTTACAACCAAAACATCAAATGATATATGATGTCGTATTTATGAGGACATCATATTCATATCAATTAACAATATAATAGAAAATATACTCCTCATATTTCCAACGAGGAAAGCTACATTTTTTGCTGTAGTGCTTTATTTCTTTTTGTAACGTAATTATTTGTGCGTTAGGTCTATTATAAAACCCCAAAGCAACATGAAAGCTTAAAAAAAAAAGTTTTGATGTTTTCACGAGGAAATCCGAGAACTAATTGATGCCATGCAAATATGCAATTTCATATTTTCAAAGTTTTATCAATCCATCTGTCGCATTAAAGCATTTCCAATCTGAAAAGCATCTTCCTATGACATTCTGGATCCGAATTTGGTGCCGCGCGGCACCGTTTCGTACGAATCGGACGTAATAAATTAATACGTTGTAAGCAACGAACGATCGTAATTTGATTCAGAGGTAGTCTGCGTTCTTAAAATTTATTTGTACGAATTTTAACGCAATTAAATGATTCAGATTCTCTACGCATCATGTGCCGCGCAGCACAAGATTTGAACTCGATTGTTCTTCCCAATTTTCTACCACTAGACTAGGTAGCTACGGACTCAATTCTTCTACCACGCAGCACCGACGGACGGCCTAGATGTACTGCGCTGTCAGCTACGGACGGCCCAAATTTGATTCAGAGGTCTGATATTATAAAGTTTAGCTTGCACAAATCTTGATGCAAATTAAAGACTGAAATTTGATACTCAGCACGCACAGTAACTGTGCCGCGCGGTAGAAGATCTCGTTCCAGGTAGCTACCGCTAAAGTACAAGATCGTTTGCATGTTATTTCTAAATATAATAATAAGAGATTCGGGTTTCGCAGAACAGAGAGCAAGGCATCTTTTATTAAACAAGAAACAGATAAGTGAAATAATTTGTATACGTGTCATACATAATTAGATATCACATTAAATATCTTTGTCGGCATAACTTTTCTCTTTATCATGATTTTGAGAAAAATAAATTCCTACCACGAAAATAATTAATGGTTGGTATTACTTGGTATGGTATCCACAAAAAGACGTGATATTTCTTTCCACTTCGTATGTCGTACTCGTTCCCAAAGCTGCTACTCAGGAGCTCATTGATTAACATAATGAGAAAATTGGATAAATGACAAACTGTAAAATATGTGTCTTAGCATGTGAATTATTTATGTTGAAAAAAAAAATCAACAAACATGGATGCATTTTATCAGAAATGAAGAATATGAGAGAAATAGACAGATGGGAAAAAATCATTTTTAAGTATATGACTGACGGGGAAGAGGAGGCTGATGGAGAAGAGATGAACCAAAGGGTAATTTAGGTATTAATAAAACTATTGTTTTTTATTTTATTTCTATAACTATAATGGCAAAATTAAAAAAAATTGAATTTGCAGTGCCATTTTTCGAAAGTGAAACTTTACGGTGGCATTTATCAAAATCTCCAACTTTGCAGTGGCATTTATCCAATTCTTCCTAACATAATTGGTGAAATTTCATGTATATATTTTTTATTTTCAAATTACTTATTTTATCTTTCAAAATTATAATATCTTATTTATCCCTTAAAAATATAAAAAACTTTACATTTACTAAATTCATTATAAATTACATGAAAACTAACTCAAAACTCGTTAAATATTCATCATAAACTCATGATTTCACCATATTATACTCTTTATAGAAATATGAAGTAAAAAATATATATAGGACATTTATTCTTCTCATTCATATCCCTCGTATTAAATTTCTAATATGAAGTAACTCTTATTTACGTGAAGTAGATCATAATTGTAGAACTCCGTATATCGATAGGAATTTTTGTATATAGGGGTTTTCCAAACCTTAGCCAAATTAAATGAAGTATCTATTACTAAATGTCTCTTAGTTCGAGATGTACATTCTTTCGATCGCAAATCAGACTCGACGCAATGAAAGTAGATTCGAATATTTACAGTTTGATGACTTGTGACGATAAAAATACTAGTTACGATCTCGACGAGCGTAGCTAAGTTGTGACAAAAATTAACTAAATATAACCTAACTCATCAATTAAAGTTTTTTTTCAAATTATGGTAAAGATCTTAATTTCTAACAACACGCATGTGTCAGCTGCGAGTTTAAGCTCTATATACGCAAACTTCATATGTATGTATAAAATTAATTTTTTTTAAAACAAAAGAAATAGAATCAAAGGCTCAAACACACATGTGGGAGTTGCAAGAGAAGCAGAGTTAGAGTTTTGACTCACATTTTCTTAAATATTTAATTTCATATATTAATATTACGAGTGAGTCTTCTATGGACAAAAAAATTAAACTCAAATTAATTGTATTCGTTGATCATCATCAATTTTGCATCGATAGTAGTAAAATCAAATTAATTTTGATTCACAGCAAAATTTGCCTAATATTATTATTTAAAAAATTACGGTTGGAGGACGGACCAGTCAGCACAATTTTTCTTCAACGCTTAAACTATTTCCATCTGTATAGGAAAATTTTCATAGAGGGCCAAGCAGCCAAAAATTTCAACAGATAGGGCCAGAGACATCCTAAAAATTGCACAGAGGGTCAAGGACGAGACTAATAGTCGCACCCCTAAGGAGATTCCTTTTTTTGCTGAAATCAAGGCATTCTGCAACTGCTTTTTCAGTTGTGGGCCCTACCACTTAGGGGCGCAACTAATAGTCACGCCCCTAAGTGTTGCTGACAATTTTTTTTTTCATATAGTATTAATAATCATAACTTAGCAAAAAAATTTGTCAGCAACACTTAGGGGCGTGACTATTAGTTGCGCCCCTAAGTGGTAGGGCCCACATTTGAAAAAATAACAGCAGAATGCCTTGAATTCAGCAAAAAAATCGAAATTTCTTAGGGGCGCGACTAATAGTCACGCCTCTGGCCCTCTGTGCAATTTTTAGAGTGCTATTGGTCCTATCTGTTGAACATTTTTGAACCTTGACCCTCTGTGAAAATTTTCCTCTGTATACGGTTTTATTAGCAATAATTGCGGTGCCTTTCATGATTTCACCAGTCATCTTATATATCTTACCTCTTTATAGGTTAAACATGATTAGCTAAAGTAGTTATGAAAACACTGTAGCATTTTTTTTCAAATATTTTTGCATTTTTTTCTTCCATTGTTTTTTTTTTTTTTCACGCGGAGCGCGAGCGTGTACGTATACAATTGGACTTTCCGATTTGGAGGTTTTGAATACTTTATTATAATATAATAATACAATTGGACTTTCTGATTTGGAGGTTTGAAATACTTTATAACAACATAACATCAAAACAACAAACAATTGGGCTTTAGCCGCCGGTAATAATAAATTTGCGGAATTTCAGGTTTACCCTCAAAAACTTGAAAATGGCGTATTTTTTTTCTAATTTGAATATTATGTATTTTTCTTCTATACTTCAAAAATTCTCAAATTTGTTCATTTTATTATATTTTGTATTGGGATTCACTTTAAATATGTAAAATATCAATTTTATTCTTTATTAAAACTTAAAAGCACTAAAACATGTAACTTGTTCAATGAAAATTGTCAGTTTAATATTTTATCATTTCTCTACTAAGTTCTAATACATACACAACAGTATACTCGAATGTCACAGTGCATATGTTCAAAATACAAAATGATTAATTTGCTCTCAAAAACCAAACAAATATTACACTGGCATTTTTCATTAAACAAGTTACATGATTTTATGCTTTTAATTATTTAAAATGAATTTTAATACAAAAGATAAAATGAATAAATTTGTGAGTTTTTTTAAAGTTAGAGTGAAAAATACAAAATATTCAAATTTAAAGAAA
This sequence comes from Eleocharis quinqueflora, assembly GCA_964058865.1. NCBI lineage: Eukaryota > Viridiplantae > Streptophyta > Magnoliopsida > Poales > Cyperaceae > Eleocharis > Eleocharis quinqueflora. The sequence continues at coordinate 223,310 of CAXKVX010000140.1, read as the reverse complement.
AAATACGTAATTTAAAAATTTTGATTATATACATGAAATTCTGCCTAATAAATAATAGGCGAGTAGAACGAAAATGATGTCCCAAAGAGAGTACCCTCAATATTTATTTTTTAAAATCAACAGATAAAACAATAAAAAAATTAGGCTTCTTAAGTTGAATTGTAAGATGGCATTTTCTTTCTCTATTTAAATATCTGGACTGTTGATCCAAACTTAAATAGTCTTAATAATTTATTGGGTAACAAGTCTCGGAAAATAAATATTGGGTTTAGCAAGTTACCATTGTTTTCTCCGGCTCGTATCCTATTTTTGTTTCTCTCTGCGGAGCTTTATCTGTCGCAATTATATAATTTAAGAAAAGGGTTTGATATTATTTATTGAGACCGTTGATCTTCAATTCAACGATTCAGAATAAAAGTTCTCCTTTCTCTGCAGAGGATTTCGTTTCATTTTCTCAGCAACCTTCATTTGGATTTTTGTTCTGCTGAGAATTTCGTTTCATTTTCTAAGCAACCTTCATTTGAATTTCAGGTAGCTCAAACATGTACAGATGCTACACCAAAAATAGATTGTTGAACTAAGATGTTTCTGATGTCGCAGTGTGTAGTCTTTGAGGTAAAGAAGTAAAGCCGTGCTCAGCACCAAGATCTTTTGTACTTTTAACTCAAAAATATTATTAAACATCTTCAAATTTTAATTTATCATACTCAATAATTCTTTTATAACAAATCTAATAGGAATTAAAAGAAATCATTTTTAAGTTTTTTAATTATTTGTTTTGTATTTTTTTTAAATGACTCCAATATAATAATAAAATAATTATTTTCAAAAAAAAAAAAATCAAAACATGTAAGTACAAAACTCAAGGAATTTTTTTTTATCTGGTGGTTGTTTAGTTGCAACTATAACAACTAACAAAGAAATGCTCAATAATGCTCCTTGTGGTTCCAGAATCATGTAACATTGATTTATGCTTTTGCTATGACGCACGAGGCATTGTATGTTATTCACTGTGCAGACCACAAAACATTCTACGAACAATAAATTAGATGTACCATATCGCAATGAAAAGAAATGTGATTTCAAATTAGTCTAATACCATTACAGATTACCTAACAAAATTGTCAATCATGTGAGCTATCACATCAGATCCAGCAGAATGTCGCGAATACGTGTTGACCTGCATGGAAATAATTATAAATAACACAATAGTTACAAAATTGAGAAAATGGTAAAATTCTGATATTTGAACCATAATAAAGCTACAGAGAAATGAAGAGGAATTTGCTGGTAGATCAACTTAAAATCGGAAATAGCCTGCAGGTCTTGTACCAGATACGTTTCAGTTGGGTACTGACTGTTACATTGTTGAATTTTGACAACTTCAGTGCTTAACAAGGGAACTATAAGGAATTAAAGAAAAACCTGAATAGTAGAATGAGCGAATATCTTTTGCATTGTCTTTCTGAAGCTAACATCGATCCACCCTTTCCCACTGAATTCTCTTCAGACTTCTTATCATGACGGCTGCATTGAAATTTTATATTAAACAAATACCTTATAATAACAAATTCCAGCTATGTCCGTTCCACTAGTAAAGTTCAATCATCATTCCAACTTCAAATTTTCAATCCAAGTATAAGCATTGGTCTAAGAATTTATATTATGGCTAATAACCACTGCACAGTTCAATCTTTTTCGTTTAAGATTTGTTACTATTGTAATATTACGAATCAGTAGACTTTGTCTTGTAATACTATAATACTCTTAGATTATGTTTTTGCTGAACTCAGAAAAGATATGAACAAGATCCTGAAGGTAACCAGGTTTTTCTAAGTACAGATTTTCATGTCTTAAGAGGAAATTCACATATTTAAATTATGCTCAAACCTTCCATTTCATTTGTCGTTTTTGCTTGAAAAATCATATCTTCTAAGAAGCCATCCTCTTCGGCATTTTGTTTCTCTTCATACACAATATGTGGATATTTACTATTGTTCACAAAATCCCGGCTCTGCAAGTGTGATCAAGAAAAATAAAAATGAGTTAAGAATCTACAGGAGTACAAAGCAATCCGTAATTGAAAATCAAGCAGGGGTATGGGCATGGGCTTGCCCCTAAATAGGCCTGCTCCTGTCTACTAACCTTGGGAACCTCATTTTTGTGTCTTATAGAAGATGTTTTGCGGCCGACAATGACTGAATTAATAGTTAAGAAGAATTTTAAATAATAAAAGATGGTCTTCTCACAAGGCAACACAGAATATATTCAAGTAAATTTTGGCAGCTGAATTTGTGCACTGTCTAGATTATAACAAAAAAAGCAGCATATTACTTCTTTACTGCAATAAACCAATCAAACTTTGCAGTGCTTGTTAAATTCTGATTTCCATTTATCAAAAGGATACAATCAAAACAATAATTGGAGTATGCAACATGCCGCTTGAAAGATCTCAAGGCAGACCTACATACAAATTCAAGAAGCAATGTTCACAATAATTAACACGATGGAAATATTAAATGCAAAGGAGTATAAACAAGAAATAAGGAAACTAGAAGGGAACATAAAAAAAAATACAGGAAATTGCTTCTGAAGAGATTTACATAAAAGGGAGGTTGTCATAGTCAGAAACCATTTGAAGAAGTAAAGGTGGTTTTCCCCCATCCTTGTCTTTTAAAAATAGATGCTTCCCGGTTCTTCCAGCTATCCATGAGAGTTTAAATGCCACCTTTTCTAGTGCGTGAACTCCACGCAGAATTGGAATCTGAAAATGTATTGTGTAAGCTACTGATGAACAAGTGAACTCCAATATATAGATTGCTCAAAATTGAAAAGTAGATCGATTACGCAAACCTTGTATTATGACAAATTTGCTGGAATTAATTGATCACAAGGCGACAAACTATAAGATGACATATATGCCCTCAGAAAGATAGGTTGAGATTCTATTCAGACAACTATTCATTGAAGTACCATATTCAGATTTCCTCTCCAGTCTTGTTTCATAGCAATTGCTCCATTTAATTTAATCAAGAGATTTTGGTATTTTTCTTGAATTTTTTAATTAAGGGCATTTTTCCATTTATGTTGAACTTTCAACTGAAAAAAGGATAGAAAACAATAGTTTATGTAACTGACCTGTCTGTGGGACCGAGAACCAAGGTGCGGCGTGGCAAAAGTGATAAAATTAACAGGTTCTAAGCCAGCTATTTTCCCTTCATTTAGTGCTTCCTCCTTATTACCACCACCACTAGAATATAATAAAGCAATTGCATATCTTGCAACCAACCCACCCATTGAATGTGCGACTACTGATATCTTCCGTAGCTCAGGTCTGCATTCTACAAATTTTCCTATCTAAAAGAACCTATATTAAATAACTTCAAAGAACTTTGAGACAATTGTCAATTCAAAAGTATAATAAAATTAGAGGATTGAAGCAGTATTTACCTCATCAGCCAATCTATTTCCCACTAGATCAACACCGTGGAGAGTTTTGATTGCACCATTACATTCACTACCTATCAAAAGGGATAGTAAAAGAAATATCAAATGAAATTTCAAAGCAATTACAACCAGAACCGTGATAAACTAGATATTTGTCCCAATGTTATTTATTTATTTATTCAAGCAATATGCCAGGAAGCTACAGAACAGAAAAAGTAAGGCAAACTATCCTAATGCTTAGATTGCTCCATTGTTTCCCTTCTTTCAGGTTTTAGTGAGACGTGACCTACAGAAAACCTTAGTGCATACTGATACAGTAAACCTCAAGTGCAATTTTTGGGAACCAGTATTTAGTAATTAGTAAATAATTAGTTATTCATTCAAAGACTAAGTTTAATTACTCACACAGAACAACCACATCTTCTGGATATCTTTTGATGAACTGTTTTGCTGCATATGCCCAGTCGGCAGCGCTGAAATACAAAATAGAAAATTCAGGAGAGGAGAAATAGTCTAATTTGCTAAAATTTAAAGGTTTAAATTGCACAAAGGCCACAGTCCAGTACTCAAATCTATCAGCGAAGCATTGAACTGTAAACGACAACCATTAGAAAACAAGTAATTATAGCAAATGCGAAAATAGCTAGAGCATTAATTAGGCGCTCCGTAAAAGAAAATTACTAAATTAGGCGCATCAAAGGAAATGTTGCTTGCATACAAAAAAGAAAGGCAGAAGAACTGAAGAAACGTACCTTCCTACTATACCATGGACCATGACGACCAGATGAGTAGGGATCCTCTTCTCCGCCACATCGCCTCCATCTCCGGCGATCGCTGGAGGATCTGGTTCTGTTGTGATCATCAAGCAGCTAGATCGAAGCATAGACGGCTTCAGGCGTTTCACAACAATCCCTCTCTTCGTTTTCTTCTTCTTTTCAAGGTCGTTGGTGTCAACGCCGTTTGATTGTGGTTGCTCCATTGCTGATTTGGTGAAGCAAGCAACGCTGAAGAATGGGTATGTTAGTATGTACATAGTGATGCAACTCGAATTTCTCTCTTAATTCCCTCAGTGACTGTCTATATTATTAATTTATTATTATTTCCACATTGCAGACTATGTTCGGGTGATTTCGTGTGAACACTTTTGTAGAATCTTTGTGTTGCGAGTAAGTACTGTGGTCCTTGGTGGTGCCGGTGCGACGACGGATATTCTGACACTGAGGTTGCCATAAATGAAGTCGATTGTATTGGTACCGACTTGTCTTGTTGAGTGCACTTCGAGTTACTGAATATGGGACCGATCAGACATTAAATTTCCAGTGATTAGCAACACCTTAGTCTACAGATTATCGGCCACGAGAAATTCCAATCGTGTTGTATTCTCGCGCCGTCGCGCGTAGACTTCAACGTTCAATATTTTTTTTTCCATTTTATTCTATTGTTGTCGTTTCTTTCCCAGTCTTTTCTTATAAATTATATTTTTTTCCATTTTATTCTATTGTTGCCATAAATTATATTTTTTTTTCCATTTTATAACTAGTCAAGTGTCGTGATCGATAAATTGTAGTAACTTCATAATTTAATATAATTTATATTTTAATTTGATAAGAATTTATAAAAATGTTGGACAAGTTGTAATAGAAAGAAAATAAATATCATGCCTACAAAAGAAAAATAATAACGTGCTCTAACAAATTGAAAGTATAAGGATTCTATATAATAAACAAAATTTCAACTGCAATATATAATATATAAAACTGCAATTGCATAACTGAATTTGAAAAATGAATTCATGTCATGACACTATTGTAATAACAAAAAGCAAAATTTCTTGATCTTATTTCTTGATGCACGTGAGGAACTCAATTGAGGCTTGCGGCGACAGAGTGACATTATGCGTCATGCGGCTTGCAACGTCACGCGACTTGCGTTATGCGGCTTGCAGCGTCATGCATCTTGCATCTTGTGGCATGCGTCATGCGTCATGCGTCATGCGTCCTGCGTCATGCGTCATGTGTCTTGCGGCGGCGGAGCGACATCATACGACTTGCGAGGGTGAAGTGACATCATGCGTCATGCGGCCTCCAGCGGCTTGTATTTCTTATAAAATTTTGATATAAACAATATTAAACATGAAAAATCAAAATTTATATATGTTGAAAAAAAAATTTAGTTAAAAGCAAAAAAAAACTTAATGCTTCTAAGAACGACTGCATCCCCCGATGAATATTGATTATTTTTTTATTCATTGTATGTAGGCTTACAACACACACTTACAAACAAACCAGAAAATAAATTTGAAAAAACCTTCCTAAAAGTAGCCTCTGATGGAGTTTGAATCCAGACATCTCCATAAAAGTTTTGTGACTCACCACTACACTAGATAGAATTTGACCCGATGAATATTAATTAACACCGTAAGTGAAGTCAAAAATTTTGATTCAGGCACACTAATCGTACCGGTCAATGCGGCTCGCTTCCACGAATTGGCGGTGGTGCTGTACCTAGTTTCTAGAAACGTTTGAATATCCGTGAAAGAGTTTTAGCTTCAGAAAGCTAATGCATGTTCTACAATTCTAGAATCGGTGAAATTCCTTGTTCGTTCAGACTCCGGAACTCCCCACAAAATTTCGTGATCAGCATCAATCAACGATCTAGATTTCCTGCTGTAACGTTTGGTCTTCCACCATAAAATATGAGAGGGCTGAAGAAAAGTCGTACTAGATATTTTACTAGTTGATTTTAACGTTTAAACAAGAAAAATAAACGTCTCATTATAATACAGAAATATAATGATTCTTAATTAATGCGTTTTTTGTATCATTAACAGACTTGCCTCGAAAAATAGAGATGCGTCTCAACTCTCAAGAAGGATACCGATATGTGTTAAAACGAACTATTAAGTTACGAATAATTAATTCGATGTTTACTATTTATTGTAAAAGAATTTCATATAATATTTATGCGTCGTCTTAATCAATGAACACAAAAGGACAATCAAGAAGCTCTCAAATATAAGATATGATAACTTTCACTAATATTCTTACACAGTTTATGAGAAAATTCAATAAGCCCCTCCCATACTATCTACGAAAATTTGGCATAACACGTCCTCTCTTCTGGTTTTTCCTTTCTCTCTTGAGTAGAAGTAGGGGTGTCAAATGCCGAAAATGTTAACGCAAATATTCATTTGTGTTAACTATTGCGTTTAATTAATGAAAAAATCGTTTGCGTTGAACTTTCGTTTAAAAAACATAAGAGAATTTTCTTTGTGTTTGCGTTGCGTTGAACTAAAAAGTTCAAAACGCAATAAACGTTTAGGCTTTTTGCGTCAAATTGCATCATTAGTTCAAATTATTTGGTTCATTGATTGCACAAATACACAAATAATTTCTAATAAAATTATAGAAATAAAATACATGAACTTTAGTACTGTAAAAAATACAAAAATCTAAACATAAACCTCACAACATTCAATTCAAACAAAATATGTGAACTTCACATTTACTGATCAAGCATCTAAATATGAACCTCATAATAATTTTCTTATCCAGAGATGTCAAGCTTGCAAAAATGATCTTAAGTACGCAACATAGATCTCAAGCTATCTTCTCATAAACAAAATCTCAGCAATTGGCAGAATAAAAGAAATTAAAACACATGGATCATCACTGAAGAATCGTGACTTGAGATCCAAGGAGCCAAATAAATCATTTTATTAGAGCACATGCCACAGAAGATCTTAGACCAAAAGATTTCAGACCAAAAGACAATCACAGATCACCACAAGAAAGGAAAAACACCAACGGATCATAGAGCTAAATATAGAATACAAATCTCATATTAATTGTAATTGCTGTAATTATGCAACAGCTATTAGAATTATTCAACGGCTATTAGAGCCTAAGACAACTATATATAAGGATACCTTGTATACTGTACAGATATAACAATCAAATACAAAGTCATTACAATTACAAAAGTCATTATGGTATCAGAGCCATACAGTGATCCTTTGGCTCAGAGAGAAAGGTAGCTACCTGCTACGTTGAAGAATTCATAGAAAATCAATACTCTAATCCTCCAATCGACAACATCTCCATCTCCATTTTGCTTTTCATCACCTCAGAACCAATACCATTCATACAAGCACAATTCTACTCCTATCAGTATCCGAATAATCCAGACCCACAAAAAAAAAAAAGAATCCAAATACAATGAGCATTACCACTGATTCCTTCAAACTAACCCACCAATTACTTAATGGCAAAAACTACCTCTCATGGGTAAGGGCAGTAACACTTGCTCTCAGCAGCCGAGGGAAGGTAGATTTCATTACCGGCGAAAACCCAAAACCTACACCCAAAGACCAAACCAAAGTTACAGAAGAAGAGAAAAAACAGATCAAAGAATGGCAAACGCAGGACCACCAAGTGATGGTTTTGTTGCTCGGTTCAATTGAACCCAAAATCTCAGACATCTTCCAATATGCCGAAAACTCCAACCAACTATGGGAAATGATCAAAGAAATGTATGGCCAAGAAAAAAATTTCTCCCATATCTATCAGTTGCGGCAAGAAATATCCAAAATAAAACAAGGTAACAGACCCAATTCAGAATATGTGGGGGAGCTTCGCAAAAAATTGGAAGAAATCAAAGTCTATCTCCCACCAACATCAGATCTGATAGAGCTCAACAAACGCAATGAAAGAGATGAAGTCTTTACCTATCTCAGTGGATTAGATGACAGCTTCGACGCAATCAGATCTCAAATCCTCTTGTCAACCGAAATACCACCATTTGCAGCAGTAGTAGCGATGGTGCAGCGTGAGGAGTCACGTCGTCTAGCCATGGGCAGCACTCAACCCGCTGTAGGAGAAGATCAACTAGCTCAGGCTCTAGCAGCTCGAAGTCTCCGCAACCACCAAACTCACAACCACCAGGCCGTTCCTCGCACCTTTTCCCAATCGCGGGATAAGGGAGACGAAATACGGTGCCCGAGATGCAAGAAAGGCCACACCTTGGATAAATGTTGGTGGGAACACCCCAACCTCGCCCCATCCTGGTGGAAGCTGCCGTCAGAAAAAGGGGGAGCAAAAGGGGGAGAAAACAGACGGGAAGGAGATAAAAATCGACGGACAGATCGAGATCGAGGAAGAGCAAATGTTGCTCAAGACACTCCTTTGCTGGAAGACGATGCACAGAAAGGTCCTGCTGGCTCAAGTGATTCGGACACAGTAAAGGATATGTTTCAGCAATTTTCACTATGGTACTCCAAACAGAATATGAGTGGTATTGCTTTAACCTCTTCTAACTTAGATTTTGTTAATCATATTGTGCTAGACAGTGGCGCAACTAATCACATGTTTAGTAATAAAAATTTGTTGACCAATTTTAGACCCAGCCACACCAAGCAATATGTCCTAGTAGCAACCGGTGAAAAAACTCAAATTGATGGTATAGGAGAGTTGACTCTTTTTTCCAAGAATATTAAGGATATTTTATATGTCAAATCTTTTTCCACAAATTTACTTTCTATTAAACGATTAACTCAAGAACTCAAGTGTGATGCGATTTTTTCTGAAAAAACTGTCAAATTTCAGGACCGGGAAACCGAGAAGATGATTGGTGAAGGATATCTTGAAAATGGACTCTATGTTTTGAAAGAAACAACATTTCACTTTTGTGCTTCCTCAAAAATCGTTGATCATGAATTATGGCACAAAAGACTAGGACATCCATCAGATCGTATTTTAGGCAAATGTCTTGATTTCTCTATTTCTAAATTCATTTGTTGTGATGTATGCAAAATTGCAAAACAATCTAGACTTCCTTTTTCTCTTTCTAATAATAAAAGCAAAAATATTTTTGAGTTAGTTCATTCAGATGTTTGGGGTCCTGCTCCCATTACTTCTTACAATGGTTTTAAATACTTTGTATTATTTATTGATGATTTTTCCCGAACCACTTGGCTCTATTTACTAAAGTCAAAAGACGAAGTATTCTCATGTTTTTTAGAATTTTCAAATAGAGTTGAAACACAATTTAACTCTAAAATTAAAATATTTAGATCTGATAATGGGACTGAATTTGTAAATAAAATGTTTTCCAACTTCTTTAGAGAAAAAGGAATTATTCATCAAACTACTTGTGTCAACACACCTGAACAAAATGGAGTTTCCGAGCGAAAAAATAGACACTTGTTAGAAGTAACAAGGGCCCTCTTATTTCAAAACAACGTTCCAAAAAAATTCTGGTCTGATGCTGTCCTACATGCCACCCACCTCATAAATAGAATCCCTAGTATTAAGTTAGAACTCAAAAGCCCACTAGAGATCCTTTATCAACACAAACCTAGCTATGAACACTTGAAAATTTTTGGATGTGTGAGTTTTGTTCATAACAAAAGAAAAGACAAGTTTGACTATGCCTCTATCAAAACCATTTTTTTGGGATATGCCCCTCACAAAAAAGGATACAAATGTTATGATCCAAGTACAAAAAAATTGTATGTTTCCAGGAATGTTGTCTTTTTTGAAAATGAACCCTATTTTAAAAATAAAGAGACCACCAACTCCCATACCATTGATAATAATATTGTTGTACCTCAACCAGTCCCTTTAGAAATTTTTTCGAGTAATTCTCAGGAAGAATCTATACATCAAGACGAGGACTTGAATGATCACATTGACAATGAACCAGATGAAGGAGAAGTGGTAAGAAGATCTTCACGAGTAAGTCGCCCTCCCTCTAGACTCAATGACTTTGTTACATACAATGTTAGATACCCTGTACAAGATTTCATCTGCTATGACAATATTTCCACCCACCATAGAGCCTTCCTCACTTCCATCTCCAAAAATAGTGAACCCAAGAACTTTAGTGAGGCCCTCAAACAACCTGTCTGGTGCCAAGCAATGGAAGAAGAACTTCACGCTTTAGAAAAAAATTCCACATGGGACATTGTTCCATTACCAAAATCTAAAAAGCCTGTAGGGTGTCGATGGATATATCGTATTAAGTATAATAGTAATGGTTCTATAGAACGATACAAAGCTAGATTAGTTGCCAAAGGTTATACTCAAACTTATGGTATTGATTATACTGAAACATTTGCACCTGTGGCCAAAATGAATACTGTTAGAATTCTTCTTTCCCTAGCTACTAATAATGGATGGAACTTGTATCAAATGGATGTAAAAAATGCATTTCTCCAAGGAGACCTTGAAGAAGAGGTCTACATGACCCTTCCCCCTGGCCATCACATGGAAAAAAATTCTAATCTTGTGTGCAGGTTGAAAAAATCAATTTACGGATTAAAACAATCTCCTCGAGCATGGTATGGCAAACTTAGCTCATATTTACTTGCATGTGATTTTCAAATTAGTAATGCTGATCACTCATTGTTCACCAAACTTGACGGTACCAACAAAACCATTGTACTAGTATATGTGGATGACATTATTATTACTGGTAACAATGAGCACGACATTACCAAAGTTAAAGCTCAGCTTCAAGACAAATTTGATATCAAAGACCTTGGTTTTTTAAAGTATTTTTTGGGTATTGAAGTGGCCCATTCCAAAAAGGGGTTATTTCTGTCCCAACAAAAGTATACACTTGACCTGCTACAAGAAACTGGTAAGATAGGTTGTAGGCCCGCTTCCACTCCCATGGATTACAAATGTAAACTCAACAATGAAGATGGTGACCCGGTACCAGATATTAACCTTTACCAACGATTAGTAGGAAAATTGATCTACCTTACCGTTACCAGACCTGACATCTCATTTGCGGTTGGGCAAGTTAGTAGATTCATGCATGCTCCCAGAACCACTCATTTAGAAGCTGTCACAAAAATCCTTAGATATCTAAAAGGAACACCTGGACAAGGGGTGCACTTAAAAAATAATAACTCTAACAACATATGTGGCTATTCCGATGCAGATTGGGCAGGAAGCTTTGACAGAAAATCCACTACTGGCTTCTGCACATTTGTAGGCGGTAATTTAGTCACATGGAAAAGCAAGAAACAAAATGTCGTGGCACGATCAAGCGCTGAAGCAGAGTATCGCGCCATGACTGCCACAACAAGCGAACTCATCTGGATCAAACAACTTCTTCTCGATATAGGAATCTCACACCCGTCTCCTATGCCAATGTTTTGTGACAATAAAGCGGCTTGTCACATTGCTTCTAATCCAGTCTTTCACGAACGGACCAAACACATTGAAGTCGACTGTCATTTCATTCGAGAAAAAATTCAAGCACACATCATTGAGACACCATATGTCCACAGTACAAATCAACTTGCAGACATATTCACCAAACCATTGGAGCCAGGACCTTTTACCTCCAACATTCGCAAGTTAGGCTTGCTCGATATCTACAAGCCTACCTTGAGGGGGAGTATTAGAGCACATACCACAGAAGATCTTAGACCAAAAGATTTCAGACCAAAAGACAATCACAGATCACCACAAGAAAGGAAAAACACCAACGGATCATAGAGCTAAATATAGAATACAAATCTCATATTAATTGTAATTGCTGTAATTATGCAACAGCTATTAGAATTATTCAACGGCTATTAGAGCCTAAGACAACTATATATAAGGATACCTTGTATACTGTACAGATATAACAATCAAATACAAAGTCATTACAATTACAAAAGTCATTACATTTCTTCAGGCTTCATCATAAATTACACCCACTAACCTAGTGACAAACAAGTAATAAGTTGGCAGAACAACTCAAAAGCCAAGTAACAACAAAAGAGCAATCTCAAAAGAGAATACTAACACTGTGACAAACAAAGTAGCAGTATGTCATTCTCCATTGCCAAGTATGGAATCATTTGTTGCAGTTTGATCACACCACAGTGGATCACCAACTTTCCACCAGAATCTCCAAATAAACACAACAAAAACATGTTAGTATTTAATCTCAATACAATAATCAGAATAATAAGTATCACTAAGCAAACAAGCAAGTAATTTTTCATCAACTTAACAAATGCCAGTAAGAAAGCAATTATTTTGCAATCAAAGCAAACAAGTGCCAACAGGCAAGCAAGCAAGTGCCAATAAAAATATAAAAGCATATCGATGATCTAAGCATACAACTAGTCTTGAGCACATATGAGATCTTCAATGCTCTCATCATTCAAAGAGTTTCATTCAAACTAGATGTTATCTTTTTTAATGCTAAGAAAACTTATCTATGATCAATGAATCAACTTGTACATTCAAACTCATGCAAGTAAACAAGTCATATTCACCTATCACAAATCAGTAATCAAGCAAGCTATTTTCATGCAAGTAAATAAGTGTCAGTAATTAAGCAAGCTATTTTCATGCAAGTAAACAAGTGCCAGTAAGAAAGCAAGCAAGTTATTTACATGCAAGTGCTAGTAAGCAAGCAAGTTATATACACGCAAGTGCTCTGCCACTTGTGTTGAATAACATGTTCAAGATTTAATATTGACTAGATGTTATTTTTTAGTGCTAAGATAACTGATGCGTAATAGATGAATCGACTTGTACATCCAAGCTGATGCAAGTTAACAAGTCCAATTCATTTCTTATGAATCAGTAATCAAGTAAGCTATTTTCATGCAAGTAAACAAGTGCCAATAATCAAACTCATCTGACGACAAATCAGACTCAGAAACTAAACTCTATGCATAATCTTTGTCTGACTCTGCCATGTCACATAATCAGAGACAAGATCAGACAATGAGGTTCACTAAAATAAGGGCGGATCCATAAAAATTTTCAGGGTGGTTCAACATTTTGATTTTTTTCAGAGTGATTCAAAATCATGAATATTTTAAAAAAGATTAAAATTATAAGTTTATTTTTCAGATTTTTTTTCTAATTACATAATCAATTTTGAATTTTTTTTAGGGTGGGTCAACTTACCCACCTTGGATCTATGTAGCTCCGCCCCTGCACTAAACCTACATGCATGCAAATAAAAAAAAGATTAAATAAAAATACAAAACTAACAAAAAATAAAGTTACAAAATAAATAAATAAAGATTAAATTCAAGTAATATCTTTGAATAGATTGCTTGCTTGCTAGCTCTTCCTTTCTCTCCCTTTCTTTCTCCATGTTTCTTTGTTTTTCTCTCTCTTTTCTTTTATTTCTTTCAGCCATTTTTATTTTCCTTCACAAATGCTTATATAGCCAAGGACAAGGTCACAAGGATCTATCAGAAGGCGAAAGGCCCTGATCACAATCGAAAAACAAATTTCTTAGTCACCTAGCAATGAAATGATAATATTTCTCTAGCCTTTTAACTTTTAATCTTACTCAGTCTTTCAAGTACGCTAGATCGAAGAAAACAAAGCAATCAATCTTTTAGATTAGGGCCACTCGTTGCAGAAAAGATTAGGATTTCAGAAAAGGAGACCAAACAAGTCTGGCCACGTCACTCATGAGTCGACGAGCTAAGATTTCAGAGAGAGATATATAGTCAGTCTCAAAGAGCGGAGAAGACAAAGAGAAGAGAAAGAAGAAAGGGTCTCAACGAAGCGGCGCTACTGCGCTAGGGTTAAAGAGATTTTGTCTATATCTCTGTCTATTTTAGTTCTGCAATTCAAATAAGTTCAAACTCGTAGAATTCTAATCGTAAAAAAATGCAATTAAACAAAATAAAATCGATAATTTACGTTTATGTTACAGTAATTAACGAAACCAACAAAACTTGCGTTTAACTTTGCATTTTGCACGAAACAAAACGTAAAATGTAAATTTGTGTTGCGTTAACACCTCTACGCAGAAGTACGTGAAGTGTCTTGAAACTACAACTATTTTTGAATTTTAGATCCGAACTCAAGGTGCAAGAGACAAAACCCTAATAAATGCTACTTTATTTTGCTAGAACGTTAAGTTCGGAAGAAAAAAATCACATTGAGTCAAGTTACCAAAAGAAACATAAATTGAAAACATGAAATTTTTCTAAAAATTGCAATTTTTTTTAACATTTTATATAAAGTTCGACTTTTTTACACAAAATGTGTAGAAAAGTTTGAAAATGAAAGGCAAATTTTTATAAGACTTTTTATTTTACATTTTTTAACAAATAATGTTTCTAAAATAATTAATTAGTGGCCTCATGCATTTTGAATTTTGAATATAAAAAGTTCAAACGTTTTTTCCTGAGATGATTTGGTAATATTTTCTTTTGTAAATTTATGATAAAACATTTAAAGTTTTTTTTTATAAACGTTTAAAAAGTTTCCTCAAATTTGAAAATTTCTACTTTCATCTCTTAAATGCTGGAGAAAAAGTTTAGATGTTTTTAAACGTTTTGCGTTGAATTGATACTACTTGCAAGATAATATTGAAATCTATAAATTCATATCTCCCACCGACATCGACAACTAGAGAAAGTCTAAAGGATCGGGCCGGACTTTACAAGGACCTAGAGGGCCTACGAAAGGGCCGGGTCTAAAGAAGGCTTAATAGGGGTCGGGTAATAAGAGCTTTGTTCTAAGGAAATAGGTCCGGCCCCTCTAAGGCCCGGCCCTTATTAGGTCCTCGGAGTTGCAAAGGGTCGGATCAGGACCGGGTAATAAGAGTTTTGGTCTTTTTTATTTTTTTTAATTGTTAAAGGGTTGATAAGGGTCTGAGGGCTGGCGTGGTTAAGGGTTGCAGATGGTCGAATCAGGGTCGGACAGGGTCGAGGCTTGAAAGGGCCGGGTAAATAGGGGTCTGCATTTTTGAAATAAGGCCCGACTCTTTCAAAATCTTAATAAGGACCGAATCAGAACCGAATTTGACAGAGATTTTACAAGAGCCGGACTGGAAGCCGGGGTCTTATGGCATATCCATGTAGACAACCACATCAAAAATGAAATATACCTCAAAACCATGTAATTATTAGAAAGTTTTTGTCGTTATTAGTTTTATTTCAAAGTGAATGTTGAAAAGAAGAGTATATTTGTTGAGTAATTTAAGTAAAAAATTAATGTAGATTAGAAAGAATTAAGAAATTTTAGACGAGGGTCTTTAATTTATTTTTGCAATTCTGCAGTGGTTTTAAATTTTAGCGATGGTTACTAACCATCGACTTTGAGCTCCAGAATTGAAATTCAAGGCAGGAGCATAGGACAGTCGCCGATACATTTTACTCGTTTAGTCTATTCATATCGTATTGGATAAAATGGATTGGTTGAGAATTTTTTCGTTAAATAATCGGATATGAATATGAATATGGATATGAATAAGAATAAGAATAAGAATTATTTTCGTTAATTAAATGGACAAGAGTACGGGTAGAAGATATTTTGTACCCCTTATCCCATAAAGTAAATTATAAAACAACATTAATAGAAAAATAAGAGGTGGAATATTTGTATTATAATTTGATTGCTTTGGTAAATTGATTTGAGTTGAAATCGATTGTATATTTATTTTATATTTTTAAATTTATATAGAGATACGTTTGTATTAAATAAATAATGTTTGATAGTTTATGAAAGAAACAATAGAGAGTATTTTGTAACAGAGAGTATTTTGTATTTATGAGTTTCTATTTCTCTTTTGTATATTGATTGTATTTTTCTCCTTACACATTTTGGTATTTATAACTTCACTACAACGGTACATTTATTTTACCGCTGAGTGTTACTGTACCAACCATGTCTATTACTGTCAACAGTACCAGCATTGTACCAACAGTACTTCTATTGTTCCCTTTAGTCCTAGAATCTATTCTTATTACATTTCTGATTTCTAACTATGTCTAACACTCCCCCTCAAGCTTGTCCATTAAATCTTTGAAGGTCCTTGGCATGAGTCCCTTTGTAAAAATGTCGACTAATTGGTCTTGACTTTTTACATAAGGGGTTTCTATTTCTTTAGCTTGCACCTTCTCTCGTATGTAGTGACAATCGACCTCTATATGTGTCGTTCGTTCATGATAAACTGAATTGGAAGCAATGTCTAGCCGCATTATTATCACAATACATCTTCATAGGTTCTTAATTTTGAAATTTAATTCTCCCAACAATTGTTTTATCCAAGTTAGCTCAGTCGCTGTGGATGCCATAGCACAGTATTCTGCTTCTGCGCTTGATCGTGCCACAACGGATTGCTTCTTGCTTTTCCATGTGACTATGTTTCCGCCTACAAACGTGCAATAGTCGATTGTTGATTTTCGGTCAAAGCTCCCGGTCCAGTCTGCATCGGAATAGCCACAAATGTTATTAGAATTATAATTTTTCATCCATATACCATTTTCGGGTGCATTCTTTAAATACTTTAAAATTCTATTTATAGCATTAAGGTGTGGTTCCCTTGGTGCATGCATAAATTTGCTTATTTGTCCTACGACATATGTAATATCCGGTCTAGTTACCGTTAGGTAAATTAATTTACCTACAAGTCTTTGGTATGAAGTAATATCACTTATTGGTTTACCATCTTCGGTATTTAATTTGCAAGTACTATCCATTGGTGTAGAAACCGGTTTGGCCCCTAACTTACCCGTTTATTTTAATAGATCTAAGGTATATTTCCTTTGCGAAATAAATAGACCCTTGGTTGAGTGTGCAATTTGTGAAATAAATAGACCCTTGGTTTAGAACAGAACAGATACTGATATGATTATCAGACCATGCTCTGATACCATGAAAGAAACAATAGAGAGTATTTTGTATTTATGAGTTTCTATTTCTCTTTTGTATATTGATTGTATTTTTCTCCTTACACACTTTGGTATTTATAACTTCACTACAACGGTACATTTATTTTAACGTTGAATGTTACTGTACCAACCACGTCTATTACGGTTAATAGTACCAGCACTGTACCAACAGTACTTCTATTGTTCCCTTTAGTTCTAGAATCTATTCTTATTACATTTCTGATTTCTAACTATTTCTAACGTTTTATTTATAAAAATTAGAAAAATAATTATTATATTAATATTATCTTTTTCGTCTATTATCTGTTTGCTATCATGTAATTTAACGAATAAAGATACGATATGAGTAAGCCAATTTTTAACAAGTAAGAATAGAATAAGTGTAAAATTAATTTAAAATGAGAACGGTACGAAAACCTATATATTATCAATTGACAGTCCTAAAACATCTCCAGTCTAATTAATCCCATTCGTCCGTTTGAAATCAAATCTTCTATTTCTCTATCATACTATTTTCCACAATGTTTATCGGAAACAAAATTCTTTGCGAAACATTAAAACTTTTGATCGAAAGTTTGAATTAAGTTGATTTTTAATCTCGACGGTTAATCCCGCAGATCCCGCAGAGAACACGGTTCTTACTGACACGAGGCGATCCGGTTCTATACGAAAACCATGTAAAAGGTCAAACAACCCCTGGAAGAAGAAACGAATCCAATCCGAGAGCTCTTCCCTCTCCAAGCGACGGCTTTTCTTTACCTACTTACCTATCAAGTATCAACCGACTGTTCGACAAAATGCACATGTCTCTTCTCCTTTTTCAGATCTTTATCCGACTTCAGATCAAGCTCGCATGAAGAGATGGCTAACAGCTCTCTTTCACAGACGGCCCAACCGCTCGTCCTCCACCGCCTCCGCAACTGACAAGACACTCGGCAACAATACATTGACGAATAACCCTTCGGTAGATAACTTTTCTATTTTGTTGAAAATTTGGATTACTTTCTCTGATATGCCGCTGAGATATTTAGTATTGCTTTAATATGTCAATGATCGTGGATCGACAATGCTTTATGCATGGTTTCATGAGCTAATAACAAAATCAAGAGGGTCTATACGCGCATGTACCCAGCTGTATAGAATTTAGAATTTAGAAGGTATTTCTAAAAGGAAGTAATTAATGATTTGTTGATCAGTGATAAGGTATCTCAAGCTTACCTCATTATTGTGCAGAACTTTATTAGTTATTGGCGATAAATGGGATATGATAAATAAAATCTTGTTGCATTCCTTTTACTGTTTGAGAAGATAAAAGGATAATGGTTAGCCCTCTGCATTTTAAGGACACTCCAGTTACAGTGATGACAAGTTTCTTGCACATCATTTTTGTTGATTCATCTAGGACTTAATTAATACTGCATTGCGTATCTTTTTAAAACAGATAACAGATATACAAGTTGAAGCAGAAAGCTCAACAATGGAGAATGTCATTTCAAATTTTGATTTCTCTGAGGGTTTAGCGTCATGGAATCCAAATTCATGCCATGCAATTGTGGCCCATGATGAATTCGGCTACATAAACGGAATAAGACCAAATTCAGGAAGTGCATATGCAATTTTAACAAAAAGAACCCAAAACTGGCAAGGACTGGAACAAGATATTACTGACAAAATTACACCTGATACAAAATACATTGTTTCAGCCTATGTCCAGGTTTCTGGCAACCTTCATGAGGAAATTATTGTTCGAGCTACACTGAAATTGGAGAATCATGACAACTCTAACAGCTTTATCTGCGTTGGAAAGTATGATACATTACACCCTTTTAGATTATTTTTCTTTCCTTTTACTATTTTGGTCATTGCACTTTGTGCTTTACATTACATAATTTGAAGTACCTTGTACTTTTCATGAAAATTTTTTGGCCAAATTAAACCTTTTATTTTACTAAATTTTTTTTTTCTGATATAGGGTTTCAGTCTGCAAAGATACTTGGGTGAAACTAGATGGTTCATTTTCACTGCAAAATATACCAAAACGTGTAGTGTTTTTTCTTGAAGGACCGCCACCAGGCGTAGACCTACTAATTGATTCTGTTGCAGTTTCATATAAGGTTATTCTTCATCTTTTTTCATATTTGCAGCATTTATATTTATCAAAAAAGAAAAAAATCCTACATTTTTACTTATTTTCTTGAAAAATCCGATCTCACTTGTTCAAAATTGTTACTATGTTGAGTTTCTTCAGAGAGAACCAGGGGCAACTAGGGCAATAAATTCAAGTACTACAAGCCTGGATAATATACTATTAAACCATGACTTCTCAGATGGGATCAAACCATGGAGACCTATCTGTTGCCATGCATATGTGGCCTCTGATTGGTCAGGTTTTATTGATAACATCAAGGGGCATTTTGGCGACAACTATGCCATTGTCACCAAACGGACTCAGCAGTGGCAAGGATTAGAGCAGGACATTACAGAAAAAGTCAAAATTGGGGTGAAATATATCCTGCTTGCCTACGTAAGGGTTTATGGAGATGTTAAAGTGCCTGTTGAGGTGAAAGCAACGATTCGGTTGGAGAACTTTGGTTCAACTAACTATTTATTTGTTGGAAGGTACTAAGCATGGACTTATTTATTTGACTACAGACTATTTATTTGCTGAAAGGTACTTAGTATGAACTTGTGATATTTGCATATACTTTGGCTTAGTCATATTAGCTTACAACTTTTATTAAATTGAAGTGCTTTGGTGCCACAACTTTTTGGTGTCACATTATCTCATTTACATTAATAATTCAAGATTCAAAATCTAAATGAGAAATCAGAATCCACTATTGATCTCCTCCATGAGGCTTGCACGCAGTTGATGAACCAATCAACCATATAGAAACTAACTTTCTGGAAAGCACAACATATGTGAGAATAAATGTTGTCACAACTTTAAATGCAATAGTTGCATTTTCCTATATTAGGGTTTTTGCTGGAAAAGACAAATGGGAGAAGCTTGAAGGTTCATTTACTTTAAATACTGCACCTAAACGTGCTGTTTTCTACATAGAGTGGCCTCCACCTGGCATGGATTTGCTGATTGATTGGGTCAAAATATCCTGCACAGGTCCAAGTCAATTGCCCGTGAGTTCTCTCTTTTCAATAAGTATCATTCAAATGTCCTATCTGCAAGTTCTTTATTGAATTACTCCCATGTAATATTTTTTTTTGCTGATTAGGAGGAACATTCAATAGTTCGTAACACTGAACATGAATCCATCACCCTAAACCCTCAATTTGAGCATGGCTTAGACCATTGGACTGGTAGAGGATGCAATGTTATTAGAAATGACAACTTCGGTCCTGCAAGTAATATTCGACCTTTAAAAGGTAAACATTTTTCTGTTGCTACAAAGCGACAGAATACTTGGAATGGTATCGAGCAAGAGATAACATCAAGAGTGCAGAGAAAATCTGTCTACACTGTTAAGGCAATTGTACGTATAGGAAGTAGTAACAAGTCTGAAGTACGTGTCACTATATGGTATAAGGGAAAGAATGGTCGTGAAGAGTTCAGAGGCATTGCAAAGTAAGTAGTTATTTTAACATTTCTTATTCCAAAATGCCCTAAAAGCAAATTGTAAACAAATAATAAATTATATGTGCTCTGTCACAATATGTTTATTCTATTTTTTTTAAAAAGGGCTGAGGTGTCCGATAAGGAGTGGGTGCATTTGCAAGGAAAACTACTGCTGTTTGGTGAAATTCAGAAAGCTACAATTTTCCTGGAAGGTCCACCTGCTGGAACTGATATTCTTGTAGATAGTTTTACTGTTGAAAAGGAAAAAAGAGTCTCATCCTCACCTCCACTTAGTCTTCAGGTGGGTTTAAAACAACTTCCACATTTCTTTGCATTTTGTTGTGTTGCCCAATCATGTTCTTATAGAGCTACCAAATAGGAGAGATCTCCTTGGCAGTCACCTCATAAAGATTGCAAAGGCAGCTGTCATGTCCTTTAGAAACCATAACTGCGAGTTGTCAGCTTCCGAATTATCTCAAGAGTAATTAAATATGCGTGGGAGGTTATGGCTTATATTGATGGTCTTATTTTCCAATTATTTGATTTTTTTATCCTCATCTAACACCCAGTTTATGAGAGCCTTTTTCTTACGAGTTAGTTTGTGTCTAGCTTTGAACAAATTAACTTTGCTTGTGTAGAATATACATCATGGGGTGAATCTAATACACAACACTGACTTGAATCATGGTTTGTCTGGGTGGGTACCACTTGGCTCGTGCGCACTAAACGTCTACACTGAATCGCCCCACATGCTACCACTTATGCCTCCAACCCATCAAATCACATACCTGCAACCCCCAAGTGGCAAGTACATCCTCTGTTCCAGACGTACAGAGACGTGGATGGGCCCCTCACAAGTCATAACAGATAAACTGAAACTCCACCTGACGTACCAAGTGTCGGCATGGGTCCGTGTGGGGGCTGGTGCGGTTGGTTTTCAAAAGGTTAACGTGGCATTAAGTGTAGATGACCAGTGGATCAACGGGGGTACAACAGATGCAGGTCCTGACCGATGGTATGAGGTCCGAGGCTCGTTTCGGCTGGAAAGGAAACCGGGCAAGGTTACAGTGTATGTGCAAGGTCCTGAACCTGGTGTAGATTTGTGTGTCATGGGTTTGAAAATTTTTCCAAATGATAGGAAGGCACGGTTTGAGCATCTTAAACAGAAGACCGACCAGGTAATGTTCTCTTTACCTTTCCTTTTTTTTTATCAACTAGTTTGTATGCCATTCTCTTATGTACAAACCAAGAATTCAATGTTTGCCCGAATATTAAGTTTGACCGGCCTTGTACAACCCTGATTGGTAGTGTTTTAATATTTGTTAGGTCTTTGCCAACTAAACCTCATTAGAGATCAATTATCACCCTTGAAATAATTTTCTAAGTAACTCTATACAAGCCAACCTTTGTCTATTAAGATTGATCAAGGGGTTGTTTTATAATTTTCTCAGAATTGATTGTAAATATACTTGATTTTTTCCCCAGGTGAGAAAACGAGATGTAATCCTTAGGTTCCATGGATCACATCATATCAATCTTACAGGAGCATTGGTGAAAATCAATCAAAGATACAATAGCTTCCCTTTTGGTACATGCATTGGCCGGTACAACATAGACCATGAAGATTTGGCTGATTTTTTCATAAAAAATTTCAACTGGGCTGTTTTTGAAAATGAACTAAAATGGTACTGGACTGAGGCTGAGAGAGGGAGAATCAATTATCATGACTCTGATTATCTCGTTGAATTTTGTCAGAAGCACAACAAGCTGTTAAGGGGTCACTGTATCTTTTGGGAGGTTGATGACTCAGTACAGTCGTGGATCAAATCTTTAAACAACCAGGACCTCAAGGCATGTATAGATAACCGGCTGAAGAGCCTCTTAACCAGGTATAGAGGAAAATTTAGGCACCATGATGTGAACAATGAGATGCTCCATGGGTCATTTTTCAAAGATAGGCTAGGTGATGATATATGGGCCTACATGTTTCGTGAGGCCCACAAACTTGATCCATCAGCTGTTCTTTTTGTAAATGATTACAATGTAGAAGACGGATGTGATCCAAAATCTACACCAGAGAAGTATGTTGAACAAATTTTGGACCTCCAAGAAAGAGATGCGAAGATAGGAGGGATAGGGGTTCAAGGCCACATCACAAACCCAATTGGAGAGATATTATGTGATTCATTTGATAAATTGAGCATTTTGGGAATCCCAATTTGGATAACGGAACTAGATGTAACTGCTGAAAATGAGCATGTTAGGGCTGATGATTTGGAGGTTGTTTTGAGAGAGGCCTTTGCACACCCAAGTGTTGAAGGGGTTGTATTCTGGGGCTTTTGGGAGCTTTTCATGTGGAGAGAGGATGCACATTTGGTGGATGCTGACGGCAGGGTTAATGAGGCAGGGATGAGGTTTCTTGAATTAAAGAAAGAGTGGCTTTCTAACTGTGATGGAAGGATTGATGAGACGGGTCATTTTGGGTTTAGAGGATACCATGGAGGTTATGATGTAGAAGTGATGTTGCCGTCTGGGGAAAGAGTGTTTCAGTCTTTTGAAGTGGAGAAGGGGGAAGCTCCTCTTGTGGTGAGTATAAGCTTGTAAATTGCCATTGATTATAGTGTTTGTTGCTTGTGGTACTACATGATGAAGTGCAGCTGTAGATCTCAGCCTTTTATCTTTGTAATTGATTCTGATATTGACTTGGTACTGCCATCACTGGTCCTTTGCTGCACTGCATGTTGCTGCTCCTCTGAGGGCTGTCTTTAGATTGGTATATTGGAGTGATGAAGAATGTAACTGCTGTTGTTTTTATTGAAAGAATGCATTTATTGGTTTTCTTATTTTCCTTCAAATTATACTTCGCTCAAAAGATTAAATTGATTCCAGCCAGGGCTACCTATCCTATCCACTGAAATACTTCTATCTTTATGTAATCTTATTTATTATTATTTTTAACTAAACATCCAGAAAGACTGTTTTGACTAAAGGCCCAAAAAATAATGAAGAAACAAATCAGCATTGTGTGGAAAATTTATTATGCATCAAAGATTTTTTTGAGAAATTAAAGAAATAAATAAGAGAAAATTGATGAGATTTTGATTGTATTATCAGTACCGAACTCATCTTTATCTTTGTGCATGCTCTGAATTGCTGAAAGGTTCTATATGCATTGAAAACAGGAAAGAAAGAGCAAGCAGGAAAAGAAAAGGCAATATACAATACTTCACACAAATTCGGCTTCTCACAAAAGCAAACTAAACAGAGAAAACACAAATTGGCATTATGGATCAGTATTCTTGCTAAACAGTTGGCAGCATCTCTTTTGGTTTATAAATGAGTTCAAATGATTAAAAGCTAAGAACTCCAAACCGAATTTATTCGGCTGTTTTAACAGTTGTTCCTTCGGAAAATATGTTTTTTCGGGCCTTCCATTCAAACACATAATCTTCTTCCTTGATACACACACTTGTCCTGACAATTGTCCCCTCGAAAAGAATCCTGTCAGGTGGTAATTTGCTTTTGACATTGATCCTCTTCAAAGAACCTTTCTTCTTATCCTGCCAATTAACACACCATATAGCCGATGATATCTCGTGTTTAATCCAACCTGAGCTTCTTACATTTTGATTTGGTTGGTGGAACTTACAACTGATATGGCCTAGGCGGTAATTTCAAACCCATTCATCACCTGGCTTCCACATCCAATCGGTGCCTTTAGCTGCTAATGTGACACCTCTTCAAAGCTATTTAGCCCATCGATTTGGAATACTGAGCGCAAATTGCTGTTAAGTTTTCAGATTTGCTGTTAAGTTTTTGGAAAAATGCACGGCAAAACCGGATTTTGAGCATTGTTTGTACCGTGCTTTAACTTGCCGTAATTCATAAGACAAGAGAGTTATAGTCCACAACGCACATGTTAATAAAAATCCAGGGTAATCTCCACGAGCACAATGTCTAATAATATCATGAACAAAACTGAAATGATATACCATTCTGGTTCAAGTATGTAAAACCATTTACAAATACTGGATTGGTAGAAAACCTGGAGCACAATTTGTTTCGAAAGAATTAACAAAGCCATACTAAATCTGATAATCAACTAGATATGCATAAGCATGAATAATGAAGGCTTACAATGAGAATGTATAACACAAACCATGACAGGAAATTCATGTTTCCGAAATTAATAGAGAAAGGAAAAACAAACACCGTAGGACAAACAGCTGAAGAACTCGACAACTCCGGCACAAGCACAAATGGAGACGTTAATGAGTCAAGTTAGTTGAGTCAGTTAGGAAAAGTAGTTAGGCCGTTACATTTAGAAAGAGAGAGTGTATTACATCTCATTATTGAACTCTATTATAAATAGATGTAATCGACGAATTTGTAAGTACGATGAGAAGAATAATAAAGATTTGATCTTCTTCCTCTTTAAAATCTGATTCACTTTATTATGATATCAGAGTCAAGACAAGAGCAAACGCTCCAGGTCAATGGTGTTGAAACAAAAAGCATGCTAATTTCAGGGGTATAGAGATTGCTGCTATATTTAGCATTGCAGCAGAGATGGAAACGCAAAAATACAAAGCATCTAGTTAGGGCTATAGTTAGAATTCTAATTTTACCAGTATTTCTAATTTTACTAGTAACTAAGTTGATGGTTATAATTAGAGTTCTAAATTTAGGTAGTAGTCTTGTGTTTGCAAGGGTATAAATGCAGATGCTTTGTAATTGAGTTGGTATCAGAAAAAGCTGCGTATGAAAACTAATAAAGAGATTTAGTTCCTAAGTAATTTCATGTTTCCTCTTCTCTTGTTTCATTAGTTCTAATTTCTGTAATAAATGGCAGATCCTCCACTTCTTGCCGTCTCTACTCGAACAAATTCACCAATTCAATTCTCTCATCAAATCAATACGATTCTCAATTCGGACAACTTCCTTCTCTGGCGATCTCAAATCTTACATGTTCTCAAAAGGCATGATCTCGTTGGCTTCATAGATGGAACCATAGCTCCACCATCTCAATTTGTCACATATGCAGCTGGAATTCAAAGTCCTAATCCAGAATATGCGATTTGGCATCAACAAGATCAGCTTATTATAGCTTGGATCTTCAATTCAGTTTCACCTCAACTACTTACGCAAGTTGTTCGTTGTGAAACCTCTTCATCGGTATGGAATGCTCTCACTCAATTGCATTCCTCACAATCCATGGCCAAGATCTTGGATCTCAAGCTTCAATTACAAACATTGAAGAAAGATGGTTTATCTTGCTCTCAATGCCTTCAACAGATACAAGCCTTAACAAATCATCTCAGAAGTATTGGTACTGACATTACATACACTAATATGGTCCTATACACTCTACAAAGGTTAGGATCTGAGTTTGAGTCGTTCGTTACAACTCTATCAATGAGAGTTAAGTATCCTTCTGTGATTGAGTTAACAAGTGTTCTTCTTGCTCATGAAGCACGAGTGTTGACAAATCTACGATCATCTTCCTCTATTACTGTTTACCTTACCACGAATTCAACCAATTCTGCTCAAAATCATCAAGATTCAATTTACTACACAAATTTCAAAACTCGCAATTCTGATCAGGCAAATAGAGGCAAATCCTACAATAATCGTGGTAGATATGGCAATCGAGGAAGGGGTTGAGGACGATATTCAAATGAAAATCAACAACAGTCTCAAGATCAGTGCCATATCTGTACAAAATGGGGTTATACTGCGCTTTCTTGCTACCACAGATTTAACATTCGTTACACTGCCTCTTTTATACCATCTCAACCTCCACCTCAAGCACTTCTTGCAGAACCAAACTCTAGTGTCAATTCTAATCAGCAACAAGCACCTTGGTACATAGACTCAGGAGCAACAACTCATGTTACTGCTGACATCAATACTCTTTCCTCATCTCAGCCATACACTGGACCAGAGGTTGTTCACATTAGAAATGGTGCAGGTTTGTTGATTGCTAATAAAGGCACAAATATTATTCTAAATTCAATTAGACCTCTTATATTCAATAATATACTACATGTATCAGCCATCACCAAAAACTTACTGAGTATATCCCAATTGATCAAGGATAATATTGTTATTGTCGAATTCTCATTCAATTCTTGTTTTATCAAGAATCAAGCAACCCACAGGATCCTGCTTCATGGCATTTTGCATAATGACCTTTATCAAATCACCTCCAACTCTCATAAGGCTTTACAAGTATAACAATCTTCATAATCAGCTGACATGTGGCACTACAAGCTTGCACGCTGCTCCGGTGTTGTCTTACACAAGCTGAAGAAGGCTCAACTCATTTCAATAAAGTCCTTTTCTTCTCTTTCTTTTTGTTCTGAATGTAATAAGGCTAAAGCACATAAATTGTCCTTTTTACGCTCTGAAAACAATGCTACTAGTCCTCTAAAGATGATTCATTAAGACTTATGGGGTCCAACACCCATTGTATCTTCTAAAGGCAATAGATATTACATTCTCTTCACTCATGAGTTTACTAGATTCTCTTGACTTTATTGTTGTGCATGCAAATCAGATTTGCCCACTATTTTTGCTCGGTTCAAGGAAAAAGTTGGGAATTTATTACCAGCAAAGATAAATATTTTTTTGGAATAAAGCATATATATATTCCAAAATCATCTTTTTAAGAATTTAAAAATAGAAGCTTTTTTTTGGAATAAAGCATATATATAATCCATCCTTCCGTGAGAACACGTTTTAAGAACTAACAAACATTTTTTTTCATAAAAAAAATCATCTTTGTATATTGCTACCACCGACTTTAAATATTTCATTTCAGTGTATCTGTCTCGTCCAACATATATCGATTACACTGATGCAACAACAATCCTCATTGCTCTCTGAGTTTGTACAACATGCTCATTTCAATACCAGATGCATCATGCAATGAATCTCAACCAACAAAACGAAACATGCAAGATATACGTACACCCATCTGGCTAAATGTAAACTAAATCAGGCCGAAAATTATGCAACATTTGACCTAAAAAATCCCAATTTATTATTTATATATTTTTGGCTTTTGTAGTTAGTTTACTTCAGCGTCTTATTTTCGTTTATGCAGAAAATAGAACCACGGCCGAACAAATAGCTATTAATGTGTGTAAATTATTTATTATTTTGTGAAGAGTTAAGAGAACAATTATTTTTTAAAATAAAATAATAAAAGAGCGTCAAAGGAGTGGGAGAGAGGATATACGGTGGGTGCTGTTGGTGTGAAAACAAGGCATTTCTAGTGTGACTTATTAGTGGCTATTTTAGTCGCTCATATATTAATAAATAGACAAGCAGCAATTATATGCGTTTTAATTAACTAATTTTGGACCTTCAAGAATGAGGGGAGAAGATAGGAGGCAAGGGAAGCAGATTCTCTGCCGCACAGCAGAAATGAACGCTTCAGATTTGATTCAGAAGAGGTTAATATTATAAAATTTAGCTTGCACGAATCTCGATGCAAATTAAAGACTGAAATTTAAAGCACAGCATGCACAGTATTTGTGTTACGCGATAGAAGGTTCAAGACAATATCACAAACCCAATTAGAGAACTTGGAAGAATTTCGGCGAAGCGCAATTCAACTGTCAGGCCTTTATGGGCTCTTCTGGGCCGAAGTAAACTTGTACGACGAGTCTATTTTTATGTTAATTGATTCAAATTGTACTATTTCTTTCAGTTTAAAGGTTTGGGCTAAAAGTCCAAAGGGGCGATTTAGCGAGTTTGGGCCGAATTTGCTATAACTTGGACCACAAAGTGAAAATTTGCGCAAATGTTACGAAAGAAGGTAAGAGACGAGCGTGATTGTTTTATGTAAAATTTGTGGAAGGATTTAAAAATAAATGAATAGTGCGATAAAGACTGGGGCAAGGGCAACGGTGTTCTGCTAATACATAATCTCTTGTTTCGCGTTCGTATCTCGAATTTTAATATTCACACCACTGATTCAAATTTTTGAACACGATCTTCATATTGAAATATTCTTAATAATCGAATTATATATTTTTTAGATTTTTTTGCTATTTTTTTAGGTAGATTGAAAAAATTGTTGATCTAATGATTATTGGACCATCCGATATGAATGATTTTTCATATATCTAAAAAATAGTAAAAAATAGTAAAAAAAAAGAAAGAAAAAATCAAGGAGATTTAATTTGAAGATATCTCCAACGGTCTAAATCGGTCATTTGAACTTTAGAATTCGAGGTATGAATGCAAAACACAAAGAATTGTGTAATTCGCGTAACATCACAGCCTCACTGGTGCGATAAAATAATGCAAGTAGTGGAATCTGAAGTAGTATACATTTGCGTCCGTGTCCTTTAATTTGATGGACACGACGCAAACTGGGTGGAGCTCCACCTTTGATCAAATTCAATTTAAATCTTGACCGTTGATTTTTTGCATAGATTAAATGTGGCAAGTTATTTTGTGCAAAGTGTGTAGAGAGTTATTTTTTGACACAATCCGCAACTAATTTAATTTTTATTGTGTTTTCATATGGAGTCTTAATGACAATAATAACATTTATTAATATCTTATTATTTAATGCACATGCAAAACGAAAAGTCTATGTTTTTTCATAAATTCATATAAACTCATACTTCGTATAACTCACATATATTTAGTTCATATATTTTTCATAGTATTTTATGTATATAAAATAATATAAAAAAATTATGTATATATATTATTAATTTTAATTAGTTTGAGCGAAGTTCAAATTTCAGCCCTAGCGAAAGTTGAAAGAGGAATGCTTTCAAGAGGAGGAATAGCATAATGTTATTGGACAGTTCAAAGAAAAATTAAGACGAATCAAATGAGATCATTACCAATGGTAATGGTATAGTATTGAAAATTTTCGGATAAAAAAAAGGAAGAGATCAGAGATGTCGCAAATTCAAAACTCTCATCAAGACACATATATGTTGATCAATCAACATGATTTATAATTAGCAATCTCATATTTTTCACCGTGCTTTCCATATATAAATCTTATCTCGATTTCCAAAACAGATGATCGCCGATTTATGAACGGCATACTCTTCTGGTCTAAAGAAAATGATGGAGAATATAGCTACGTGTTATTCTTTGATGGCGAACTGGCGGTGCAAGTGCAACAGTGCAACAGTGCAACAGTGCAACAGTGCAACAGTGCAACGCTCTAGAATATCGACTTGTACACAGATTAACAGAGATGAAAGGAAACATCTTCCTTTTGAATTTTGATGTGGAATCGATGTTTATCAGTTTGATATTTATCTTTGGCCAAGAATGCCACCACCAAAACGTACTATTTTAGAATTTGTTAATTTCTACTTTCAAAACTTTCGACTGTATAGTTCTGTTTTACATATCTTGATTGAAGTCAAAGAAAAAAAGATAGAAGAGTTGTGATAGATTTAACAAACTAACGTAAAAACATCAGCAGTTTTAACAGAAATAAAATTTTATTTTTTTATTTTATTTCTAGTCTTTTTAAGTTTGTTTGAAATTGAAGACTTTGATGCTGAGTAAACAATCTAGTAGTCTAGTGTTAGCTAATTAAAATGATTTTTATAATTAGTTCAAACCTCCACTAGCATATATCGGTAAATTTTGTTTGTATCGTGTATCGTATATTGTATCGTGTCGTTAAAATATGCTACGCTATTTTTAAAATAACAAAAGGAGATAGTAATTAATATTTAACAAAAAAAACTAAATAATTAAAGAAACCATCGTAATTTTAAATATATTGATAGGTATCATATTAAGATATTTACATGAATATCAATCCTTGTTTCTATTAAGCAATAAAATAACTTTGAATCATATATCGAATCGTAAGATACTTATCTCTCGTCATTTAATTATCTATGTCCGAACCATTACAAATATTCGAAGAGGCAGCTATATAAACCCATACGATTCATATAATTAATGTTGTTTCAATCTTTTTTTTTAACCAATGGGTCCAAATATCTAAAAATACTCTAAACATATTTAATTCACCTTATTTACACAAGTCTCCTTCAAACTAACCCCAGTTTAATTGTATGATCCAATCCATTACAATCATGACAAATTTCAAACCTTTTTAATCAAAATGCGGGAGTGGCAATTTGCACTGCAAACTAAAAAATAACATGTGTAGAAATTTTAGTATGCATGCACTAAATAATTTGGAATTTTGAAAACAAAACATTCACTAATTACAATTGTTATACAATGAGTGATAGCACCAGTTAATTTTTAAACATAAAAGGAAGTAAATTATAACATTTAGAAAGAATCGTCTCACTTAATTTGTTAGTATCAACCCTGTGTATTAACAAATATTGGCTAAATGTCAAACAAAAAAAGAATGAACACTTCTTTATTAGACAATATTTCTAACTAAGAGCAAAAACATTTTTTAAGTGTACATCGATTGAATATCGATGATTATTACTTATTTGCATTGTTGCTTCCTTTAATTTTTTTTCCAACAGTAAAAAGTAAGACAGGACAAACAATCATTACATTATATTTAAATATACTTCATAATTTTAAAAATATTAATTATACTTCATAATTTTAAAAATATTAATTATACTTCATAATTTTAAAAATATTAATTATACTTCATAATTTTAAAAATATTAATTATACTTCATAATTTTGACAATGTCTTTTATATTTTATGAATGTAATGTTCTCAATGGTTAACTATTACAGAGAATAAGTAATAGGGTTACATATGAGAAAATCTGAAACATAAACTTTCTTCCAGGAGATATAAGAAAATAGATGATGTAATATCTAAAATCTAATTTGTTAAAAAGTGTAATTGTAATGTGGCCATGTGGGTACACATAGCGAGTTCGAAACAAATAGTAATAGTATTTGTACCCATATTTCAGATAAACAGATACAGATATAAATATCTGGATTATTCGACGAATGTCAAAACATAACCTTTTCAAATCCTCCAAAGTCCAACACATGATTCTAAGGAGCAAATAATTGACATAATACGTACAGATTCAAATATGAATTTTAAAAAATAATCAACAATTATTTTTTGAGAAAAGTAGGCTTAGCCTACTGAATATATTTTATTAAAATTATTGTTTATATGTACAGAATTTGTTATAAATTGAAACAGAACAAATTAATAGAAATAGAGTAGTATTTACAACATTACCCTATGACCGATTTGGTAACCCACTACACCCGATATGGAGTTGGGTGTAAAGGGTTCTGTCCATCCAATTCGCAAGGTCATGGATGATTTTGAAGGCGATCGAGCTGGTCGAACGCGATGTGTTTTTGAAGATCCGCTGGTTCCTCTCCTTCCAAATGACCCATAGAGTCGCCTGCATTAATGTGTCACATGCAATCGCGTCCAATCTTGATAGTTTATTCTTGTCGCACCCAGGAGTCTTGAACGGTGTCATTACATAGGATGTTCACGAAAACTACTATTGGATATTCCAAATTAATAGAGAACATGTTAGACACGAAAGAGAAAAAAGGAGATTTGGGAGGTGATGGGATGCGTAACAGGTCGACTAACCCATCCGAAGCTCAGCGAGATCTGATCTCATCATCCTCGCTGATCGTGTGGTAATCTCCAACCTCTTTCGAGCGATAGGGATTGAGGATAAGGATCAATCAAAAAATTTGATTGATTCTTTCCGCGGTGCATTGGTGCAGGCCTTTAATCCTACACCATATAAAGATTCTCTGCTACGAGGGGTTGATTCTCAGGCTACCAAAGCGATAAGCAATGGTGGAAAAAGTTTAGATAAAAACAAAGCTAATAACTGCTTTCCCTCAACTTTTGTTCCCATAGCTAAGAGAAAGTGTTTCCACTGTGGTGAGATCGGGCACATAGCGAAAGAGTGTAGAAATCCGACTATTTGCTTCGATTGCGGCTAATCAGGGCATCATGCTTGGCAGTGCAAGAAGAAAAGCGAGGGTGAAGTGATTCCAGATTCAATCAAAAACTCAGATCCAGTTGTTCTAGGTGTTGAATCAGTGATTCCAAAGGTGATTGAACCTCAGCTGGATTCGAAAAAGATCCATCTAATCTCAGATCCTAAAAAGATGAGGGATGATAAACTGATTTCCTTCGATAATACACTTGATTCTAAGGCCATTGAAGATGGATTTCGTAGATGTGTAGTGATGCAGACAAATCAAGACTTCTCTAAGAATAGAGTCTTTGATGCACTGCGTCGTCTTGCTCCAGCCTTCCCATGGAAGGTGGCTGAGATTAAAGACTATCGGCTGATGGTCGAAGGCCCAGGGTGGTGGAGAGATAAAGTGATAAGGAAGGAAGGGGCTAGGATTGATAATGTAGTGCTGAGAACTTATCCCTGGGACCGTCGTACGAAAATGGACTCAGACTGAGAAGTCTCTGGATTAAGATTCAAGGTTTTCCGAGAAAACTTTGGACGAAGGTTGAATTACAGAGGTTGATTGAAGGACTCGGTGTGATCCTAGAAATCGATCAATCTACTCTTGATAGATCATATCTGAAAGAGGCGAAGGTAAGAATTGGGGTATGTTCCAAAGATGATGTTCCATTTTCAAAGCAAGTAGCGTTTCGTAATGATCGAAATGAAATCTGTTGGGCAAGGGTGAAGTTTATATTCAATCGAAACGTTGATCAAAAGAAACCCTTTAATAAGAGAACAAGGGTTGAAACTGGTAAAGATCCTGCCTCATCTGATAACCTAGGGAATCTTGAAAGGAAATTTAATGAGGGGGATGAAGAAAACTTTTCTGAGGGAGAACTCAATTCAGGTCATCAGAAAGAACAAGGGAGTGTAGAGGAGACTCACATAGACTGTGAAGGGGATACTGTGGATACTGAGATTCTGATAGAGCAGAATGTGGGGGAGACAAATGTTCAAACTGAAGGGGAAGATGAGAGCCCATTTGAACTACCTCATCTCACAATTACTGTAGCATTGAATACTTGTGAAGAGGTACAAGCCACACCAACTGAGGTTGTTCCTTCTCTGGAAGATAATGTGAGTCAGCAAAACCATGAAGTGGAGGAGATGAACTCTGGGGATCTACAGATGACTATCTATGAAGTACAACCTCTGGATAGGCTGCCTCAAGCCACTAGACAAAGCTTGAGACATCATTTGAAGAATCCTGCCAACTCTGTGCTTGAGAAGGCTGTTAAACAAAAGTATAAATCAATAGATGAACTCACCAATAATGGTATATACTCTCTGGCTAACTCTTTTCCTTTTTCTGAACTTACAGATATGCAAGTTGCTGAACTGTTTAGATGCTTTGGGTTAATTTTAGCTGATAATGATATAGATGCAATTGAAAATATCAGAATTTTAAGATTCTTGTCAAAAAAACAATTTCAAACAGCTCTAGATGAAATGGAGTTCAAATTGAATCATGGTGTTAGGTTTCAGAAGAAAGATAGAGAGAAAAGATATCAACTAGATAACATTTTGAGTAGGGTTCAATTGCTAGCTATTAAATGAAAATTCTGAATTGGAATATTAGGGGCCTAAATAAAGAGATTAAAAGGAGATACTTAAAAGAGTTGATTAGTAGTAATAAAGTTGATATTGTTGGTGTTCAAGAAACTAAGAGAAAAGTGATGTCAAACAGATTTATGCAAACTTTCTTGCCAAAAGAGTATGAGGGTTTTTACTTACCTGCAAAAGGGATTAAAGGTACAACAATGGGTATTGTGGTGGGAATTAACAAAGATAAATTTGAAGTGATGTTTCACTATAATGCTACATTTTCCATTTCATTAGTTGTCAAAGATATTATAGATTATTACATCTTTGGGATCACAGTTACTTATGGTCCTACTGATTACAATAAAAAAAAGAATTTCATACAGGAGCTCAAAAGTCTGAGACAAATGTGGAGTGGACCATGGGTTATGTTTGGGGATTTTAACATGATTAGATATAGTTATGAGAAAAACTCAGATAACTTCAATATTTCAGGTGCTGGTCTTTTCAACCAATTGATAGATTCTCTGAATTTATTTGAATACCCTCTTAAAGGTATCCAGTTTACTTGGTCTAACAATAGGAGTATGGCTATTTTAGATAGAATTTTTAGTGATAACTCATGGGAACATCATTATAATAATTGTGTGTTGAAAGGATTAACCAGATATCAGTCTGATCATAATCCTTTACTATTAACATCTGACAGCCAGGGTGGGTCTAATTATAAATTCAAATTTGAGAAGGGGTGGACCAAGGTAGATGAGTTCAATGAGCTAATGCCTAAGTGGTGGAATACAAACTTAGGAGGAAGAAATGATACAGATAATTGGTGTAGGAAAATCAAATATATAAGAAAAAAGATGAAGGGATGGGCAAAAAAATTTTATGGTAAGACAAATAGAAAGAAAAATAAATATAAGGATAGACTAGATAGGTTTAGGGATGTCAATGGGCCTAACCCGCGGGTATTTTTCCTATCCCGCGGCCCACTCGGCCCGCAAAAATGTCATACCCGACCTGTGGAGGTGGGCTTAGAATTGGCAGCCCGGCCTACCCATGGGCTTAACAGCCCGGCCCATGGGCTACTCGCATAGGCCCGTCCAATACTCCAGTGCATCACAACATCAGCGCATCAAATAAAAAACATTTTTTATTATTGAATGTACAGTTTGTAATTACTGAATTGTAAAATTTGTGATAATTTTAGAATTTCGATTAATATCATCTGATAATTTGATATCATGATCAGCTATCAGTATTATAATCGGCCAAATCTATTCGGGCCTCACATCATATACTAAGACCCAATCTAATTTAATATTATAATCAGCCCATGGGTACAACTTCACAGCCCATAGCCTGCCTCGGTCCGTCCATAGGCCCGGCCCTCCATGACAATGGGCCGGGCGGGTAGAGTGCTTGGGCTGGATAGGCATATGCGGGCCGGTGGGCCGACGGGCCAAACTGCCATCCCTAGATAGGTTACATGAAATTCAAGAACTAAGGGGATAGAATAATGATGAGAAAGTAGATTATCTGAATACTAATATTCAACTTGATGAGATATATGAGGAAGAACAAAGATATTGGAAAGTGAGATCAAAGCAAGATTGGTTATTATTTGGTGATGATAATACCAAATATTTTCACAAAATTGCTACTTATAGAGATAAAAAGAAAAAGATTCAAGGTCTTAATATTGATGGGTATTTTGTATCAGATGTTCAATTGATTAATTCACATGTATTTGATTACTATAAATCATTGTTTGGAGTCTCAGGTGAACAGTATATCCAAATGAGCACTGATTTTTGGCGGGATGAAGATAAAATCCCTCCTGAGTTGGTTGTACATATATCTCAACCATTTTCTGAACCAGAGATCAAGGAGGCAATTTTCTCATTAGCTGGGGAGAAATCTCTTCGTCCAGATGGTATTACTTTTTGTTTCTATAAAAAATATTGGGATCTAGTTAAACAAGATATAATGAAACTTTTTCAGGAATTTTATGAGTGCAAAATGAACTTAGCAAAGATAAATAGAACAGTGATATGCTTGATACCCAAAATAAACAATGCAATTGAGATCAAACAATTTAGGCCCATAGCTCTCATTAATTGTAGTTATAAAATGATTACTAAGGTCTTGACAGCTAGATTAGAACCTTTTATAAACAAGTTGCTAGATCAATCTCAGGCAGCCTTTCTAAAGGATAGATTCATATTAGATAATATAGTATGTGTTTCAGAGATAGTGCATCATACCAGAATAAAAAAGAAAGAAGGTATAGTTTTAAAAATAGATTTGTAGAAGGCCTATGATAGAGTCAATTGGAATTTCCTTTTTGAAATGTTAAAAGCTAGGGGCTTCTCAGATATAATGATACAATGGTTCAGACAATTATTGATAGGGGGACACATGTGTGTAAATATAAATGGAGAATCTATACTATCTTATAAAACACCTAAGAAATGGAGTTCTCCATTTGATCATAGTCTTACTTTTTTATGGACTAAAATACCCCTCTCAATTTAAGTTGCATCATCATAGATTATGACAAAGTTTTGAACAATATTTTTTTTCTTTCAATGAAGAGGGTAGACGCTATATAACTTTGAATACTAAAATATGTCAACTCCGTTAGAAATGGAATTTAGAAAAAACTTCTGAAATATAGTAAGAGACCCTCTTTATATATTTTCCTAAAAAAATATTTTAAATATTATATAAAGAAGTTTGTTGTTTACAATAATATATTTGTGTTTCTGATGATATTTTGCCTCACTTTAAAACTAAGATAAAATTGATAAGACATGAGTGCACTATTAAGATAATATAATTATATAGAGGTAATTTCTCTTACATACTTCTAAACTATCGAGTTATGACAAATTAGTTTCCAAAATTTTAATTTGAACAAACACTTATTCGAACTATCAATTTATAATTTAAACTTTATTTGTTCAAATTTAAAATTTTAAAATCAACTTATCACAACATGATATTCTTAAAAAAGGAAGGGAGGTTTGTGTGGAGGAGGCATTACCAAATTATATATTGCAGGCATTGACACGTTGAACGTTTCAAATCAATTATCGTTAACATAATAGCAAAATCCAATAGTTTGATTGTAGGTACTAGGTAGTTGAGGAGCTTGATGTCACATGACAAATAGCCACTAGGATGGTAAGCCTTTAAATTTATGCCAAGCAAGTACACTATCGAGATTGGCTATCATAATATACAAATTCATAAGAATGAATATGTTACGAACGAAATTGGTTTTCTAACGTTTTGCTCTTTTTAATGTTCCTATCACATATAATAAATAAAGTTTTCTACAGTCAAGATTTTGTGGAGCCCGTCGGTCAAGATAATGGAGACAAGTATGAGAAAAATATTAGAGACACTATATCAGCTCCAATTCATAATTACAGAATAATTTGTTAAAGTCTAAAATTTCACAATTCAAATATAATTTAAAGATGTCTCATTCTTATTAAGAAGCTTAATGTCTAGATCCTGCAAGGGTCCTGACTTATTGTTTTTTTTACGGAATAAAACTTAGTCGTTTATTTTACATATCAAATATAGAAGAAATCCAGCGAATTTCATGCTTCTACACTGAAGCCAGCTCTGTAGCATCACAAAGGATCCTTTGAAATTAAATTTTCCGCTTTGTCTCTTCACCATAAAATTCAAGTTTTTTTTTTGTTATGATCCTAAAAATACAATAAATTACATCAAATGATCTTGGTTTCAAAAATTTGACGATCATGGCCCTATTTTATTTCATCACGCTCAAGCCGCATGACATCGCTCCCCCACTTCATGCTTCATGCTCCAAGTCACATGATGCCACTGCAATCCGCATAACACCATCGCACGCCGCACGATGCCATTTTATGCCTCACTTCGCATGAGGGCATGAAGCCCCTCTGACGCTACTAGCCACATGACATTGCTCTGTCGCTGCACACTGCATGAAGCCACATGATGTCGCTATGTCGTTGCAAGCCGCATGATGCCTCTCCGCTGCTACACACGACATCACGCTGCTCCGCCGCTCCGCTGCATGACGCTTTTCTGCCACTAGAAGCCGAGGACGTCGTACCTCTGCTCCTCTGCTCATTTGCTGCAAGCCGCACACCGCCACTTCGTCGCTACAAGCCACAAGACGCTGCTCTATCGTTGCAAGCCGCACGTCACCGCTTCGCCGCTATAATCTGCATGACACCGCTTTGCCGCTACACGTCCCAAGACAACACTCAGTCGCTTTATGCTTCACATCGCATGACACCGCTGCACGCCACTCTGCTGCTTCACGGTTCACGCTTCACACTCCAAGCCGCATGACGCCGATGTAAGCTATATGACGCCGTTCAGCCGCATGACACTCCATGAAATCGGATGATGCCAGATGACAAATCTACATGCTGCTTCGCTACTCTGTCGTTCACGCTTCATGCTGCAAGCCGCATGACGCAGTTCTGCCGCTGCACGTCTCATGACATTGCTTGACGCAACTACATGCCACATGACGCCGCTACACGCTTCACAAAAAAAGTCGCACGAAAAAATACTTTACTAAATTTTGTTTTCTACTACATAATTTCCTCCCGTTGCTATGCACGGGCACGATTACTAGTATACACAAATGTATGAAGTGAAAAAGGGGGTTAAAGCAAGGGGATCCTTTATCACCTATTATTTTCAATCTGGTTGCTGATACATTAAATTTTATGTTCAAGAATGGTAGATCAGGTGATTTTATTAAAGGTTTAGGACATGTATTAGATGATGGATTCCAATTAACCAACCTTCATTGTGCTGATGACACCATGGTTTTGTGTCAAGCTGATACTTACATGATTCAATATATAAAATGGGCATTTATTGGATTTGAAGCCCTAACAGGTCTCAAGGTGAATTATAACAAATGTGAATTGTACCCTATTAATGTAGAAGAATCAAAGGCAAGTTTGTTAGCTGAAATTTTTGGATGTAAAGTGAGGAACTGGCCATTGAAATATTTGGGAATTCTTATTCACTAGAAAAAAACAACCAAATCAGATTGGAATCAGGTCATATATAGATTTCAATATAGATTACAGTCTTGGAAAGGGGAATTTTTATCAAGTGGGGGTAAAATTACTTTGATCAACAGTGTTCTAACTTCTTTACCAACATATCTGATGAGTTTTCATATAATGCCAACCTGTGTGAGAAGGAAACTAGAAAAAAAATTAGATGTAGTTTCCTGTGGCATGATGGTGACAAAAAGAAATACCATTTGTGTAATTGGAAAACAGTGTGTAGACCAAAAGATCAAGGGGGGTTAGGTATTGTTAATTTACAAGTAATGAATATCTCATTACTGTGTAAATGGACATGGAGGCTTAAAGACCCTACATGTCAGGGTTGGTGGAAACAGATTTTAACAGTGAAATATGCTAAATCAAATAATAGACATGCTTGGTCACCATTTTGGAAGGCAATTAAAGATCATGAACATGTTATTGATATAAATAGAACAAATGTAGTTGGAGATGGTAGTAATACCAGTTTCTGGTTAGATAAATGGTGCCTTGATATTCCATTACACTTACAATTTCCAATATTATTTGAGATTTGTACTAACCAAAATGCTTTGGTTTGTGATGTGATACAGGAAGGAAGAATAAACCTGAATTTCAGAAGACATCTTACACAGGTTCAAAAATCTCAATTAGCTGAGATGCAGATTATGTTTAGCTCAAAATTACCTCTGACAATGCAAGTTGATAGAATTTTATGGCATCAGCAAGAAGTTAAAAAGATTGACAATAAATTGATATATAACTGGTTGATGTTTTGTGGGGTAAATGATAATTCATATGAGTTAATTTGGAAGTTGAAAGTCCCTAAGAAAATTCAAGTATTTCTATGGCTGTCAGCCAAAAGAAAAATTCTAGTCAAACTCAATTTGAAGAGTAGGGGATGGACAGGGGATATCAAATGTAATTACTGTGATTATGAAGAAGGGGTAGATCATCTTTTCTTTCAGTGGAGATACAACAAATATATCTGGGTTAAACTGCAAAAGTATTTCTAGTTTGAGAGGCTACCGAAATATATAGAGGATTTAGTAGGATCGAATATTGTGTCAGTTACAGGGTGTTAAAGCAAGATTGGTCTAGCACATTTTTGCTGCTGTAATATGGTGTATTTGGTTGGAAAGAAATGATCACTGCTTTCGAAATCTAGGTACAATGAATCCTAATATGTTATATTGCAAAATAGCTAATCTACTGTTATATTGAGCAGGTGGATGGGATTGGATGTTAAAGGAGGCATAGAGGAGTGGTTGAGGGATAATGGCTGGATGATAACTTAGGACATGATTGAAGGAAGGGAGACTGGAGCAGATAAGGCAGATGAAAATAGAGCACGAAAGTTTAACTGTACTCTGGTGGAGATACCGAACAACATGATGAAACACTTGGCTCTGAAGGAATATAACTATGAGGATCATAGGAGGGAGGGGCTTGTGAACATACATGACTGATCGCACAACATTTTATTTTAGTTCTTTTGTTATGGTGGATTGTAATTGATCTAAAACCTAAGCTGTTTTTTAGTATAGATGTTAGGGTTAATTGGAATATTGATGATTGTAATAAGGGTATATTGGCAAGGACTTGGGAAAACAGATGATGATGGCACACCAGTATCACACTAGTGCCGTCTCAAGTGTTTTGAAGGGTGAAAAGGTTTAAACCTTAGTAACCGTAGGTGTTTGTTTGTAAAGGTACTCTTACTTCTTTTGAATAAAAGGAAGTGATGGGGTTGCTCCCCATTTGTTTCAAAAAAAAAAAAACATAGGATGTTCACTTGAGGGAACACCTTGCTCCAAATTCTCCCTTGGATGGGGCAGTGAAGGAATAAATGAGTTGTTGTTTCGAGGGTTTGGGAGTTGCATAGCGTACATACAGCGTCACATTGGATACCCTTGCGTAGTAAATTTTGTGTCATCGAAAGTTTGTCCATGAGAAGGGTCTATGTAAAGATTTTCATCTTGAGCGGTGCTCTAGCTCGCCATATTAGGTCTGCCTCGACCGATAGCTCCCCCGGGTTGATAAGAGCCTTGTAAGTTGTTTGTGCAGAGTATCTCCCCGAAGGGGCCCATTTTCATTGTATGGTAGTATCCTCTAGTTGGTGTGTGCTTGCTCCAAAGAAGTATATGAAGGTGAAGATATCTTTGAGAAAGAACAATGGGAAGTTGACATGCTTACTTGAGATCCATCATTTTGGGTTGATAAAGTGTTGTAGTATTGAGCGATAAAGGTAGCAAAGAGTGAGTCGAGCCCACTATAGATGTGTCAAACCCATTTCACCATAAGGCAATGTTGAATGTTTTTAGGTAGAGAAACTCTGGACCAGTTAACCGGACATCATCCATATGATGATGTATCTTCCCATTTTCAAAAGAAACGCATTTTTGTCCTCTCAACGTGTTTTAGCAACCATGTCGAAAGCAAGAAGGCCTACATATAGTCTAATGGCAGCGAGTTAACTACCGAGTTTACTAAGATCAAACATCCTCCTTTCGAGAGAAATTTCCCTTTCCAAGTTTGTAGTTTCGCTTGTAAAGCCGATAGTATTGGCATTAACATCATCTTTGTTGGATTTTTATTGTCAACGATAGGCCTAAATATTGCATTGGTTGGTCGCTTGTCTGGCATGTGTAGTATAGGTTCCACCATCATACGTAATTCCCTAGGCAGGTGAATAAGAGCGAATGTACTCTTTCGGAGGTTGAGATTTAAGCTCAATAATTGTGCATGTTTTAAGTATTCTTGTGAGCGCATTCGAGGCTATGAAGGTATCGTCGGCAAATTGGAATGTTGCCAGGTGAAGTGTTGGCACTGTCTGGAATGTGTGTGTTTCCTTGTTTAGGAGCGATTGCAGCGTATTTGACACTAAGATGAAAAGTAATGGGAAAAGGGATCCCTTTGGCGTAACCTCCTTTGGTGAAAGAAAGATGGTCCTTGCATTGCATTAACATTCACCGGGGAGGAAGAGGATATTGGAATGTTTCTTATTCACGTTGTCCATATGTCTGGGAAGCCTTTAGCTTTAAGGAGGTATAGTATGAAATCCCATGATACGATGTCAAATGCCTTCCTAAAATCCACTTTATAAGCTACATATGGAATTCCTAGTTTGTGTCTAAGTATGATGGATTCGCGAGCTGTGAGGAATGTATCCATCAATGTCCTCCCCTTAACAAATGCAGCTTGTAATTTGGAGATTGGATTCGGTAATCTGCTTTGTAGTCTTATTGCGAGTAGCTTGGAAATAAGCTTAGAGATAAAGGATAGCACATTGATCGGGTGATAGTCTTCAATTTTGGTGGCGTTAGCGATTTTTGGAATAACTGTAATTGTGGCATTATTCAATCTCCACAGGTCCAATTCGTTCCTATGGAATGAATAAATCATTTTACATATCGTGGATTGGCCGTTTTCTAGTAGTGCTGAAAAAATTCTGACGAAAACCTGTCTGGTCCCGAGGATTTCCCCTAGCTAGAGACAACCCTTGTCATAATTTTGCGATCAATAAAGGGGCTGCCAAAGAAGCGAGTTCTGTCGAGTCTGCCATTTGAACCCAATCCCCTGGGATTTTAAGGGTTTCTTGTTTTGGGCCGATGATGACCCTAAAATATTCTGAAAAAGGCCATTGCTATGTCATTTGACTCAGTAAGGCAATTGTCGTGTACCTCGAGGTACGATATATGGTTTGTTTTGAAGTGCTTAGTCGCTATCGTGTGGAACTACTCGATATTATTGTCTCCTAGTTTGAGCCATCTTATTAACGTGCGTTGTTGCCACTTTTTTTCCTCGATTAGGGCTAGGTCATAGGCGTGAGCTCTT
Source organism: Eleocharis quinqueflora (assembly GCA_964058865.1). NCBI lineage: Eukaryota > Viridiplantae > Streptophyta > Magnoliopsida > Poales > Cyperaceae > Eleocharis > Eleocharis quinqueflora. Next base: position 180,203 of record CAXKVX010000140.1, on the reverse strand, counting down.
AAACTCAATCGAAATTTGAATTCATAGGCTAGAAGGGCTCTATGTTCTTCGGTCGTATCCAAGGATTGTATGATTTCTTTAGTCCGAGTCAGCAATGTGTGTACTTTCGCAAAAAAAAATTCTAGCTCATGATGTGAGTGCTTTCCTTGTGGAATTAATCCTACGAATTAGGTCGATCGCTGCAATGTATGAAAAAAATGATATGTTTCATGCTTGTTGCACAATTTCCTTTGTTTCCTTAAATCCAAGCCAAAATCGTTTGAATTTGAATTGTTTTGATTCATGTCTATACATGTTGTTGATTGTAAGTAAGAGAGGAACGTGGTCCGAGATAGGGTAGGAACATCGGTTATTGTGAACTTGAGTGACATATTGAGGATGTGGTTCCAGTGTTCAGATAAGCACATACGGTCTAATTTGGACATTGTGGAGTTAGGTCTCTTATTAGAGTAGGTGTATTTCCTAGACCGAAGAACTACCTCATACAAGTCTAGTTCCTGTAAACAATAGTTAAACTCTAATGCAATACCTAAATTGAAAGATAAGCCATTTGTCTCACTCGTGGATCAGAGCATGTTAAAATCTCCAACTATAATCCAAGGAAGATCGTTTAAAGCTCTAATTTGCCTCAGTTCGTTTAAGAAGTCAAGCTTCCTTGAATCATTCATTGGCCCATACACATTGGTCAACATAAAAGATGGAGCATTTAATCAAAGTATGACTATGCAAGAGAAATCGTGTACAAAAGAATTGTGCATCGTTATTATATTTATCCATGCTATTAAAATTCCCCCCATGTGTCATTGGAATTTTTGAAATGAAAGTCATGAAAGAGGCGAACATGTTTGCCTAACACGAAACAAGTTTGAATCATCCCATTTGATTTCTTATAGACATATCATTTTGCAAGTTTGGTACCGTAAAACATTTCTAACCATGACGCATTTTTTTATCGCCGAGGCCCCTTACATTCCAAGGTAGTAGTGACAACATAAGCAAACTTTAAATCCTAGTGTAAAGACTACTTAATTCCCCCAAAAAATACCAAGAAAAAACATTGAGCCTTTAATTGCTCTAATACATATCTTTGAGACATCCCTAACCAGAGAGATATGCGATTAATCCGCCATTACCTCCTCATCGAGAATGTCTTCATCGCCCATGCTATAGGCAACGACTTCGAGCTCCGCAGCGAATTCGTTGACCCAAATTCCCCCATCGATAACCATTTCCTCTGCTTGATTGTTAGGGACAACAAGCCCTTATTGTTGCGGTGCTTCTCCCCAGTCATCAAGTGTCGTGAATGCTTTGGCCACGCCTAAGCTGCCACCAGCATTCTAGAACTGTTCGACTGAAAAGCTTCCCATCTGAACAAAAGACTCGAGCTACTGAACTTCGTTAAGTTCCAACGAGGTAGTCTTTTGTTGCTCTTCCTGCAATGAGTGCAAGACTTCCCTAATTTTGTCCATGTTAGCTTTGGACTTCACTGATTTCCTTGCCCTGGTTTTCTTGGTGGTGGGAGTTGGGATCATCCTCGAGAGGTGCATGGGAGCCTTGGTATTAAGGGAGCTCCTGCGGAACTGGAGAGGCTCCGCCTATTTTTCGACTGTTCCCTTTCTAGTGGAGGCGGGGCAAGGTAGTGCTTCCTCTGAGGGGACAAAAGAGAGTGAGGTGCGTTGAGCAGGGATATTGTTTGCTGTTGTTTGTTTGGGTGGTGTTGCGTTAGTGATGGCAAAGGTGAGAGGAGCGGTAAGAGATGTGTCAGAGGAGTCTATTTGGATTGCTGCTTGGAGAGTTGGGGTTACCTCTGACCCATTATCATGATTTGATTGGTCTCCAGATCTGACCCGTTGAGGAGATTCGACCCGATTTGCAACAACGACTCGATCCCGAGGAACGACCCGGTCGCCCAAATCAACCCAGTCTCAGGAATTGACCCGTTAACATGACATGACCCAGTCACTAGAATGGATTCGTTATGAATAGTTGAGTCCATCATGGGATCAGTTGGGCTTGGGTCGTCTTATGGGTTCCATAAGGATATCCATGTCCAGGTTGTAGGCTAGTGGACTCACTTGAGTCGTCCTTGGTAGCTGCACGAAGCTGGACTAGGTGGTCGACTCTCTCCTAGAAGATCGATTATGGTGGGGTCGTATTTTTTGGTATGTCAAAGGGAAATGATCCTTAACTCATCCCAATACCTCTACTAGGATAATGGTGTTGATTCTTAAAACAAAAAGGGAGATGCTTTTTGGCACCAACGGTAAATTCGGTGATGCCACCAAGAGATCAAGGTGCTCAATCGAAATTCGATTGTCAAGCCTCCCGTGATCGATGATTAGCCCGAAACTCGCAGTTGCATGAGTGAGCTGTTCTAGGGACCAAGTAAAAGGGGCTAGTTGCTGGAGGCGGATCCAGACCCGATAGTGGAGTATGGCTTTGGAGCCGGATACCCTACACGACCATGGGTACCATACGTACCCAAGATCAACAAGATTGGGGTGTTCACCAGCCATGAATGTGTGGCGTGTAATGTTCTTTGGTAGTACAAGTGTGTACTAGTTTGGCCCCTATTCTTGAGATTTCGGCCTCCAAGGTTTAGTTCCACTTCCGTTGGAAATGTGCCATTACTGTTTTGGAATGGTGAGCCTCCAAAAGGTGGGTGTCAATGATCAAGGCTTGTCTGAGGCGGGAAAAGGCGTGGCTTGTTTGATTTATATTATAGATGAGTGAAATGTGTGGCTGGGATGGCGTATTGGATGTAGGGTTTAGGGGTTAGATTTTGCGGCTGCTTGTGATGGCGGCGCTGCACCAAGGTCCAACCATCAGCCTGGGAGTAATGGAGACGCATGGTTTCCTCTAGTCTCTTCAGATGTGATATTTCTTCTCATCAATGATAATCAACATCAATTACTAACAAGTATGTGTATATTATTCAAAATGACTAATTAGGATAAAAAAAATTTTTGAAAAAAACAAAACTGATTAGGAAACATATACACATGTTAGTTAATGTTCATAATAAATAACATATATAAAAAACTATAAGCGTGTCAAAACAAAAAAGAAATATAGGAATTTAGAATTGAGTGTTAGATTTGTGTTCTAAAATTTATCTTTTGCCGATTACTTTTATGTTATATTTATGAATTGGATGTTATTCACATCTTGTTTCATGAGTTCTATATTCATATTTAGATGTGTTCAAGAAGATGCACTTGGTCTTGAACCGCAGAACTCTAAATATAATGAATATACAACTCCAAAATATTTACAAGTCTTGGATATTAGCAGGAACACTAATATGCCATATAAGACTGTCGTGTTGATTAAAAGTACGTTGTAGTTCTGCAAACGTTGATAAAAGATTATCATTTAATAACACAAATATATAAAATGTTTCATATATTAAACAGACCTAATAGATAAAAGCATTATATGGATTGTGTTTGTGTCATTGATGTTTTTATCGTGTCTTTGATTCTAAGATTGAGACATGTATATTTTTCACATGAGGGATGTATAACGTGATTATTATTAAAAGCTACTTACAACAAGTAGTGATAAAAGTAATAGTCATTTATATATAACTTGTGCGGGAAAAGAGTATATGTCAAGAGCATCATTGCCCCTCATTAATAATGAAAAATGATATTTTGTAGGCTCATTGGTAAAGTAGAATTATAAATGGATCCAATATAACTGAAGTGCAGTTATAATTTTATAATTCACTTAATGGAGACTAAGAAACAATTATAATACAAAGATGACAGTCCTACTTTGTATAATAATTATAATATCACAAGGCAAGGAATAGACACAAGTAATGTTAATGATAACATTACTAGAAGGATCATGTTTTGTAAAGATTTACTAAACATCTGTATTATTTGGATAACTGTAATGTATAGCTAGAATACCACTTACAGTTTATGGAATAAAAGGTTTTATCCCATTACCAACATAACATAGATCCTCAACATAGGTCATACCAACTGAACGGGAAACAAGAATAAATATTTTAATATATTTTTATGTACAATATTTCATGTTGCATGAAATAAAAGTACATATTAGAATTATTAAAATATTATGTCACGTGATGTGACTTTCTAGCGGGAAAATAAATTTATTGAAAAGTATATATTGTGAGTATAATATAAGTTTCATTATTATAATAATATGAGAATATTATTATGAGATATAAATTTATTTAAAGCCCAAAGCCTAATACAATTTATTTAACAAATAAAGAGATAGAGAAGAGATTCGTAATTATGGCCTCAAATTCGGGTCAGATTTTAAGGCTCCTTTAAACAGGAATTTGAAAGGTCAAACGATAACCAATCTGGACAAATGACCTGTGAAAATTGAAGCCCTTGAAGTGTAGAATCCAATGGTGAAGATTTGAGGTCGTTTGGAGTTCTCCAGAGAAAGTTATGGCAGTTTTAGTGCTGAAAGGTCAGTAGTTAATGTACCGGTTTAAATTTCATGAATGTCTTAATTTCTAAAGGAATTTGAAGAGTCTTGATATGATGTTTAGAGCCTATAAATATCATATTTAGCCAGAGATTATGGGATTACAACTTCAATTAAGTTTTTCTCTTCCTCTAAAGATTTGCTAAATATTTATCGATTAAGCAATCGATTACGTAACGGGCGATAAAACTAGGAGCGGACGAAGAGGACGCTAGCACGAACTCGACGCCGTTCTTGTTTCGGATTCAAGGTGAACCAAAGAGGAATAGAGCTACGTTAAAGAACATAGGTATGACATCACAATCCCTCTTGTAGGAACATATATGATTGTGATTAGTGATGCAAACAAATGAAGTAAAATTAGCAATAATGAAATGATCATAGATGTTATCAGATAAATTTTTTTAATTTTTACCCGATTCGCATCATGAAATCCAACATTGAGATGCCCAAATTTGCATTACTGATGACTGAACTATGCACTTTTGTTTTGATTTTAGTGGATTGACTAATTTACAGAACTTACAAAGGTTGAAAGGTAAGTTTTATAAGACATCGATCAGACTTGAAATGTAGTATGAAGCAAAATATTAGGCTACTAAAGAACAATACATACAAAAGATGAGCGTGATAGAGATGCGTATATTACGGTAGATATGTGGACATACAAGAAAAAATCGCATTAGAAATGATGATATACGAGATAAGGTCGGAATTGCACCGATTGAAGAAAAACTTATCAACATCGCTTAAGATGGTATAGCATATCCAGCGGAGGACTTTCGATGCACCAATTCGTAGTGAAGTTATAAATCGTGTCGAAAACAAGAGAAGAGGTAGAGGCCAACCGAAATTGACATGGAAATGAAACTGTAAAAAAATGACTTAAAAGCATGAAACGTCTCTAAAAAATTGGCATTAGATAAAAATGCATGAAAGTTGACGATTCACGTACCAGAATAATGACAAAATAAAATTTAAAAGTAGTAATATAGTTATACGACTTTAGTTCAGAATTAACGACGTAAAACTAGCCTAAACTTATTTGTAAAATAATGTATTATTATTAATATTATTATTATCATTACTATAAATCTAGTTTTACTACTATTGTACTATTTATTATATTATTATTTATATTGATTTTTCATTTCTGACTGAATTTCATTTCTAATCTATCTATTTATTTGAAAATCTAATTGAAAATCTAAGGCTTGGTTGCTGTTGTTGACTAATATATAGAACTTGCTATGTTTTTTGTAAGAATTTTAAGGTATTTAGTTTTCTTTTCTCGAGAATTATGTAAACCACGTTTTTCCTTGGCGATTCATTAAAGAAAATATTATAAACATCTGTTTCTTAGGTGCATTTAAAAATGAAGGTTAAGAAGTAAACAAGGAAACTATACAGAGAAAAATTATAAGCATCATTCATAGCTATTGGTATAGTTGACAACTGAGATTTGAAAACTGGCGCACATAATTTTAAAGCGTATTTTTCTTTACTGCTTTTTGTTTAAATTAAGTCCACCAAAATCTAATTCCAACTGTAATTCAGTTTCCTGATAATACTAGATGTAATGTATATACTAGGACAGAGTACTACTATCATGTTTTTTAATGATTTTAATTTTGCATTAAAGGCAAAGAACAATACTATACAAGGACATGCGTATAGAAGCTTTGCTAGCACCAATTTTGCACATGCATATGGGTAAGACCAGGCAGTAGACATACAACATAAAATAAGCAGCAAGTAGAACTCTCCAAGTTCTATTCTATAATAAAGGCTGTGAACAGAATATTACCTACATGCTGAAATTAAGTAACAACAACTGAAATATTATGGAGTGGCAATAGAATAATATTTGATGAATTAATTATTGCATGCAGAAGGTGTTCACAGCTGAGTTAGATTCTCAGTAGAACAATGCATACCATAAGATTATCAAAAACCTAGTAGTAGTACAGATCATACCAAGTGCAATGAAGTGTTACCATGATAAGCAAACAATATAACAACTACACGAGGAGGAAGTTCAAAAATAAGTTCTTGATCAGAATACATTTGAGCACACAACAAACAAGCATTAAAATATTCAAACAACATGTTTAAGGACTTGGTCTTTAAATTAATAGGAAACCTTACATATATTTTAAGGAGCAAGGTGGCAAATGCCCATCACTTAAGAAGTGACTATCCATGTAGAAACCAGAGGCAGCATTTGGGGGATGATATGCATCCATCATGACAAACTGCATTTCATCTGATGGCTTCCAGTGGCGCTTCCTTTGGTTTATAAACCAGTTGTTTATTTGCTTCAAATCTAGACCTGTAGATTCTGCCAATGCCATCTTTTGGGTTTCCTGCATATAAAAAAGATAAGAGATGAGAATCAGACTAATAGGCGACTGCACATTGCATGTACACCTCCCAATCTGCAATAGTATCAGTTGCAGCAAGAAACTATGATAGTAATATAGTATCACTAATAAACAATTTAGAAGGATCATTAACAAAATAATTTTAGCTTCTCTACTCAGTATGAAACTTGAAAGAATGTTAATATATTGTATAGTTCTGATTGTAACAAATATAGCTGTGACATTATATTTCCATCAAATCATAATTTGTAAACATAAGCATTAGGTGTTTTGCCTACAGCCTTTAATAGTGTACAAGTTTTTTTTATTTTTTTTGAGTGCCAGGGTTGTATAATTGCTGTCTCTAAGTAGTTAATGACAGATACTTCGGATAATGTTAATTCTCATCAATATTACATGTATAACATACAAGTATAGGCATGCAGTATCAACAAAAAAAATACAAATGAATAAACATGGCTTTTCTCGAATATCTCCAGCATGACTGGGGCCGGGTTTATTAACCCCCACACCTAATAATAATGTGTCCAAAGTTTTTTATTGTATTTGATAATGACATTTCAACAGATTTGAGATATTAGTGCAAATCAAAATATCTATAAATGTTTGATAATGAATTGTCATGCATGAGAAGCCACCAAACATAACAAAAATCTTAGCTATCATGGATTGATTGATGGTGCAGCATGCAAATATATACCAAATTGTTGTCATTTGGCTGAATGCTGAGAGTCCAGTACCAAAAATATGATGATGCAAGTAATATAAACAATGATTAGAAGTTGCAAACAATCGGATGCAACAAAAAAAGAGGGAGCTATCTGGACTAAATGAAATGACACATACAATTTGCTTTGGACAAACATTTAGGGTTGGGATAAGGGGTGTAAATCAAGTTTGGTGCCTGGACGGATGCATGTTTAGTACTAGAAACAGAGAGGCCTGATGGGCCCTGGTTGTCGTTTTGAAGAACTTGATGACTGTCTCCATGTAATTTCATTGTAGATATTAATTGTAATTTCATTATATTCACGTGCCATTTCAAAGAACTTGATGACTATATCCACGCATTTTCATTGTAGATTTTAATTTTAATTTCATTCTATTCATGTGTCCCCAACAAAAGAGACTGCATAGGCCCCCATTCATCTTATATTAAACAAAGCACATGCGAGTAAAAACCACTCACTGAGGGATAAGGCCACTTGTAGTGCATTTCCCACCAATTCAGCAACTGCTGGCGTGCATCCTTGGGTAGTTTGCCTTTCTTCTTCTTCTTCGATAGCTCCTGCTTGAGTGAGCTCAAGTAGCCGCTGTACTTCTTTAGAAGATGATGCTTGAGTTCCTGATCCACGCCATGCGCATCTATCTCGGGCAGCTCTGTCTCTCCACCACTGCCTTCTTGATCCTCCTCTGATGAACCTGCACAAAAGCAAGAACATTTTAGTTTTGTTAAAACAAACAATCAAGATGATATGAAAGACACATACAAAGATCCCATGCATGAGTAAAACTATTCAAAGCATTTCTGTTTGAAGGAAAGTTCAACATATATGCATTAAACAATGATTTTTTTTTACATAAAATAAACTCACTTAAAAGTTAGAACTAACAAATGTTAGCATTAAAAGACAAATAAGTATTTTAATTTTGTATGTAAGATGAATGAAGAGTTATAGATAATGATGTGCATGTACAGGATGCACATTAAATAAGCATCATAAAACGAGCTTTGGTTTGTAGTATCAATGAAAGCACACCAATGTCAAGAGACTCAATAAGGAGACTACATTGTATTTTTCTGTCTACTTGTAACAGGATAAGCTTTAAGATTTTGACCAAAGATCATCAAAGACTATACGGAGTGAACAAGTTTGACCTCCAAGACTCTAAAGCAAAAAACTAGACCAAAGTACTTCTAACAAAAATAACAAGACATGGAATTGTATGTAACAAACAGGATAGATACAAACAAAAGAAACAGGAAAAGAAAAAGGAAGAAGAAATAACTATGATTTTAATTGCTGTAAATTTCACGATTGGATTGATTGGACAGGCATCCAATGTTATTTCACATTTTACCCTGTTGTTTGTTTATTTCACATTTAGACCTCCTCTCTCTCTCCCTTCTCTCTCCCTATCAGAAGCATCACCAACCAAAGAAAATTAAATTAAGGGGCCAGGGTACAAAAGAAATTTTCTTTTCAGGTGATTATTCTCGAGGCAAAGCATTTTCGTGCCTTGGAACCCCAAACTAAAAGACCCTGTCAGGTTTTTAAATAAAAGAATGCTTCACAATGAGCCTAGTTTTCAGAAATAGACACAGTCTACACTGCTTTCCTTGACTTCCACTCTTACCAGCATTTTAAAATCTGAAACATAGTTAAACAAAAGAACAATTATACCTCCACTAGCATTTACTCCACAAAGGACGCAGACAGATCAGAAAGCAACATTTCTAAGAAATTAATAGAGTGATATTATCTAAACAAAAAATAGTAGAGGCCTTGATCACATTTTCTTGATTTATCAGTTGCTACAGAAAATACTATCCAGATAACTGAAGAAAAATAGGACTGTAGTACAGTAGACTCGTGATAGACTAGAAGAACTAATATAAATAATTGCTCACTTTCCATCTCAACTCAAGTCTCAACATTTTTAAACTATTAAAATAGAAAAGATCAAGAACCAAGCAGCAGTCCAACAGAGAAAGACAAGAAAAAAAGTTTTTATTTTGGCACTTGCGTAAGAGAAGGAGGTGCATATGTTCTTGGTTACAGCCTTTCACTCACCTAGGATATTTTAGTATTTTCTTGCCTCGTGAAAAAGCATTGTACATTTGTACTTGGGTAACTGACATACGCCAGTGGTACTCCTCGGCTATTGCTCTATTTCGATCATTTAGACCGTGCAATGAAGCAGCAAACCCTCAGTTTTATTATATTTCTTTCCCACTTGAGAAAGGTTAATGTATCCCAAAAACTAAAACATATTAAAAAGTAATCTAGCAACCACAAATCCACTGATCTTATACTCAAATACTTCCCTTTGGAGAAAACTTGATGTATCAGAAGTTCTCAACAAAAGAAAAACAGAAACCCAAATTTGACAAATCCCAAACATATTGCATGCTGCTTCAAATGATGAACAAGATTCCTTTGATATTTAAAAACATGAAAAGCCTCTCAAATCAATAATGAAGGTTAAGCAATTTGAATGTTGGGAAAATTTTGTAAAAGAAAATACGCATAAAATCTACACCTTCCTTTCAATAAAGGATCAAAACATGTAAAAGAAAATACTCATAAGATCTAAACAGGAAAAGTTGTTTTCAGTATTAGTAATCCAACTTGATATCTAGTAATAACAGCATGCTAAGAATAAACAAGAACCAGTCAACCAGTTCTGCAGCAAAAAAAATGTTATCAAATGAATGCTATTATTTGTTCAAGTCAGTACCAGTTGAACGGATCCGTAGCGAACGATTAGAGAGTGATAGTGAATTGAGTTGAGTCTCAACACGTCGAAGAAACTCCATGGCCTCTTGCAATGGCCTGGTTAGCTCTTCTCTATACTTCACTAGCATTTCATGATATGCCTCCTACAAAGAAAAAAAAAATAGATCAAATAAACCTTGCAAATGAAGCCCAACAGATCAAAAACATTTTTTATTTAAAGAAAATAAAGATCAATATATCAGGAAGTTCGGGGAGCCCAGCAATTGATCATATATAGGGAACAAAGGATGTGCTAATCAGATGAATAATTCATGAACATTAAACAATCTAAATATCATAACTTTTATTAGCTTTCCGATAAAATGTAGTTACTTATATCAATATGAAGGTAATTTTATTTCTGATATTTAGCATAAAATAAGTTAAATATTAAGTATCCAATTACCATGAATTGGTCAAGTTCTGGCTCAATGGGTGTATCAAGTCGATTGAACTGTGTGCGCTGTCTCACCTCCAACTCTTGAGCAACTGCTGATAGTCGTGCAGCCACCTCTGGAGGAGCTCCTACCTACATAGGGAATAAGCCATTAATAAATTAAACTAAACAATTAAAGTTGCAATGAGGAGTCAATTATGGCCAAAAGAATTAACAATAATTATCTCTTAGAGAGAAATGACAAGTTTTGTTTTCTAATATGAAGGAATGGAGCCGTTTGATCAATATATAATTTTTAGTTTCACTTCTTTTTTGTTTTTGAAAAAAATGACCACAGATTTCATTCTTTAGGTTCAAGCTAAAACATTGGAAGGCATTATATGAGAAAAAATGTTTCCAAAAAGCCTCGTACATTTCTTACCTTATTCATAAAATTCTATAATTATAAGTAGGAAAATATATGGTTGTAACGAGTAAAGCAAATAATGCAAAAAAATATTACTTTCACTATGATAATATAATGATACGATCGTAAGGAGTACAGACATGAAAGCCAAAATATTAAATGCATATCTACATCTTAACAACTATATCGGTAAGTATTAACCATGAAAGAATCGCAAGAAAATTAAAGAAAAATGGAAATAGTTTTGGTGATCAACAATGTTGAGATAAACGGTAAAATGAGAATCGTTTGTCTTTTAATAGTAGCTAGCTATTCTTACACAGAGATAACATAAAGTAAAACAAAACGTCTACTGCTTCGATGTTTTAAAATGAACTTGCAACAAATCTGGAGAGAAAAAAAGAAGGAAAAAAACAGTGATGACTAGAACATTTTCGCGTCAATCCAAAATCGTGATCGTTAACTATTTCCCAAACAAGAACGTTTTGCCAACGTTCATGTAAACTTAATTAAATCAGCTAAGTACAACTATGTATAAAAGAAGAGAAGCTATGCCTTTTGGCAATCTAAGTAGGCAGCGAGTAGAGAAGAATAGTGCGGATGAGATATAATCTTAGCCTTGATGGCTTCAACCTCGCTAGGCACAAGCTGAAAAGGGGAGGAAGAAGAAGACGCCTCTTTACTGGGAGGTGCAGCTACATGAGTTGAACTGTTCAATGCAAGTGGAATTGCAGTGCTCAAGGGACTAGGAGATGCAACTACTACTGCAGTTGGATTTGCTGTGTTAGGGTTGTTGGTTTGAGTGGTATGAGGGGAGGTGAAAGAGTACATGAGAGAACCCCATGGGTTGGTGTTGGTAGCTCCAAACTGATTGGACATCTCTTCCATTGCTCTCTGTCTCTCTATTTCTCTTGTTGAGAAGATGGAAGAAAGGAAGGCAAGCTAGGTTTTGGAAGAAGAGAAAGCAAAAAGGAGAAAGGTTGAGGTAATTCAGGTGTGGTGAATTCTTCCTTGCTCTGCCTAAAGGAGAAAGGGTTTTTTAAGTTATCATTGGAAGGAGAGGAGGGAGAGAGATGGGGCCATGGGGAAAAGGGAAGGGGCTTCAACCCAAAGAAAGCTTTAGAGAAACTGAGAGAGAGAAACTGAGAGAAATAGTGTGTGTGGGGTGGTGGCTTTATTTTCCGCGTCAAATCAATCTAGTGTCCTTAAAGTGGCGGTGCTGCTGAGATATTAAATAAAAAACTAACATTAAATAGATAAATTACAATTTATGAAAATGTGGAAATACATTGCCATCCTTTCAAATAATTCTAATTTTTTATTATTAGAATGACAAAAAACGTTGTTTGAATTGTTTAAGTAAAAAACGAACATTAAATATATAGAGAAATTACAATTTATGAAAATGCGGAAATACGTTATCACGTCGAGTAGGTCTAATCTGTTTTGTAGGCTGAATCACGTTACATAAGATATTCTCTTACTCTCTTTACTATTGCTTGAATAGTTTTAATTGCACTATAAATTGTTTGCTTGACTTAGCTAGGTGATTAAGATCTTAAAGTAGTACTTGAAATCGTTAAACGCTTTCAATCGTTTTAGATCTTTAACCTCTTTATCAAAATAATAATTGTTATTAGAGCAAAATGTTCATACCTAGTTAATTTCATCAAAATGAGTCTTGAGACAAGTATGCTTAAACCCCAAAAAATTGGGTAAAATGGTGTAGATTTCAAATTTTGGAAAAATATAATGCAAGAATACTTAGAGGGCAATGATCTTTTGTATACTCTTGACAAAGAAGCCTTTTGTGTCATTAAAGATTCTCCAACTAGGACTTTAGATAATAGTTATGCTTCATATTTCTTGTTGAACTTTGAAGAAGAGTCAATTGAAGAAAAATTCTTGTTGATTCAAATATTGCATATGAAATGTGATATATTCTTGATAATACTTTTAGCAATGACATTAATTTTAACAAGATTGATTCAAATATAATCATTCAAAAGAATGAAACTACAACCATCTTGAAGAAAGAAATGGACACTAATAGAAAAGAACTATAATTAGAAGACAAATGAAAAGAAGAATTGAATAAAGAAGTAACTCAAGTCTTCACAAGAATTAATGAGAAATTCATCAAGAAAAAGGAGAACATAGTTCTTCATCATATAACAAGCAGGAGAGGTACATATAAACTCAAGTACCATAGATTATAGGTCCATGGCAAGAACAATAAATTCGTATATTTGCGTTCATAAGGCAACAAATAAACTGATGTACTTGTAAATATTTTTCTTCTTTTCAATAAAAACTTATTAAGTAGGTCAAGCCTACTTTCCTAAAAAAAAACAATAAATTCTTATATGATGACCAAACTAGCTATAGTGAATATGAGTTGCAGATTAAGTATGATAAAGCAAGAATTAGTTTGGATGAGAATGATGAAGAAATCAAAGAGCTTTTAAAGAAAGTTCGTGAGTTTGAGTCACAATTAAATCATCTTGAGTCTAAATGTGAAGAATCAAGTGTTTTAGAGATAAACCTATGAGTAAATAAATATCAACTAAAAGAGACAAAAAAAAAACTGATACAATCAAAACCAAAGAGGCATAACCATGCTTTTAGATATAACAAAAGATTTTCTTCCATTAAATACTTCAAACATAGAGACAATATGAATTTGAGTACAAGAACAATAGTTAAGAAGTTTAAACCTCAAAACAAAATCATGCCATCTAAAGGTTATTATCACAACAAACCTAAGATTGATACATTAATAGAGTTTTATTACAAGAAATCTAGGTTAGAAACAATTGGAGGCATTACTATAAGAATAATATATTTTTTGAATCCCAACAATTCCAACTTTGTTTGTAACTATTGCAACCACCGTGGTAACATGACTTTTGAATGTTCCTTAAAAAACATAAAAACCGTTATGTTCGATTTCTTGAGCCCTTCAAATAAATATACTTATGCATAACGTCTAGTTTTTCAAGAAGTAGGCCCTAAATGATTTCAAATTTATAATCACGTATATTTTTCAAAACACATATAAGTATGTTTCGCATCATCATTTAAGGACTATTCTTAAATAATTGATAGTGGTTGCTCACACCATATGACGGGCAACAAACTTGTATTTAAGAGTCTTAAGCTCTATGATGAAGGTCAAGTCACTTTTGAAAGTAAGATAATAGGCATTAGTACCATAAGTAACATACTATTAGGAGTCTTAAGTTCTAAGATTTTCACATTTCAATTACGTAAACATGAAATTTAATAGAAATAATTCATCACAAATTAAATCAAATAAACAAATTCGAGTAAGATAATTAAACGAGTTTTGAGTTACAACCCTAAGTCTTGCCAAAGCTTAGTCAGTCGTGACATCTTTTCTCTCTTTCTAGACTCTCTCAGAATTCAAACAAATGTAAAAGTGAAGCATGATCGGGTTATGTTCAAATTTGAAGCCTATTTAAGTCATTTTTAATTCTATTTAAAAACTAGTCTCCAAAGGGTGTCAAATTTGTGCATTTTGGCTAAGTTTCAGCATCAAAGGGGAGCATTTGCAGCCCACAATCAAGGTCTTGCGATACGCAATCTTGCATTGTAGAAAAACACATATTTTGGCAAAGTACTTCATAGGAAAATAGGGTTAATGCGGCATGCAAACGGGCATTGCTCCCCGCAACCTGGCCTTGGCCGCTTTCAACCCAGCTAGGAATGGGTTGTGCCCCACAATCTGGACAGTTTTCCTCCTTTGCGCTACGCAAGAAGCTTGTTGCGCCCCACATTATGATTAGTGAGAGATGTGTAAGAGAATTGTCTAAGTATTGAAGTGGATTGCGGCCCACAATTGGATTGTTGCACCCCACAATTTCGACTTCACCATGTGCAAGGTTGTTGTTGCAAATGGCCAAGTGCTAGGATGGTTTGCGCCTCGCAATGCATGTCTTGCGACCAATAATTGGTCTTAGAGTTGTTGAAATTTGGCTAAGTTATGATCTGTAACTCTGATTCCAGCTCCGATTGTTTCGATCTCTTTCTTTCTGTATTTCAAACAATTTAAATAGAAGTAGCTTGAACTCTCGATAAAATAAAATAAATATCAATTAAAAGCTATGAGTTTCAGTTAACTTTACCAGAAAACCCAAAATTTATATGTACAAAATACACTTATAAGAATTCCTCAAGCTTAGTCTTCACTTGACGTCAAGCAAATCTGAACTCACGGGAATCAGTTCTAGTTCTTGAGAAATTAACCAAATTCATCTAATAATTTATTCAATGCAGTAAAATGGGTGAATTTATCAATTTATCAATTTAGAATTTATCAATTTAACCAATCTAACCCGTCATGTCATTGCCTCTCAGCATACTGATCGGTGGGGGCCCAATGATATATCGCTGGCTAGATTCGTCGCCACGACAGGTGTCTTGGAATTTTCTTTACTTCAGTTCAATGATTCTAGCGATCTGTCATGTCGCTGGCCTCCAGCTTCTCGATAGATGGAGTAAAAATTTCATTTTGAAGATGTTCTAAAGCTCTTTTCAATTTGAATTTCTTCAATCTTTTTAATACTTGATTAAGTATCTAATTTGCACGTATTTGACAACATGCATTAATAAAAACTTAGTTATATCAAATATTAGTACATAATTTATTGTGTAAATTATCAAACAAAGAGGGCGTTAAGTTAAAACCAACATAAATAAGAAAGAGTATTTGTTTCATAGTTTGAATTAATGCGGGAATGAAAGTTTTATGATATTTTGACAGGGAAATAGAATTTTTTCGAAAGTTTAATGATTGTGTCAGATATTTTATGCGCATACCCAAGTGGATCATTGAAAGTGGATGAAGCCCAGTTTAGTTTAAATTAAGCTCCGTCACAAATTGAGAAAATCTCCTTTTAATCAAAGTCAAAACCAATTGATAAGCCGCTTTCAAACCTTGTGCACTAATAATATTACATGAAAGAAACTAAATCGAACAAATTAGAAGCCGAGTGCAATGAAACCCCAGCCTGTCTTCTTCCTGTCAGGATATGTTCCCCATAAATTATTGAAGACGTGCATTATTGTCTTAAATATGTTTAATTAACGTACGTTGATATAATAATAAATAAATCATGTTCACAGGATACGGGTGTAAATTTCCCTTCATTATTTTTCTAGTAAAGCGACATGCATTTTACCAGACAGACAGGAACCAAAGAATAATAAGGGGAACAGAATATAAGACAGAAAAAGGCAGCTGGGGAGGCAAAGGTTGTGTAAACAAGTGACATGTGAAGAGGATAGACAGGGCTTTGCTCACCAGCGCTTCTCTTCTAGCAAATCAGATCTTCTACCCCGCAGCACAAATACTGTGCGTGCTGCGCGGTAAATCGCAGTCTTTGATTTGCATCGAGATTTGTACAAGTTAAACTTTATAATATCAGACTCTCCTGAATAAAATCTGAGTCGTCCGTAGCCTACAATGCAGCGAATCTTGAGTGTCTGTTACTGTTGCGCGGCAGAGAATCCGCTTCCCTCTTCTAGTGCCCTTGCACGACTGGTCTGCCACTCAATATTTACAATTTGTTGCAATTCATTATCTCAATCGAATGTCAAGGGCTATAGAAATTGATGTGTTCTCTAGCTACAACGACATGCAATGACAAAGCAATAACCAAAATATAGTTAATTTTTTTCTAATATAATTTTCTCTTTAATAAATATAAAAACAACAAATTAGTATTAAATATTTTGTTAACTATTTGCCTCATATCAATAAATGGTTCGAATTTGTATGAACCATTCAATGGTTACGATGGTGGAAATACCTCAACAAAAATTTACGAGAAAAATCCATGGCAGTAAATTAAATCCTGAAAAAGCACTTGGGTTTTGGCAAAGGTGCTTTTACCTAATCTGATTAATAACTGTAATCTGGGCTTTTGTTTCTCAGATTAATTAAGTCAATCCTAACATATGTGTACTTGATTACAGCTTGACAGTTGTTATAAAAGTGGCAATGACAAGCCATCCTATCATTAATTCAAACACCATTGTTTAATCAATTAAAACATGAGAAGTGGCTTTATGAATTTAACAGTGATAAACGAAGTTTATCAAATACGCCAAAAGAAGTGGCTTTATGAATTCAAAGTTTATTTTGTAATTCCACTATAAGTGATATAAATATCTTCAAACATGCAATTGTAAAACAATAGTATCTACACACTAATTAGAAATTGTCAACGTCAATGAATTAAAAATCACGGAAACTAATATATGAAAATGATTTAATTACTAATAATATGATAATAAATTTAATTTTTGCAATGTTTGAAAGCTTATGTTTTCAAATTATATTCAATACTTGATCAAATGCTAGCTAAAAACATCAGAATCAACATTTTGCCATTTTGATAGGCTGGTCCAAATAGTTGATATAAACCCTGTCTATAATGGAACCTGGTGGTGCCAAACACAGACGGTGTGGTGTGTGGTGTGTGGTGTGTGGTGTGGGGTGGGGGGTGGTGTGTACTGGTGTTGCCTCGTGGGTATGTATTTGTTGGGTCCCACATTAGTAATTTAGCATTTTAGCACACTCCAACTATTGTATCAGTCACACTGTTTAACATACTGTGTTTTATTCTCCTTCTCCCTCGCTATTGCATCTGAATTCTGCATCAATGATCAAACGGAATCCCGGGTTTTAAGAGGGAAAGGCAGAGACATATGTGTGCTCTCTGACAAAGGATTTCCTGTCTTTCCAATCTTTTTTTTTTATATTTTTTTTTATATTTGGCATTCTCTGGTCTGGAGTTATTGCTGCTGCGCTGCTTATATATCCTGGAAACTGGAAACAAGTCATGAACCGAATCGGAATGTCTTTTGCTATCAGAGAAGATATTAATCTTGTTTGTTTCTACATGAAGAAAACTTTAATCGCTGAAAATAAAAATATATTTAGACAGATTATTTTTATATTTTGGCATTCTCTTGTTTTTATATTTTGGCATTCTCATAAAAATACGAGTCGAATTGAGGCAAGCTCACGAGCTGAAAATAAGTCTAATGAGCTACAAGATAATTATTTTTAAGTTGATTTCGAGCGAGTTGGGAGTCTGAAAATTTTTTAGACAGATTCTTAGCGACTTTTTGTTAGCTTATTATTTAAAAATATATTTATTATTTTAATAATTTAAAATTTAAAAAATATAAATATAAATTTTTTATTACTTAAATAAAAAATTAAGATTTTGAAATCAAAATTTACAAAACAAATTAATAGTTATTAACAAATGAATGAATATATTACTTTATTAGTTTATATTATATTTCGAGTCGAGCTATTATGAACTGAGATGATTTAAGTTTGAGAAGTAATACGAGCTATACAAACTAAATACGAACCTATTAAATCAAGAGCCAAATACGAATGAAATTATATGAGTTTTTACCGAGTCGATCTCGACCAATCAACAAGCTACTAACTATTTGAACACCCTAATTATATTCCAGCCGGATCGATTCTGTACATGAGCGATAAAGCCTGCAATTTAAAATATATTTATACATTTTTTACTAATAAATTCTCATCATAAACTTTTTGAGGTATGATTAATAAAAATATGTTTCCATCTACTATATTTTAAAATTTTAGATTTTAAGTTGCATGTTATTCGAATTCTAATTTCATTCAGCCCCAAACACTTCTATGTTTGGAATTTTAAAATATTAGTGTAAAAGTTTTATAATGCGTTAATATCAATTTTGTTTTGTTACCAAATTTTTTTGGTATGATAAATTAGTTTGGATTATGAATAATTTTCATTAAAAATTATTTAATTATTTGTCATGAAAATATTTTAATTCCGCTAAAAATATCAATGTCACACTTGCAACTGTTATTTTGAAGGAATAATTTAGCGAATCTTGCTAAATTTATATATATGAGCTTTTCCCGAGTCGATTTCGACCAAGCAACGAGCCACGAAAACTTTGTGAGCACCCCTAATTAATAATTATGTTCCAGTCGGATCGATTCTGTACTTAGAGATTGTGATCGATCAACGGTATTAGAATCATCCCACACGTACAAATAATTAAAATTATGAGAATCGATAAGAACAAACTACTTACTAACTTTTAAGATTTAGACGTTAAAACAAAAGATTCGGATGCTATCTAGTGTTAGTGCATGTATGGATTAATGGATTCTTGAGGGTACGCATTTTCGTACATTCTATCTATCTATCTATCAAGTGTATCCCTCTTTGCGTGTACATGTTCTAACACTTACTCTTATCTTTTAAAATTATAGGTAAATAACTGGTAACATATATGAACAATATTAATATAACATTTTTTAATTTTATAAATAAATCATATTTTACACAAATACATTTAAAATCAATATTTTTTATAAAGACAAGCACAACACGAGAGCAAATACGGTATATACATTAATGAGAAACAAATTTAATATTTAATGAGATATTTATTAGAATTATAATTATATGATCATTTTTTTTAAAAGGATTAAACAAGAGAATGATAGCATTAAATAAATAATTAGTCGAATGAAATTAATTTTGGTAGAATTAAGAGATAAACATTAATGTTCTATTGAAAATTAAGAGTTTTATTGAAAAAAGAATAATTAATTAGATGGTCTCATCGAAAATTTAAATTACTAATAGATTAATTATTTTTACAGATTTTAAAATAGAGCACATATATATATATATATATTATTTTATATTTATCCTATATGGTAGTATAGTAATGGGTACGAAATAGTCTTTATCCGTACTCTTATTCGTTTAGCTACCAAAAGATTCTTATTCATACCCATATTTTATACTCATATTCAATAAGCTAACGAAAAAATCTTACTTATTCAAGTCTCATCGAATATGATATGAATCAGATAAAAGAATAAAAGAGTATTGTTGACCGTCCTATTTCTAAACCCCTAATAGTAATTTTATATAAAATATTAAAAAACAAATGAAAATTATTGTTTCAAATTATACGTACCATTAGTTACCGTGTTTTATTTAGGTTGAGTGAATATTTCGGATACCTCACTTTATTTAGTCGTCGTTTTAGAAAAACATGTGCCATTGTCTATTTGTCCATTTGCATGAGTCAAGCATTGATGCGTGCAAACGAACCTCGTTATGTAACACAAGTGCAAGGTGGCTTGTGATAAGTTTTGAAAATATATGACATGCTGTGACGGATGTGAGCGTTAGCTTTCGCATACGAAGGATAGCACTTGTTGAAATTTTAGAGTACATACGTGTGAAGTGATGTACAAAAATTAAGTTGCAACACGTGATAACGAGGTTAATTAAAAAAGCATTTGGGTTTTGACGCTTAGTATTCGCTTGTTAAAATTACAGTACATGATGAGAATAGTGCATGAAAATTGAGTTGCAACACGTGTGTGGTAGTGATTTCTAGAAAATAATCTAGACCTGATACTTAAAAAGAGGATCCGTTTGTGATCCATCATTCCTCTAAATAATTTAATGGTTTCAATAAGCTTATTTGAAAATATTTATAGAGGAAGGTGAATTACAAACGCATACTCTTTTAAGTACAGGTATCAAATTATTTTCTACACATATATATAGCACGTGTGTTGCAACTTAATTTTAATAAATATGTTGGACAATTTCAGATTAGATTAGGTAGAGTCAAGAAAATCAAAATTTTAATAAAACAATTGTAAGATTGTTTTTGCAAGACTTAAGATATTGAATAATGCGTAAGCGTAAACTTACAATTCATCTTTAAGCTCCCTCGTCTTTTGTCACTCAAACAAATTCAAAGAAGTCGGTGAAGATGGTCGAACGACACCTCGGAACCTTCGCTAACGAGTCCTTCAACCAGATATCGATCCGTGCTCTTTTTTCCCCTCTAAGGTCACGAATTGATCCTTGAGGTAATTGTCTTTAACGAAGAGAACAAAATAGATCTAAGCACAGCACATGTGCCCTAACACACTAGTATTGCTTGGAAACTCAACGCTAAATACGTGCGCTAACGTATCTTGGAGAGATCTCATAATTAATAATATATATTCTAAAAAATATTTGATATTGTGCATGCCTGCTCTAAACATGCACACGAAATTTTGTATTGTTTGCACAACAAGTCAGAAAGAAACCAACCAAACCGGGCAAGAAATCTGATGCAAATCAGCCAAAATTTGGTATTGTTTGACAAGAAATATGTCAAAACTATCCCCAGTCTTTGCAACCGCAAAATGGCTCTTTGCGGCTGCAAATGATACGTTGATTGACATGTTTTGTTTGGTATCTTGATCTAATTTGATTGGACTATTGCAAACAATATTTCTGATATTTATAGTAACACTAATATTAGTTAAGTTAATTATAATTGGTCCATCGACATTAATTCACTTTAATTCATATATGTATTCGTATTCAGAATTTAACGAAATACTTATTATGTCATTCCTTAATTAATCATACTTGTGACATATCTTATATTACTTTATTTAATATTAATAACAGTATTTAATATTTAATCATATAACACGTAATCCAAATTTTATTTATTAAATTTGACATCTCAATTCCAATAATTTTAGGTAATAGCTAAATTTTATACATAATTATACTAAATATAACATTTGTACCTTATTACTATATCAATTGCAATAATTAACTTTAAATATAATAAAAAGAAATTTGGTTGCTACAATATCAAATATAATAACTGTATATTTTACTATTATTTTATTTTAGAGAAACTTATAACATTTCGAAAAATACATAAGCCTAATTTTCATAAAATAACATAACAAAGCTTTTTATATTTATGTGTATAGTTCTTAATTTAACATAATTTAACATAACTAAGCCAAAAAATAGTACAACATAGCTAGAAGCATAACCAAAAATCATATTCTAAAATAATTTCATGTCAATATCAGATGCTAAAATTAGTTTACATGAGATTTACTATAGCGATTTTTTTATTCAAATAGAGCATAAGATTTACTTGATTTGATTATGATATTTCGAAGAGCGAAGTTTTTTCTACTTTACAAAACACACACTTTGTGATTTTAAGTCGTTAGATTTTATATCCTTTACAATAAAATAATTTTGACAAAAATCAAACGATTCAAATCACAAAACACAAAGCACATATTTTGTAAAATATAATAGCCCGGCTGTATTTTGAATTATAAAATTATGTTACTATAAAGTAGTGTTTACCAAACGGGCGGACATGGACACGGGTTGTACGGGACGGGTTGATTTTTGAATGATGACCCTAACCCGCTCTTTGGTCCGTCGGGTTGGGCGAGACATGGCGGGTCACAGATTTATTATTTTTTAATTCGAAAATTTCCAAATTAAAAAAAAACAGAAAAAGTTCCAAAAAATCCAAAAATTTGGAAAATACATAAAAATTTCAAATTATTTTTTAAATTATAATTCTAAAATTTGAAAGTAATTAAAAAATCACAAAAATATTCAAACCGTTAATAATTTTAAAAAAATTTAACATTTTTTTTATAACTTTATTATTTTAGGCTTCTCAAATTCGTAACGAATTAAATAGAAATTGTAAAGATTGCTAAATAATTTTAGTATTAAAATGTTTATCTCATCACATAAATAGAAACTCGTAATGGGTCACGGGACGGGTGTGCACGGGTCACGGGCAAGGGCGGGAGCGGGTTAAGGACGGGTTGAAAAGGAACGGGTTACCACAGGCGAAATTTCGAAGGAGCGATCTTAACCCGTCCTTGGCATCAGTACGGACGGGCACAAGTTGGAACCACGGACGGGTCCGGACCGGCGACGGGGCGGACGGACGTGGGTGGAGTTAATCTGTACGGATTTTGTGAAAACACTACTATAAAGTAATCTAACATTGTTATATGGGAATTAGAGGCATATTAGCGCCGACAAAATTTGCTTCTGTAGTAATGTATTCGAAAGATACTAGTAATTAGAACTTAGAATTGATCCAATTCTCACTGATGGTTATTTATTAATTAATCACTTGAATAAGGTTTCATCAATAGTCAGATCCTGATTAGTTAATGTCAAATCTCAGGATACAGCTCATGTGATGAATTACAAAAATAATCATTTCGTACGACACATGACTAATTATGAGGAAAATAAAATTTTATACAAACTATGCGCATCTCTCCTCTCCTCTCCTCTCAAGTCTCAACACGCAGCTGACGTCGACTCCTCTATGTTATCTCTTATCACTGATTGTAATTTCGTGAGGTGCCTTGTTTGAATTCAATACTACCCCTATGTAATTAGGTTAGCTATACGTCATATTTTGATTTCCTGTCTAGGAATTCATTATTGAATGCATCTCTGGATTCTTTTGTGATATGATTAATTTAGGTTTGTAGATAGACTTAGGGATTAGTAGCCATGGATCTTTTCGACCAAATCCCAATAAACAAGACCTGCCTATAATTAGCCATTAAAGAAATATGGAGTACCATGAGATAACGACTCTTGAAGAATGCTACATTGCTACGGGGGATATCAGAGAAGAAGTGGATTATCTGTCGCGTAACAGTAATGAACGCTGAAAACAAATAAAAAACTGAGATTTACAACGCAGCGCAGCACAGTATTTGTGCTGCGCGATAGAAGATCTCATTCCGGATATCAAATGTGTATCAATTCTATGACTACAGACTTGGCTTTTGATTATTGTCATACTAGCTAGCTTTGCACTTGATTGTCATCCTCCGTTGTAATTGTATTTAAATAAATTAAATGCTACAGGGAATATCTATTCTTACTTTCGAATTTACATCTTTTGTAATTGTTTTGTAGTAATATACTACAAAGAAATCTGATGGTTGTTGTAGTCTCAAGAATCATACGGTGTGAATCTCTCCACGTTATAGCACTCGTCAGATTCTAAAGGTGTGTTTTATAAAAAAATAATATATGTACTCATTTAGGTTTATATTTACAGGTTCTACACATTGATCTTGATTAATACACGAAGTTGGTTCGCATTTTCATCCAAAATATTTATAATTTATTTATTATGAGTTATTAAATCTGAAATTAATGTTGTTTCTAATATATCTTAAAATTATTTAAAGCAAATTCAAAGCACAACTTTGTGACTAAGTAAAAAAGATATCTTTACAAAAATTAACTTCAATACTGTTTGGTATAAATATTTTGTCATTATGTACAAAATGTTTTATTTGACGAATAAACGTGGTGCAGATAAAGGACCTAGATAAATATAGATGTAGTTTTTTTTTGTGATTTATTGTTCGTAGACTTACAATACACGCACTCACAAACAAATCAGAAAATAAACTTGAAAACTCCTTCTAAGAGTAGCCTCCAACGAAACTTGAACCTCATATCTCCTCTATAAAAATTTTATGACTCACCATTACACTAAACAGAGCTCGTCATAGATGCAGTTATCTTGCGTTTATATTTAATATTATCGCCAATTTGATTATAGCTAGGTTTTTGGGATTCACGTATTGAAATCGAAATATGGTCAATTTTTCACTTTTCATTAGTGCAAGTGATCTTTTTGTAATGACTTTTTTACTATTACCATATAATATAAATATATAAAAATGAACAGCTCATGTTCGTTACCTTATCCCCTTGTCAGGATGAATTTTGATGACTGGCTTTCACTTATAATATTGTTAACAAAAGCAATTGTTATACAGTTGTATTAATTCAACTTTTTCCATGCATGCTCATCCGTTCGACGTGTATGTTGGTCCCATGCGAGATTCTCTCTTGAAATAAAAAAAAATCACAGTTAGATCATGTTCTCTTATGAGCCATACATATATATCTGATCCCGGTAAGACAGATTTTCATATATGAAACTTATATTTTGTAGAAATACATAAGTGATATGATTAACTAAATAAAAGAGCAGAATATCAATTTCAACTCATAGAAACTTTTAATTGCTTACAAGAGAGGACAAAAAAAAAAAATTAAGGGTCAGTGGAAGGTCCAGCCAACTAACTCGGATTCGAATATATATGGGGAGAGAGAGGGGATGCTCGGGTTTCTGACATTCTCTACTATTTGTGATATTTACGTTTGATTTTTAATATTCAGTTCTTTTAACGTATTTTATCGTTGTATTAGTGTTCTTTAATGAAAGATAACTTAATTGAAGGTACAAAATCAGATATTGAAAGATAATAAACTGCAAAAATAAAATAAACAGATGTAGAGGATAATGTTGCAGTCTATTCTGGAGGATTCAAACTCTTTAACTCATCATTTGATCAATGAAGATAGCAATGTACTTTCTCATTCTTACCAATTCATTAGATTTGTTCTTAATAATTTACTATTGACTATGATTGAAAAGATCTATAAAAGATCTTATTATTTTGTAATATTCTTAACATTTCATATTTGAATTGATCTTATTTCATCACGTCATGATATAATTTAAGGATATCGTAATTTTTATTTACAATACTACAAATTTCATCTATTATACCAGTCAAAATCGACCTATTATAGCGGGTATAGGGGGTGTTATTGCTGGGGCTGTTAAAGATTGGAATCACCCGCTTTCAAATATCAGGTTTTAATATCAGACATTAGTACAAGTCCGTTATTAAAGACCTCTTTTAAAACCAAACCTTAATAAAAGATCCATATTAAAGATCCCTTTTAATATCGGATCTTAGTAAAAGGTCGGTATAAAAGATCCTTTTAATACCGAACCTTAGTAAAAGGTCGGTATTAAAAGTTCTAAAAAAAGAATCTGTAGCTGCATGCGTGACAGCTACGATGTGATAGATTGACATATATTTTTACATATATGTCATTTTATAAAATATAACTAAAGAAAGACTTACTATTTGCAAATATGTCTTTTTATTGTTGTAATATTTTTTCAAATACGCTGTAAGACTTACATTTTTTTTGCAATTAAATCCGTTGAATAAATTTTTCTGCCATGTTATATGTCTAAATAAATAAAAAACAAAAAATTCTAAAAATGATTTTAAAAGCAAAGAATGCATACTAATTCTATTTCTCTTCCAATTTGCTTTATTTTTCCTCCAAATTCAGATAGAGAGATAGAATTAAAAAGCTTGATATTTCCTACAAATTCAAATATTTTTTGTTTGATTTGTTAAAAGATAGAGAGAAATGAATAAAAATTAAGGAGAGAAGATGAGAGAGAGAGAAAGGGGTATAGATGAATTATATATATAAAGAGAGAGATGAGAGGGATCCATGGGATTTTTTTGGAGTGTTAAGCGTTGGATCAGTTAGAATGGACATTGCATATTTAAGGAAACAAGGTGCTTTGTGCGTTACTCTTAATATCGGACATTAGTAAAAGACCGCTATTAAAGACCAAACCCTTTAATACCGGACCTTAGTAATTAAAAGGTCGGTGTTACAGACTCCTTCCTTTTAATATCGGACCTTAGTAAAAGATCGATATTAAAGATGACTTTTAATATCGAAATTTCTTCGAGATTACTTGATTGTCTATATTGAAAACAAAATTGTTGAGAGATTTACTTCTAGTGAGCTTAGAAATTTGTAGGACTTTTTGGATAGTCTAGAGCTAAATTTAAATTAATAAAGACATTTTTTTTTTATCAAAATATTCAAAATGCTAGAAACTTGACTTATTTTTTGTTGAGTTACATTTATAAAAAAAATTTATAATTTGATAAGCATGTAGTATTTTTATATTAACAAGTTATTATATAATTACTTCAACATATTATGTGTTATAGTTAATATTTTTTTAATTCTGAATTTTCAGATTTCGACATTCCAAGCTAAAATTCTGTTTTCGCCCTTGAATTCGAATCTAATGCCACAAGATATGAGTCGTAGCACGGATCAATCGGCCCAAATAAACTGCAGGGGGTTTTGAATTTGGAGCACGAATCTAGAAGCTCACAGCACGACCCAGATTGTTCAAGCCGCATGCAACGGGGCACTGGATTCCATTCTAACTAGCTCAGGTGCTTCAGTATACAATTACACACTGGCTAAGGACCTATTATTCTCTTTGGACCGTCGGACTAAAAATTGAGGGTATGATCATCACATATGGAGCAAGTATAAGGGGGCCCACAAGTCTTTAAAAATAGAACAATCGAACTAAAAATAGGGAGCTGATACAGTGATACGCGACTTGATATGCGATTGATACGCGCGTCCATTTCCCCTGAAAAACGTCTTCATTTTGTACAAAATTGTCATCTCCAATTGCTATTTTGTTATATGCAATCAATACGCGCGTCGCTATGCATGTTATTCAAGTTCGACTACATGTTAATTTATTATGGATTTTCGTTTTGTATACATGTGAATTTTGTATGCATAGCAACTATAATAACATACATAACAACCAAATTTTGTATGCATGCATTTTAAATTGACATGCACAACACTAGAAAAATACTGTATGATGTTTAAGCTGCATTATAATAAAAAAATTATCATAACAACTAGAATAACATGCATAACAACTAAATAAGTATTCATGTGTTTTCAATTAACATGCATAACAACAGAAAAATGAAGTTTAAGCTGCATTACATCGCAAAAACTACTATAACAACTACAATAACATGCATAACAACTAAATAAATATTCATAATAAATCAACTAACAAGCATAACAACAGAAAAATGAAGTTTAACATGCATAACAACTAGAATAAGTAAGTATGCATAATAAAAATAACATGCATAATAACTAGAATAACATGCACGACAATCAAATTAGTATGCATGCGTTTTCAATTAACATGCACAACCAAATAAGTATGCATATATAATAAATCAACTAACATGCATAACAACTAGAATAACATGCATGACAACCAAATTATTATGCATAACAATTAGAATAACATGCATGGCAACCAAATTAGTATGCATGCGTTTTCAATTAACATGTATAACCAAAATAAATATGCATAGTAAAATCAACCAACATGCATAACAAATAGAATAACATTCATGATAACCAAATTAGTATGCATGCGTTGTCAATTAACATGCACAACCAAATAAGTAAGCATAGTAAATCAACTAACATGCATGACAACTAGAATAACATGCCTGACAACCATATTTTGTATGCTGGCGTTTTCAATTAACTGACATAACAACAGAAAAATGAAGTTTAAGAGAGGAATAGATCGCGAAGATGGAGTAATGACGCACGCGCGAGAGAGAGAAGGACAGGAAACATTCGTAATATGGAAAGAAACTGGAGGTCGAAAGTTGGAAATGAGCGTCCAGCGACATGAGATCTCCAGTCGATATCGATCGCGTATCAAACTTAGTATCACTGAAACATTTTCCTTAGAAATATGGAACAAAGGAGAAGACATTTACCGTATGTGAAAGCAGATGACAACTCGTATTCAAAATGTGATTGAAAAAAATTGGATTGATCGAAAAAATATATGTGAACATAAATACACTTAATGGTAAAATAAGAACATGCAAATATTTTATTATTATTATTCAGAGGCAGATTCTGGATTTTTGTCAGGGAAGAGCAATGCCTATCATGTTTTCCACATTTTTAAATATAAATGATTATTTTGCATAAAAATTGACAAATCATACTTGCCTCTCATTTTTTTCCACATTTTCAAATATAAATGATTATTTTGTAAAAAAATTTCTGATAAATCGTATAAATACACAAGATTTTTTGCAAAAAAAAAAAAATTCAGGGGGCGACTGCTCCTGCCTCATGTAGCTTCGCCCCTGTTATTATCTATATTGATATTTTGTTATTCTGAATTTCTGATTATGTTTTCTATAACAAATTTCAACTTGTTTGGGACTAAAAGATCAGGATGTTTTTTTTTTGTTTGATAGGTGGTGGTTAGTGATTTGACAATGGGCCGAGTCGAGTCAAGCTTGCTCGGTCTAATGGGTTGGCCGGTCCACGGGTTGACCGGGTCGGGTTTGACGGGTTCAAATTTTGTCGGCCGACCGCAATCTGTCTTAGGTCCATGGGTCAGTGGATAGTCGGGTTGGGTTGGACGGTTTTTTTTTAATTTTTTGAAATTATTTTTATATTTTTATTATTATTGTTATTATTATTTTTAATTTAAAGAGTTATTTCTGGATTGGGACGGATTTTGGATGGGTTTGAATGGGTTTGGGACGGGTTTTGCACGAGTTGATGGGTCGGGTCGGTTCGGATCAATCCAATTCCAGACCAGATTTGAGTCGAATTTTTCCAAAAAGTTTAGCTGCAATCCGTCTTTGACCCCGTTTTTTTTCTTGAATGGATCCGCACGAATTGAGCCTTGAGTCGGGCCGATCCGGATCGCAGCCTCGGGTTTCCCGGGCCGGATAGGATCCGGTCGGATTTTGTCAATATTTTAGTGGTGGTGGTGGTGATTGTCGTCTTATTGCCGTCGATCTGTTTAAAAGAGGAAATGTTAATTTAGAGCTGAACTTTATATTTGATTATTCGGTTGAATTTGAACCGACCTTCGAATATGCATGATTTTACAATAACAATCAATTAAATTATGGGTGCAAAGTAATATTTCAATATCGGATCATAACGTGAAACATTATTGTAATGGAAATAATAATGATCTAATTTAATTATCAGATTCGATACCGAAACCGGCCCAATACACATAGAAATATATTACACAATACTAATACACTCATTAAAATTTAATAAATAAACAAAAATTGATAGTTACGGAAAGATAATTATATGTAATATTTTTAATTTTAAGGAAGATAAATTTAAAATATCATTAATATCGTACATTAAAAACTATTGATACGTACTTGTGAATTCGTGTCTTTCTTGCTCAGCTATTTTAAATTTAAAAACTTCTTGACTAACAATTTTGGCCTCTAATTCAGTAATTCCTATAGGAGCTAGATTTTTTCATTTCAATTATTTCTATTTCAAATAGTACAAATCTGAACTTGATCTGAATCAAAACCCACTATCACAAAAAAAAAATCTACCAAAGGTTAAATATCGTCTTGCTCAATTGTAATATAACCGTTGGTGTCTATGAAGTTGGTGAATTACATAAAGAACTGTTGAAATATGAGTGTTTCCAAAGAAAAATAGTAATTTATTATTCAAGATAAGACATCGATTATTTTAACTATTGGCATATATAGAGACCTAAGATAATATTTATTTATTAAATAACTATTGCTTTATGTTCTTCTTTAAAAAAAAATATTTTGCATAATTAGTGACTAGCCTGTCAGATATGCTAGCCAATTTTATACCATTATGTACATGTAATTATATCCAAATTAATATACATGTAACTATATCACCTATATCACCTTGCTGAACAAAAAAAAAACATATTATCTCATTACAATATTTTAATGCCAAAATCCTCAATAAAATAACTCACATATAATTGTCTCTATAAAAATAAATAAAAAAATAAGGAAAAACAATAAAATAGAATTAAGCGCCTAATTAGAAAAAAACTGAAAGAGCTAGTAATTCTCATTTGACTTTAGCTTGTTAATTTATGCAGTTTGACTAGTATGCTCAACCAATAGTGCTTTCAGAATGGAAGAGTTCTCAGGACATACAGAAAAACATAGCTCAAAAAGACGTATTGATATCAGGCCTTAATTAAAATAATAATGCATCATTTTGGACTATGTGCTGCTATGAAACTCGACCCTACCTGTATAGCGCTACATCTACAAAAACACAGAAATACAAATCAAAATATATATATATATATATATATATATATATATAGAGAGAGAGAGCAAGGCTAAAATAATATGCATAGTACACCACCTTTTGTACTATGCATATATATATATATATATATATATATATATATATATATATATATATATAACTCAATAAATAGAAATTTAAGTTGCTCAATAAATTCTTCATATCAAAATAATGTAGGAAATTAAATTTCGTGATTTTTAGAGCCTTCTTGCTATTTTTTAAATATTTTTCAAAAGCAACCCAGATTTAATACTACAAAGTGCAATTTCTTAATTGTTTTAAAAATATATTTAAGAAATAGCAAGAAAGCTCTAAAAATCACTAAATTTGATTTCCGACAATATTTGATATGAAGAATTTATTGAGAAACTTAAATCTCAATTTATTGGTTATATTAAACATGCATGGCCGCATAGTACGGAAGGTGGTGTACTATGCATATTATTTTAGCTTTGCTCATATATATATATATATATATATATATATATTGAAAGAGCACCATTCATATATTTTCAAATCCAATTAAAAAAATAGAAATTGTACCTTCAATATGCATTCTTTTAGGCTATCTTCTTGTCGTTCTCTGACAAGCGAAAGCTTCACACAAGCTAAAGCTGACTCTTGTTAGACCTAACACAACTATTACCATGTAAGATCATCCAACTGAATAAACAAGCGTAGCTGGGCCAACTCCAACAAGAGCCATGGCAAGTGCCATGTTCAAGCAAGCAGTTCTGACGAAAGGTGGTCCCGAAACTATCTTGTTGACATGAATTTCAGCCCTTTTGTTCACCCAGTCGAGTTTGTATGGATGAGTATGTGTGGTGGTGTTAAGTTGGAGTTTTTAAGCCGCCTCTTCTGAAATCACATTCTCCCAACTCCTCGAATCAATTATCACAACACATTTCTTATTCTCAATAACGCACAAGGTTTTAAAAATAGCATGATACCTCCAATCTTTTTGCATTAAGATCTTCAGGATTGATATGATGGATTTCTTCACCGCCATTATCATTTTCACACCACCATTTTTCTTCTTCAAAATCATCATTAGCATACAAATGAGATCGAGGCTTAGGACATTCTCTCACATAGTGACCTATATCTCGACAATTCTGACAACGAATGTTGGCTTTGGAGCTCCTCAGAGAATTTCGGTTCAGTTTAGGTGGCGATAAGAGTGGTTAGTTCAGTTTAGGTGGGGGAAGGAGTGGTTGATTTTGGTTGGAGTTTGTAGTGTCGTTTTCAGCGGGTCAAAATGAGAAGCGTCAGAGTTGATGGAAGAAGAGTTACGATGATTGAGGTTACGACTTCTTGCAAGTTGCTTTTTCTACGACTTTTGCTTTGGATTGTGCTTCAGCCACACTTTTTGAAGTTATGAACCACAAGCATATCTTGAATAATCATTCGAAGATCATGCAAGTAACATTGACCCTCAAATATTCTATCTCGTTAAGCTCGTTTCGTGCCACAAGTTTATAAAAATTAAGGGTATAATCTTTCACATTTTTTGCACCTTGAGAGAGGGATTAAAGTTGTTTGAATCGCGTGTGCTTCAATTGTTAAGAAGTGGAAGACCATCAAGATAGAGACAATATTTATATGAATGCAATGCCACCATGTTGTGCCCTATCTCATAACCGTATCTTCATCAATGACACTTGTTTTTCAACTAGGACATCTTTGAGACCTTGAGCTCGAAAACCTCCTCAACTTTATTTTTCCGGTCAAGATAATCTTCAGGATCTAAACTATTTCTGGAATTTCAACTTGTAGACAACCATTCCACCTAGAGAATCAAAAAAGTCCGGGCGGGTCTACTCGCCCGTGCCCAACCCGTACTCGTGCCCGGATCCGCGGATCTATCACGGGTCGGGTTGGCCCCAAATCCTCCAAACCCGTCTAAAACCGTGCCCGTGTAGACCCGTGCCCGACCCGTCCCAAGACCCGCCCGTGCCCGACCTGTGGACCCGAACCGTGGATCCGACCCGTAGATCCGTGCAAAAATTCAAAAAAATTCAAAAAATTCAAAAAAATTCAAAAAAAATTCAGAAAAATTCGAAAATATATATATATATATATTAAAATAATGTACAGTTTTAAATTCAAAAATTTAAAAAAAATTCGAAAAAAATTCAAAAAGTTGGACGGATCCGACCCGACCCGCCCGGACCTGTGCCCGACCCGTCTGGGCCCGCCCGGGTTTATCACGGATCGGGTTGGGGGTTTTGGGTTCGGACCCGTGCATACCCGCCCCGTTTTGAGAACCCTAATTCCACCTTAGTTCACGATTTTGTGGTTGCTCATTACGAGGTGATTGTTCATGGTTTTGATTATGGGGATTATTTTAATTGTTGGTGGGAGCAAGGTGCTCGATTAGAGTGGTGAGGCATTGTATTTTTTGTATGATTTTATTTCCTTTGGTCAAGGATAGCGAGAAGGTTTGGACCGGCCATAACGTCGGCGACGTTGTGATAGTTGGAGATAGCGTGAGGTTTGTTGGTGGAGGTGGTGATGTCTGTGGAGATCGTCGAAGATTCAACTTCACGTAAGCGCGAAGGTGGTTGTCGAACCTCTCTATGATAGCAATTGACATAAGGTGGTCCCGAAACTATCTTGCCTGTTAAGCTCAAGTATTTGATTTTATGGTAAAAGAGAATAGTAGAGAGTCACAAAAAATGTAAGCAAACAAACACAAATTTTTTATTCAATAATTCAATGGTAAACACAAAATACTACTCTCTTTTATAGGACAAAAAACATAAGAAAAATCTAAAATTCGTAATAAATAAAAAACATAAAACTAGACAGTCAAATCTGACCCTAATCCACTAAAACAATCATAACATTCTCTAGAAAACTCCAATTGACTCGAAACTTGAACCACTAAAAACTAGACTTCAAGTGGTTTAAATCCATATCTCAAACTCCCAGAACAAAGTTCTGATAACCAGTCAAGACACATTATTAATCATCTTTAAATTTTCTTTGAAAATGTGCATGCATCCATACCCAGTCTATGATTTAGTTGCCTTGTAGTCCGCTGAATGACCCTTTGATTCTCTCCATTCAGTCAAATAAAAATGTGCAATTAATTTTAAACAACTTTCATGCAATTTATATGGTTCATTTTCAAGTTTCACATATCATTTTTTGACCGTTATGAATTTGTTGTGGCCATCGTTTACATCCGAATCTGAATCAGACATGTCTTCAATATGCACCACATCAAATTCTTATCAATATCAAGTAACGTAAACAATTCTATAGCAAGCACAAACGAAAAGTGCTAGCTTCAACCAAGTTCATATCTGCTAAGCCCGCCTTCAATATTTAACAAAATAAAAATACCTCAAGACAAATCAACCCTCTATGTTCTTCATTTCTTCTATTTTCTGAGGCCGCTGACTATGAGAGAAAAAGATCGATGGCTAGAGTTGAAGGTGTCAAGGAGAGTTAAAAAAATACGAATTAAATTTTCTGAAAAGGAGCTAGGTCCTCTCTCACTCTCTGCTCACACTCTGCTAGATATTGAGGAGTTTGTGTGTGTGTGTGATGATCAGGTTTTTAGATATGTTGAAGCTAGAGGTATGGAGGCGGGACAACGAGAGAGCATGTTGAAGGGAATCGAGAGAGGAAGTGCGGCTACTTAAAGCTAGAATTGGAGGTTGAGACAACAATTATTTAAAACAATCATTGACATAGATTGAGCTACGCCAACTGTTATTTTAAACAAATGTTGCCTTATAATTTAGATAAAATAAAATTATCAAAAACAAAGCCAACAATTATTTTAAATAATGGTTGCCATATACATCTCCATCTACGCAACAATTATTAATATAATTGTTTCTTATCCTCAGAGATTTTTTTGTACTTCTACCAATAATGTTTAATAATTTATTCAATAATAGTGTTTTATGAAAATTACTAAATCTCATTTTTGTGATAGTGACTGATTATTGACAAATAAGTTATGTGTATTATCTATCCATGCTAAAATAACTATGGATGAATAAATCTCAACTAGACGATATTCTAATTTGAACCCGATATATCCGGTTTGAAAGTATGTAGTATGTATCTTGATTCAGTAATTTTGTCAACAACTTTTTTCATATTTGTAGACGGGAGTGAGGATATGGTGCTCATAGGAACGCCAAAGTTGTAAGATGTAAGAAATTTATACTTAATAAATTTTCATAACAAAATCTTGTAAGATGTAAGAAATTTTCTATGTTTTTTAGTTTTTTTAATTATTTATTTTGAATTTTTGAAAGTGAACTTATTTTATTATTATTTTGAATAAAATTCAAAACACATACTTTAAAAAATCTAAAAATAGAAAATATTTGTCTTCCAGAAAATTTTGATACAAAAATTATTGAACGTGATGGATCAAAATTTAACAATATTTTGAAAATATTTTTGAGGTAATAATACGAGATGCTTTGGTATTTCTAGAATCACCATTACTCATGTATACTAATTTTGTATAACTACAGTTGATCATAATTATTTGTTTCCTGTTGGAACTTTTTTGAAACATGTCAGAACTGATACTGCACTATTGCAATTACGTTTCTAATTCTAATTCGTCCGAAGAGGTATCATCTCAGTTGGATAGCTTTATTTATCTTGAAAGTGGGTTAAAAGTGTGAGACAATTTTTAAAATGTAAGATAGTTTCACAATTATTTTCAATCTCAAATATATTTTTATATTTGTTTTCTGGAAAAAGACAGATACACAAATATACTTTTGAAACCTTTTTACTTGAGGTGAAAAGTGCCACTCACTGCTGAATACATGGGGCTTTGCCCCAGTCCATTACAAATTATAAAGGCGGTCTCCAATATTTTAGTAATGTAAAACTTTGTTTGGCATTTCATTTGTTCAAAATAGTGTTTGATCTATTTTAATTTTATTGTTTTCTCAAACAATTTTTTTTCTCGTCTAAAATAGGTAAATTGGTATTTCAACTGAAAAGTGAAATGTAGGCATTCCGATAGTAAAATAGCGATTATCATACAATCATGTTATATATTTAATAAATTAATAATTTTTAAGTTAGGTTAAAGAACTATTTATATTTCTGATGGACCCGAACTATGCATCAAAACACTGCCACAAAAAAGAGATCTAGCAACGGTTAAAAACAGTCTTCCTCAATGGTTGTAGGTGATAAACATAGAGGGAGTTGAATAGGTCTCAATTCGATTTCTAAATTTATTTAACTATAATGCACAATTCACTTTCAAATAACAATACAAGTACCAACAAGTTTAGAAATTTTAAAATAAATCACAAAAATTAAAGTAGATGTGTTTAAGAAAGATCAAACAAAGTGAAGAACGCGTGACACCGATATGATAACAAAGTTCGACTATTGACGAGCCTATGTCTCTGAGACTCCTGATCTCCCAACTTGATAACGAGATGGAGATGTATGCACTAATATCACAATATTCGTTATAAGGGTCGAGATCTAGTTCTTTACACACTTAAGATAGAGACTAGATCCGTAGAAGATGCACAAAAACAAGAGAAGAATAGTAGTTACACAATCTCTCAATTCTCACAAATTATTTGGCTAATTTAGAGTAGTCGAGCTTGAGATTTTGATTAAGTAAAAGCTTGATCAGAGAGTACAAATGATGGTTGTTGCTAGATTTTCAAATGGGGCAAAGATAGATTGAGAAAGAAGAAAGAAAAGTTTATATATATACAGCAGCAGGAAAATCCTTTACAAATAGGGGATTTCGCCCCGAACCGTTATAACGGTTAGGCTTAAGTGCCCGTTTGTTGATGCATGATGTACTAACCGTTATATAACAGTTGGATCTGGAAGCCAAGGGAAAAACCTGAGGGTTTATTAATTGTACTAACCGTTATAATGGTTGAATCTGAAACGGCTGAATGAAATTTGGAACATCTCAGGACTTTTTCAATGAGCCAACCGTTATAACGGTTGGATCTGGAAGCCTGAAAGAAATTGGAAAGCAACTTGGGATTTTATCAAAAGAGCTAACCGTTATAATGGTTGTAAACTGTTATAAGGTTGAATCTGTATTTGATTTTTCTCAAGCTCAAGAAGTCTAAATCACCCAAATTTACATAGTATTTCACTAACACTTTTTTTTATACTTATTGATAAATACTCTAGATGCTCACGTTGTATTTCCAATTCATGTTGCATGTCCAATTCTCCAATTTTGTAATAAGGTCCCTACAAAATGCTTAAAATACAAAAGCATGATAAAATTCACGATAGTTTTGCAAATCGACAAATATAACAAAAATGTTAGACACAACAATAGGAAATTTCGACATATTTGATTGATTTGAGTGGAGTTTTGAGAGAAAATCAAAACGAAAAATGTTGCTATGCTTCTAATTAATATCAATTGAGGCTCTAAAAATCTTTTTACTATTTATACTACTCATTGAACTCCAACATGTCTAATTTAAATCTAAGTTCACAATATTGTTGAGTATTGAGGTGCATAAAAAATATATTCACAATTTGATTCTTTGTATTTATATAGGACAATTAAATATCATTCTTTGAGTGAAAATTAAAATTACACAACTGTTGTTACACTATAATAATATTTTGCGAAAGCGTAATTTTGGATTTCGAGCTAAACAAATATATGCATTTGTTGGAAGAAGGCAAAGCAACAAACTCAACATGTAATTTTGGATTTCGGAAACAAATATATGCATATGTTGTCACTTTATTTCTATCAAACTCAACACCACTTCCACTTACCTGAATTTTCAGATGATATGTCCAATGAGAGAAAAAAGGCTAAGCAAGTGCAATGCATATTCGACCACTCTCACAGTTTGAACAGAGAAAATATGCCTTTCATTTAGTGGTTTCTATGGGTATTTATAGCCTCAACATCTGGGCTTTACATTGGATTCCTAATTCTATTTGATTTTCTATTGCATTTCTTCGTCTTTGTTGTCTTGAGTATTGTATGGCCTTTCATGCTGCATTTCGAGTTTTTCAGGTGCTAGGAGGGTACCATTCTATTATTTGGGTGCAATTAATCTTCTAGAAGCTGCAAAATGCATCTTTGATCATTGCCATTGGTTACTTTTGATTTAGGATGCAAATTGAGTCAAATGGGCCTTGATCCATGTGCTCTCACCCAATTGGCTATTGCAGCATCCTAGGATGTCCTTCAGGTGTCCTTTGCTGACCTCAGCTGATTTGGCAGAGGTATAGAAGCTTCCTAAGTTGTTGGAGCTGATGTTGACACCTATTCAGCACCATTTCATTGCCTTTCAGGTTAAAAAATTGGGCTTTTGCAACTAAGTTCCAAATTAACCTCAATTAAGTGCTGTGAGATCATTACAAACTCCTATTTGCACTAGTCATGCCCTCTAGATCACTTGATCCACTTGCCAGCCTCTTGTGAGAGAGTGCCTAGGTGTTCTGACCAAATTAATTGCTTTAAGATCAAACCAAGCTTGGTTCTAGCATCGCGGTGATTCCAGGAGTCAGCCAAACTTCTTGTCTTGATCCCTAGTGCCTCAAATTGCTAATTTTAATTTGGCACCGATATGTTTGAGCTTGACTTTTCTCCTTATTCTTTGAGCTTTGAATTGATTGATGATAACCATGATAATCTCCTTACTCTCCTCTTTCGGTTGGTATATGTATTGCAGCTTAATTCTCAAAAACCAGGGAAATCAATTCCATTGGAGGCCTCCAGTTTTGAAGGGAGGAGAGTTCAGGATGGAAGAAGGAGGAAACACGTGGCACTTCCTGATTGGTCGAGTTCTTATTCTCTCTCTTCTTTTCTTCAACTCTGATTTGGTGAGAGGCTGTAGGATCTAGGCAGAAGGATTTAGGCTTGATGTGTCACTGACAAGGTCAGGGTTTAGTGCACGGGCAATGCTTGGTTAAGGGCTGACAATGAGGGACCCACATGTCAGGTTTAATGAGACACAACCCAGCAACCTCATCAGGTTTAACCTGACCTTTTAATCATCAAGCAAGTCCACAATCTTGTGTATAAATATCATTTAATCATCTCAGAAGTAATTCAAATCAAGCTCCGCAAAGAATTTCAATTTTTGGTTCAATTAAGTTCAATTTAGGCTTCAACTAAGCACCAGACGTAAATCAGTTCTAAACAAGCAAACAAATGCATGAAAACAAGTTTGATGATTTATTTGAGATAGTTTAGATGTTTGTTTCGAAGTCCGAAAAGGCTTAAGACTTGAAAAGATAAAAAAATGGAATTTTGATTTTGAAAACTGGATTCAGAATTGAATTACAAATGGAAAATGGGGCAGTTTCTGCTGTCTTTCTTTAACTTTGGGGTTTTATTTTATGAGAATTTACACAAAGAACAAATCAATTTAAGTTCATAACTTGAAGTATAGGTATTAGGCTACAAATAGGTATAAAGACCTAGATCTAACTCAAAGTTCCAAATGTTTAAAAGAGGTTTCAATTTGGATGCCAGGTAGGTGCAGAAGCACCATGCATTTGTGGCCAATTTGAGTTTTATGAATGCAAATTGAATTTTTGGTTGCTGATATGGGTGTGTGAGCTTGGATTTAGACTTGACATATCAAAAGAAGCATTTCTAATTTTTAAGTTTTAGATTTGGACAAAAGAAGCTATTTATTGCATTTAAACCCTATTTTCTATGATTTTTTCAGAAATCTGAGATTGAAATAGCTTTAATTTGAAGTATGTTTATCCAAAAATTATGAAATTAATTTTGGAAATTTATGAAAACATAATATGCATGCTTGTATAAGGAATTTGGATTTGGAGTTGAAATGAGATATGTATAAAAATTACAAATTTCTAACAACTTTGAATCAAAAGGGTGAAAATGGGAACATTACTTTGATTTGAGTTTTAAAGCTTCAAAACTTGATTTTACATTTGCATAATACTTATTATACATAGTGAGACTTAGAGAAATCATAAACAGAGATTTGTCTCAAGTGCTTAAAAGAATTTGAAAACATGAGGGTATTTAGGGGTAAATAAGGGATTGTCTTGGTTTGATTTGATCGTAGTGCTTAGTTTATGACTTTTAGAGCTTGTATATGGCTCAATGTCTTTCTTACAACACATCACTAGATCAAGAGGGGGTTTTAACTCAAAAGATAAAGAATTAAAATCAGAAAAGGCATTTGGAGCCATATCTAGTTTGAGGTGAATTCAAAAGAGAAATTAGAACAATTAAACTCAAATTTGTGTTTTAAAAGCTTATTTGAATCACTTGAAATATCAAAAATCAATCAACAAAGAGTTTCATGCATAAAGATTTTGAATTTGGATATAAACATCCAAACATCAAGATCAAAGAGCTTCAAACTTGATTTTTCATTTCACAAGCAAGCAATTTACACAACTTATAAAGAAAAGCATATACAAAGGGACCTTTTCTCTGCCGAATTCAACATCACTCACCTGATTTCATATGATATGTCGGGGTGATAGTAACAAGGCTTAGCGAATTTCAACCAAGTTCGACCACTCTCACAATTTGTAGAAAGAATGACATTTGATTTTTGTGACCTAATACATGTATTTATAGGTTGGTTTGGCTAAGATTCACATTAGATTTTTTTTCTTGATTTTCTTTTGCCTTTGCTTCATTTTCTTTTCATTTGAATTCATGTAGGCCTTGGTTTTGTAGAATACTTCAGTTCGTCCCAATTGGTTATTGAGGCGCCATTTAACCTTAACAAACTTAGAGAGGGTATTCCATCACTGCAATTGATTTATTTTGATCAAGGGTGCAGATTGTGTCAGGTGGAGATCAATATATTTGTTTTCTTGTGATTGACTCTTGTAGCATCCTAGAATGTCCTTCATGTGTCCTTTGCCGACCTCAGCTGATTTGTCAAGGCATTAGAAGCTTATAAAACCGTTTGAAGAGTGATGTTGACACCTACAATATCTTTGTGCCTTATTTCGAGTATTAAATTGATTTTTTATTATCTGAGCTTCCTTTAATCCCAATTAAACTTCAGACTTTCTCAATTAGGTGATGTGAGACTAAAGAACATCCTCAATTGCTCTGAGCTAGCCTAAATTAACCTAGTTCATTATTCATTTTGGTCCCGAGTGAACTCAAAGGTGATCTCCCTCCTCATTCACTTTCAAGCTAAACCAAGCATACTCCTGACCTGATGTCGTGGGATCTCTAGGAACATGTCAAGCATCTTGCCTTGAGCTCTAGCATCATAGATTGCAAGTTTGTATTTGGTACCGACAAGTTTGAGCTTGATTTCTTTCCTTATCCTTTGAGTTTTGATTTGATTGATGATTACCATGATGATCTCCTCACTCTCCTCTTTCGGCGGTATATAACTCATAGGCTAACTCTCAAGGAATAGAGAGATCAATTCCATTGGAGGCCTCCAATTTCAAAGCTCAGAAGGAAGAAGGATGGGAGGGGAGGAGGAGAACACGTGGCATTCCATGATTGGGTTAGTTCTTATCCTCTCTCCTCTTTCCCTTAATTCTGGTTTGGTCAAAGGATTTAGATCTCGCGCAAGAGGGTTTAAGGCACGATGTGTCACTGGCAAGGATAGGGTTTAGTCACGAGCATTGTTTGGTTAATCCAATGACATTTTGGCTCAAAACCAACGATATTTTTGCTCTGGTTTTGTGTAGACTTGGTCTGCATGAGCCAAGAGGCTGACAAGGCTTTGATTTGTATTGTGTCCACGTGAGCCCAGTTTATCCAAAGTCCAACAAAAGTCTAAAATTGATCTAAATGCCCAAATGGCACCCAACTACGTACTGATTAATGTTTGTGAATTTAATTCATTCAAATTGGTTTTGAATTGTTTTGAGACTGAA
Organism: Eleocharis quinqueflora; assembly: GCA_964058865.1. NCBI lineage: Eukaryota > Viridiplantae > Streptophyta > Magnoliopsida > Poales > Cyperaceae > Eleocharis > Eleocharis quinqueflora. Next base: position 138,381 of record CAXKVX010000140.1, on the reverse strand, counting down.
ACAGTCTAACTTTTTAATAAAATAAAGCCCAAAAGTTCACAAATTTTCTGCAAAATTTATTGGTATATAGCTTAACCAAATTTCTTGAGCGTTTGACCCTTGATTAAATCCAAAATGTTATATTTGATTATTTAATAATATGACAATCATGTTAATTTCACATATTATGCTCCAAATAATCTTTTCAATCACATAAATACCTTGTTAATTTCTTGAAAAAATTGTTGAGCCTCCATTTGCCTTGTCTTGAATTTTGATGAGGTTTTGTCACTTTTGCAAAATAAAAGCCTAGTTTCTTCCAAAATTAAATTAGCCCTTGCTTGATGTCTCTTATATGTTTGAATTATGCTTCTCATGCTTGTTTTATTTCTTTATATTTATAGGCTAATAATTTGTACATTTTCAACCACCGCTTCAGATGTTACAAAAGTTGTTGCAGAAGATGTCACATAAGATCTCGACTATAATTCCCTTGAGAGTGAATCAAAAGAAGTGTTGACATATGAAGAAAAGCCTTTCTTGATATATAGACATTGTGAAGAGAAGAGATGGACATTTGAACAAAAGGATTTTTGAAGAAGGTGGTCTACCAGAAGAAACTGTGTTGACCTATCAACATCAGAATAAGGTTCTACATACTGGTCTCAAAGAAGGGAATGTTATTGATGTTATTTTGGACAAGAGTATAAAGACCTAAAACGATTGCAGAAGCGTTTAATAATTTTATGTAAAATTTTTGGATCTTAATCACCTATGTAAGTCAAGTAAGCAAGTAATAGAGCAATTAAACAATTCAAGCAAGTTTGCAAAAGTAGAGTAAAAGAGAGAGTAAGAGCAAGAGAGCATGATAATACATTATGTAATGTGGTTCGGTTTAACAACCAAACCTACATCTACGGGACCCCTTGATCCAAAATACCTTTTGGGTCCAAATACACTAGACCACAAGTGTTTTAACAACAAGGGATCCTATCCTAAAGGCTCTAAAGCTTTGTAAGAGGCTGCACCACTCTAGAAAGGTAAATGGTCTTGATTGACAACACAATCCAAGACAAAGATGAAATACTTGACAATGCAAGATTATATTAGTGGAAATGATCTCTTATACACACTTAACAAATAAATCTTCTATGCTACTAAGGATTTACCTTTTAGAACCCTAGATAACTGCTATGCCTCTTATTTCATTTTGAACTTTGTAGATGAATCTTTACGAGAAATCCTTAATTCTAACCTAGCATATGAAATGTGGAATACTCTTGAAAATACTTTTAAAGAAAATCTTTGTTCTAATGAGTGTGTTTCTAGTGTAGATAATCACAATGTTGATTCTACAATTAGTCTACAAGAGGAGGACAACACCATGACTCAAGAGCAAGTTGATGAAGAAAAAGCAAAGGATAAAGTGAGTGATGAAGTAGCAAAAATCTTCTTCAAAGTGAATGAAGAGTATCTAGATAAAAGAGAAATTACAATCACATCTTCTTCCGATTTTCTAGAATAGGTACACTTAAATTCTTGTAGTTTATGCTCTAGGTCTATGTCCAAGAATATAAAGCTTTTGTATGGTGATCAAGCCTTTTCTAGTGAATATGAACTAGGAGTAAGATATGATAAAGCAAAAATGTGTTTGGATAAAAAGGAAGAGAAAATTAGTGAACTTTTGAAGAGAATTTGCGATTTGAAATCAAAGTTAAATCTTCTTGAGACTAAAACCATTATTGAGTCTATTCATGTTAAATTTGATGAAAGTACCATTAATATTGAGAAAAAGAACAAGGATATTTTAGGTACAATCAACTCTCTTGAAGATGAAAGTCTTATGCAAGAAGATATGACAAATAACAAAGTGATTCAAAAAGAATTATTCTAAATGAAAAAGAGGTTAGAGAAACTCATGATAAAGAAATTAAGGGGGAGCACAATTCATTGAATGAAGAATCGCCTAGAGAACTAGATGAAAATGGAAGGGAAGGAAACATGCAAAGTGAAGAATTACAAGAGTGAATTGTCTCATCAAGGAACACCGATTATCAAATACCCGAAGTGCTTCGGAAGGATTTTTCTAATCTTATGAGTAAGAAATTTGAGATGTCAATGATTGGAGAGCTTACCTTCTTTCTTGGACTACAAATCAAGCAAAGTGAAGAAGGGATCTTCATCAACCAATTCAAATATGCAAAAGAATTAGTCAAATGCTTTGGTGTGGAAGAAAGCAAGCCAATGAAAACTCTCATGGCAACCAACATTCGACTTGGAGTTGATGAATGTGGAAAACCGGTAGACATCTCACTTTATCGAGCGATCATCGAAAGCCTTCTTTATCTAACCGCAAGTAGAACCAACATCATGTTTGTCGTATGTTTTTACGCATGGTTCCAAGCATCTCCAAAAGAATCACACATGGTAGCCATTAAGAGAATCCTACGATATGTTAAAGGTACAATAAACTTAGGAATATGGTATGGTAAAACCACCAAACTTGACTAGATATGATACACCGATGCAGACTTCTCCGGTGACCGAGTAGATAGGAAAAGTACTAATGGAACTTGCCAATTCTTAGGTGATCTCTAGTATCATGGTCTAGTAAAAAGCAAACCTCGGTTGCCCTCTCCACGGCCGAAGCGAAGTATATAGCAGCCAGTAGTTGTTGCACCCAAATTATATGGATGGTGCAAACTCTTATGGATTATGATTTGAATTTCATCAAGGTACCAATTTTGTGTGATAACACTAATACCATTATGATGTCTAAGAATCCAATTGCTCATGCTAGAACCAAGCACATAGACATTAGGCACCAATTTCTTAAAGACCATGTGGAAAAGAGAAGTATATAACTTGTATATATTAACACTAAAAACCAAATTGCGGATATTTTCACAAAACCTCTTGATGTTAACCAACACATTAAGCTATGGTTTAAATTATGAATGATTTAGATAGCAAATTAAAATGCCTCTTGATAATTATTGCTCTCTATTGCTCCTTTATATTATGCCTTCAATAATATTCCCTATGCTTAATTGGTAAATCATATGAATTGTGCTTTATTTGCAAATATTATTTCATTAAGGGAGAGTATTAAATTGCTTGACTTGTATAATTGTATATGTGCTAAATTTTAGGGGGAGTATACTTGTTTGAGCCTTTTGCCTTAATTTTGCAAAAAGGGGGAGAAATGAAAGATGTGCATCACTTGATATACACATCTCAATTGGTTTTGCAAATTTCCAAAAAGGAGAGTTTGTTGGATTAAACTCATCTCTTGTTTGACAATTTGCAAAACACATAAAGTACTAACATTGCACATTAAGTTTTGGTGAAGATGCAGGTTAAAACAGGTACAAACCAATGGCAAACATGCTCAAACATGTCCTGGACAAGTCAAGACATGGTCAAAGCATCAAGGAAAGGCATCAAGGCACAAGATAGAGCACATCGTTATCATAACGCTTAAAAAATCACAAGGTTTAAAATAGCGGTTCGTGCGGTTTAGCGGTGGAGTGATTTAGCGTTTAGCGTTTTATCGGTGATAAAACGGTTGATAAACTACCATATCGATATTTATATCATATAAATTTATTTCAAATGATATTAAGTATAAATTATAATTAATACAATTTATATGCTTAATAATAACATATAATAGTAATTTGTTATCAACTACCATATAGATATTTATAACATATTATTTTATTTCAAATGATATTAAGTATAAATTATAATTAATATAATTTCTATGCTTAATAATAACATATAATAATAATTTGTTATCAACTACCATATCGATATTTATATCATATTACTTTATTTCAAATTATATTAAGTATAAATTATAATTAATATAATTTGTATGCTTAATTATAGCATATAATAATAATTTGTTCACAAAATATATTTTCAAAGAATAATATATTGAATGAGCATGGCTAAAATAATATGCATAGTACACCCCATCTCGTACTATGCATATATATATATAAGTTAATAAATTGAGATTTAAGTAGCTCAATAAATTCTTCATATGAAAATATTGTAGGAAATAAAATTTCGTGATTTTTAGAGCTTTCTTGCTATTTTTTAAATATTTTTTAAAAACAGTCCAGATTTAATACTACAAAAGTGCCATTTTTGGGCTGTTTTTAAAAAATATTTAAAAAATAACAAGAAAGCTCTAAAAATTACAAAATTTTATTTCCTACAAGATTTTGATATGAAGAATTTATTGAGCAACTTAAATATCAATTTAATGACCAAATTAAATATAAATAACCGCATAATACGAAATGTGGTGTACTATGCATACTATTTTAGCCATGCTCTAAATTGAATAATTCATAAGCAAGTATATTAGTAGTTTAGAAGCATAAAGAAAAAAAAATGAAAAGGTCACCTAAAACTTGATCTGCTAAAAAAATAACAATTAAATAGTAAAAACAACTATATCACCATTAAAACCGCTAAATCGCCGCTAAAACGCTAAATCGTGTCCGCTTTATCGGCCGCTAAAACCGCTATATCGCCAAAAACCGCTAAAATCGCATTTTTCAATATATCTTGCGTTATAGCTCCAAAAACCGCTAAAACCGCTAAATCGCTGTTTTATCGCCGCTATTTAAAAGTTTGAAAAATCGTTATAACGGGTCACAAAAGCGTTATAACGAGTGCCTAAGACGTCATAACACCTCAGGAGGAGAGAGAAGGAGCAGATGCTGAATTTTCTTGAGACAAGCGTTAATGTAATGCTCCAGCAAGACATCACAATGAGTTGCCATCCGTTATAACGGCTCAACCAAGCGTTATAACAAGTTGCTAGAAATCTGGCCCACAAGTCAGCAGCAGAAGGGAAAATATGGAACAATGTCAAGGCGTTATAATGTCTTCCCAATTCGTTATGGAATGTGCTGTATCACTTGGTGTATTTTTCACAGATCCAAGATCCCAAGAAGTGCTCAGCCTATATAAGTGATGCAGAAACAAACTAGCAAATCATCTAAACACTCTTGCAAGCTTCCCAACAGTAATTGAGCACTAAAGAGAGCCTGATTCAAGTCTCATCCAGCTACCTAACCTAGAGAGCATTAGGATAGCTATTATTCTCTTATTGTCTATTCGAGAACATAAACTTTAGCTAATTGTTTAGCCTTTGGTGCACCACATTTGGGCTGTCAAGTGGTGCATTCCTGTCCTAGATTGTGTTGTCAATCGGACCTTGTTACGGTGTATTCATGTGTTGTCCCGTGCATCGATTTAGGAGAAGAAAATTGACTTATTTGTGTTAGAAAAAGTCAAAGATCGTCTCCGCCCCTTTGTAAAAGATATACTTAATTGATTATAGTGAAACTCCCCTTTGTGAAAGATATACTTGTGTTAGAAGAAGTCAAAGATCGTCTCCTCTCCTTTATTCAGGCAGATTCGTTGATGTAGGCCTAATTTCTTTTGATAGGCCGAACCACGTTACATAGCGTGTTCAGTTGTTCTTGATTGCTCTCTCTTCATTCTCTCTCTTTTTAGCTCTTTGATCTCTATTTTTGTGATTTGCTTAATTAGTTCTTGAAATTACTTGCTCTACTACTTGGCTAGGTGATTAAGGTCTAAAAGATTTAAATTGAATTGTAATCGCTTCCGCACATTTATTTGACCTTAGTCTTGCGTTTTAACATAAACCTCCATTACATTCTAACAAAATCAACTCTAGAGAGGAATGTATAATTTGTTTAAAAAGCTTCACAAACTCAAGTTTCGCAACTGCATGTAATTATTTTGTTACTTGCTTTTTGTTTATGTTTAATTTGCAAACAAACCACAACAAATTGTTACATGGATCTATGACTAGGCCGACTCCTTCATGATATTTAAATGCGAGAAAGATGGCAAGAAGTATAGCAAATGAATGTTTCTAATTTGATGCAATTGAAAAGGCATATCATGTTAGGTTTTTTACTAAAAAATTGAACTCTTACACATTTACGTAACTAAATTCGAAGTTTGGTCTTTCATATTGTGAAAGAGGGTTTGATTTTTTTGGTACAAACCCTTTTATGAGATTTTGGTTTTTTTGTAGAATTGTAAAATCTTTTGTTGTATTTATGTGTTTTCTGTAGGCAACGTCTGGTGAGTGTTATTGGATAGCATCTTACTTAGAGTTTTAATGAATCAGTAGCTTTGTCACACCCCAGAAATAATAACTAGCTTAGGAGTGCTAATCCCGCCACGTGTACTTGATTACAAGAACACGAAAGGCTTAATTAACCACTACAAATGCAAACAAGATTAATCTTTTATACTTAATTTAAGAAAAAGCACACACATTTCATATAGTACATGAACATCCAACAAGTATATACATATATAAAAACCATCGTCTGTACAAAGTTTACAGCGGAAGCTAAAGAAAAGTAAAATACATACAGAAGAGGACGATCCCATCAAAGAACGTGGGACCGACCCTCGCTATCCTACTACAAACTAATCATAACAAAAGAAAGTAAAAGGAAAACAAATGAAATGATAAGCAAAACGAAAGACGTCGGGGACTCCATCCTAGCGCTCTCCTCTGGACATCAAAAACTTATGTTCTTTACCTAGACCCCACAACCATCGTGGAACGTGAGTAATTTATAAAAATTACTCAATGTTGATTTAGGTTCAGCCTTTGAGTTTATATCTGATTCAATATTTGGACCATTTCACACTTAGAGATATTACTTATAATTACTACACCTAAATGTGCATTAATTAACCATTTCAAATTTTCAATAAATAAATCTATCAAAAAAGACGATATGCAAATGAAACCCAAAAGTGATATGAAGAGTAGTAATATACAATAATTAATATGGGAGGATATCAAAATTCACCGACAAAGGAATGAAGTGTCAAATCTAATCCCGGTGTAGGACTTCAGGATTCGCCCCATCAGACGGGTCATAACCACAAGCCTAAGGGAATTGTTAGGCGGGTCTCAAATCAACCACAGGCCTAACGTAATCGTTAGACGGGTCTCAAATCAACCACGACCCAACTAAACTCTGAGTTTCCAGAACGAAACGCCCTGGTAAAATTAAGCGGCTACATAAAGCACACGCTTGATCAATAAGCGAACCAAGAAGCCTACCCTCACAAAAAGAAAATAATAAAAATAAACTCTCGATCTCAACCGTCATACAGAAATAAGGAACCGACTACTCGTTTGAATAATAATAAAAAGAGAACTTTATGTACCAGTTAAGGCCAAGGGGAGGCCCAGATTTCCTCTGTACCCACTAGGGGCCAATGGAAGAATCCCTTCGAATATTTAGAGATCTCGAAATATGAGCTAATAGAATATATAAAGAATGGAATAGCTCCAATACTTCACATATGGCACGCATACTCTAAACTGAGAAATCGAACCTTACTCACTTAGAGAGGAAATATTATAATATTATATAGTAAGGATCTTGAGAATAAAACTCTCGAACTGGCACTACGAGTCATCAAGTGATGATCATCGTTGGTGAGGATTAGTCGAATGTCCTTATGGACATCCCAATGAATGGACCCCACGAGCGTTTGGCTTGCGTACGTAATCTATCCGCCACGATGCCTCCAGACTACATCCAATCTAAAACTCACCGACTCGACGCTCATCACTCCCAAAGAAATATATATAGTATTTAATACGCATCTACCTATAAGTAATCTAATAAACTATACGATCCGTATATCGGATCTTACATGCCATATGATGTGCAATGACATGCAATGCAGGTTGTTCTCAATTAATGGTGCAGTTACCGGTATGCAATTATGGCAATTCAAGTTCTACGGGCCTGATTAACAATTGTTGGTATCTTTGTACCGCAGTTCAGTTTAGGTAAGTCCGGTAGGTCCTAAATAAGAGAGAAAGGGATATAAACCCCAAGAATCTACACCTGAAATGGAGAGAGCGTCCTAGACTAAGGAAGCTCCGTTGCGTCCGCGCTGGGATCAGCGTCGTCTGCGACAACGTAGAACTCGTCCACTGAAGGTGAGTTCGAGTCAACTAAGCTCCTAATTATTTATGTCGGGTTTGTTTAGTTAGACGAAGGATTAAGACTAAAGTGAAATTGCAGGAAAATTATAGGCGTTTGAGACGTCCTTGATGTTCTTAACATTATTTATTTAATATCTTCACTTGTTCAAATCTCGCGTGCAGTGTCCTTGTTGCACGACGAGTGTGTGTGAATCATATGTTCCTAATCCTTTATTTAATTCAAGTGTTGTTCTAGGTATGTTACTACTTCCATTATTTATTGTGACGTCAAGACGGTACAGTGCAGAACATAAGTAAAAACACAACACGATGAAAACATGTTATAAGTTCAATTACTTTTAGTTGGACTTTCAATGAAACTAATCAAAGAAGAAGATAAATTATTCTAATGATTTATAGATGTGCCTTAATATTATTCTTATAGAGAAATTGATCAATATATATTATTTTAATTACACATTCACTTAGTCATATATGCGTGTGTATCGTTTGAGATTATGGTTTATCGTAATTATTGTGATATAGAGAGTTGATCAATATATATTCTTTAATTTAATGTTCACTTAGTTATCTATGTGGGTGTAATGTAAAATTAGATGTGTATTTGTACTAGGTATGATATAGAGAAATTGATCAATATATGTTAATATACATTTATTTCTACTTAGTCCAACTATGTTGGTGTATGTGATAGTTCATTATTATATATATTATATTTAAATTGTGTTATATCATATTTAATTACGTTATTATACTTATTAAATGTATAGCTATTTGATTTAATCATTGCGTAATATTATAAATCAAGTGTCATTTATCAAATACGTTGTAGTACCTAATTATTATCTATCCTATTTATATAGCTACCTCGTATATTATTCGTTGTAATAATTGTGCTACATATAATAAAGAAAAGATATAGAAAATATACAAGAAACACAAATAAACTCATGTTGGTTCATTTTTAATTTACTATTTAGTTTGTGTTAATTCTGTGGGATCAGAAGCCCAAGACTCATACGTCATCGCCGTAGCTCTCGCTGCATGGGCTTATAGTCGTCATTTCTCAATTATACCTTTCTCGATCCTTTTTATTTTCCGGTCTAGTTACTAAGTATTTTGGGCTAAACCTCTAATTGTGTAATATTTGTTATAATACCCAACTCGGTCCAATTAGGGTCAAGGCCCAAAAATACTTGTAACTGTATTTTTTATTTTTATTTGTATCTAGCACGGTCTAATAGCATCTGTTTGGGTCCAATGGGCTCGAGGGACCCAAAGGCTCATTTGTTATTACTTAAGTATAAAGGGTCTATTTAGGGTCCAACGGGCTTTTAAAGCCCAAAGGCCCATATTCTCTTTATTTCATTCAGCAAAGTCCAAAGGCCCACTTATACATTATTTATTTCTTAGCCCATTAGAGCCTTAAGGTATCCGTTGGGCCCAGTGGACCCTAGAGACTCAAAGGCCCATTTATATTTAAGTTTAAGGGTTCATTAAGGGTCTAATGGGCTTAGTGGGCCAAAAGGCCTATATTATTCTATTTTATTTTCTTCTAAGGGTCCAAATAAAGGCCTAACAGGCCCAAATCGTAAACAACCTCACAAAGGCCCAGCGGTCACTCCTGGGCCTTCTCTCACGTTGCATCACCGCAATATAACTCATAAAAAAATCAAGCAGTTACATAACAAGGCCCTACAACAAGTACCAGCTTTAGTACAAAGATCTAATACTGAACTGGTATGTCTGCCAGATTACCAAAGAACCAAAACCACACGTTTATGTACATGGTGCTAGTAGGCATTAAACCCAGTCCAATATCAGTCAGCAAGGTGTTTAATGGTGAGAGACCAGTGTATACAGAGTCACTCAGCACAATCCCATACTAGTGCTGCACTGGTGCTGGCAACCCAGTGCAGCAGGAGTTTGGTTACTGGTAACAATAGAAAAGAGGAAACCAGCAAGCCAAATCAGCACAAACAGATCTAACATCAGCCAAGCAAGAAGATCACGCAGATAAATCAACAAGAACTTAAAATGCGTTCTAGGTTGTTACCAGTAAATAAAGAGGTTACAGATCGAAGGGAACCACGGTTGCGTTGTCAGCCAACCCTTCTGCCCAAGCGTGGCCCCCGCCTCTATTCCCCTTTTTGGTCTATTCGAACTTGCTCTCAGGTGTACATGCTTACTTAGTATAATAGTGAGGTTCTCAACACATGAGAGTTTACAAAAAAAGGAATAGTCGGTGGTGACCAGGGTTTTAAAGAAGAGGGGTAGAGTGCCAGTGGGGACCGGTGGCCTAACGACCAGGTCTCGTGGATTAACCATGAGGTAAGAGGTGATATGGGTCGGGGCTTGGTGTATGCGGGTCCAAGACCAGGGATCGTCTTTGAAAATGAGCTGAAGGTAGTATAGAGGTATAGGGAGAGAGAGTGCAACGGGTGGTTCGAGATGGGGTGGGGGAATAAGTAAGAGATAGAGAGAGAGAGGAACAACAGTGAGGAGGGAGAAGGAGCGAGATTTCATGATTGGGGAGAAAAATCAAGGGAGAGTAGAAATGAGGGTGACAGGAAATAAATGAGAGGGGACGAATCGACAGAGAGAGGGAGAGATGTCAGCGAAATTCAAGGATCTCGAGAAGGAAAACAGAGAGGAAAAATAGGGAGAGAGAAAAAAGCGCAGGTTTTAAGGAAGTCCTGTCAGTTGGGATTCTCTATAGGGACTTTGGTGCGTCTCCTCGCGTTTCCTACACTTCCTAAGTTCGAATGGGTCGTTTACCCGCTTCTCGATTCAATCCACACCCAGCAGCTCCTTTAGATCTTTATAGTGGGATTTGGGGTTTATTGTGGTGTAGGTTGAGTGGCAATTCATGTTGCAAGTCACGAATTAGCACTAAAAGAAATCCTCTTAACTCATTACAAGGTTCTCAAAATTTCTAATTTAATTATCAATGTGTTTGGTTGAGTATAAAGCTTATCAATTTTATAAAATTATTGTTTCATTTCATTTTATTAGTTATTATTATATTCTATTTATTTATTATACATGTATATATTTTATTTAGGGTTTTAATAATTAGATAATTCGATAATTTATAGGCTTTTACTATACCTCCTATTATCGTCTTCATAGACCTATGTTAGTTTTAATTTTCCTCAAAGAATTTTATCTGGAAAGTTTTAATTCGTAAGAAATTTGTAAATTGCAAAAGAGAAGGTTTTAAATTTAGTATTTCTCTAAACAGAGTTAGAGTTAAGATCATATTTAACGATAAAACTCATGATTAACGAGACAATTATTTATTAAAATAATTGTCAAATTTGACGAGTTTTACAAGCTTAATGCATGCATTTGATGTCTTATCTAACAACAAATAATGAATCAAAGTTAGATCTTTTATTATGTTTTGAGCTAGAATTTCCAAGTGAAAAATCTAACACGAGATCTCGCATTTGTATCGTTGTAAATCTTTTATTTTCTAAGATAACAAATTCATGTATTGGGGTTACTTCCTTGTTTGAAATCCTGAGAAATATGCTATTCTCCACCAAGTTGTCTCAATTCTCCTTTTTGTACAAATAAATCAACTCTAGACAGGAATGCTCGAGAATGTTGGAAATAGATGAATTACTACTAAGGCTTAATGTGAAAGCTCAAGAATCACAAGAATATTCTACACAGTTGCTAATTAACAAACTTAAAGAATTGCAATAATATAATAAAGATAGATAGAGAGAGTGAGGGGGAGAAAGTAAGAGAAATCTGACACTCAATGTAACGTAATTTGGCTGAAATCTTTTCAATGCCTACGTCCATGGGACCCCCCGAGTCCACACCAGGGCCGAAATCACTACACAAATTGTTCTCACAAGGCAGGATTCAAGTTCCCTTACAAAACAAATGGGCAACTATGAATCACTATCCAATAAGGGATCAAAACAATGATTGAAGAAGGAATCAAACAAAGATCCAAGAAGGAATAAAAAAGGAGGATGAGTCTTGCACTATCTTTCCACAAGATCTCGGCACTTGGAACCCAATCGCTCAAGTCAAAACAATCTCTTAGGGAGTATCACAAGGTTTCAAATAGACAATAATAGGGAAGCTAGAATGTAGCTTAGATCTCTCTCGGTGAACTAGAAATAGTGTAGGTAGTATAATTTTTCTTGAGAGAGAGAGATGAAAGAGATCAGCTCCTCCAAAATTTGTACATAATAAAGGAACAATTGTTTTTCGCCTATATCGATATATCGATACATCAATCGATATGAAATCCATGTATTGATTGAGACCAGAATGGTGACAGTCCTCTCACACACAATAGGTGCTCAATTTTCATTTTGTTTCTTTTTTCCTTCATTGTGACATCGAAAAATTTGTAATGAGATATTTCTATGTTGTATATTTACATATCTAATTTCGAATTATTTTGTGATGGTATAATCAGTTTAATGATACGTTATTGGCTAGCAAATCTAAAACTAGCCAAAATTTAAGCCTTAAATAATAGACTTAACACAATGATTATTAATTTATTAAATAATTATTGCCTTAGGCCCTCTATGACAACGATTATTTAGTCATAATTGTTGCCTAATTCCAAATATTAAATTACTAAATCCTCTTCAACAACACTCATTTGTTAATGATTCTTTATACGATTCATCAACATTTTAGACAGCAACGAGTGCATAACCATCGGACAAGGTAAAATAACCATTGACAGATCTTTTTTTGTGTGGTAGTGTCATTAGATAGTTGCGTGATAATTACAACTATTTATATTTAATGAAATATGAAATGATATATGAATTACATAAATTTTAAACATTTTTTAAGGAAAAAAGGAGGACGAGCCACCAATTGTATATGCAAAAGTTAACTTGGTTGCACAATATTTATTAAAGAAAATCAATAATTATAATTGATTTGGATTTTAAGTTTTTGTTCATATAGATCTCTCATTAATTTATAAGTTAAAATAGAAATACATATTTTTTATTTTTCTATAAAAAATATTTGAAACTTTATTGTCAATACAACAACAACATCAAAGCCTTTATTCTCAAAAAAATTGTGTAGACTAGAAATAAAATCCAATATGAAATGAGAAATCAATATAAATAATAATAATATAATAAATAATAAATAATAAAATAGTAGTAAAAATAGAAGTAAAGTAATGATAATAATAATACTAATAATAAGATAATAATAATAATAATAAACTATTCTAGAAATTATTAGTTTAGACTAGAGCCCTACATCGTTAATCCTGGACTAAAGTCGTACAACTATACCACTACTTCTAAATTTTAGTGTGTCAGGATTCTGGTACGTGAATTGCAAACTTTCATGCACTCCTATATGACGCCAACTATTTGGAAACATTCAATGCTTTTAAGTCCATTTTTACAGTTTCATCCCATGTCAATTACGGTCGACCTGCCTATTCTTGTGCTTTCAACGCAACTTAAAATTCCACTACGTACCAGTGCAGGAGAAGGCCTCCGCTGGATATGCCCATATCATCTCAAACGATGTTGAACATATTTCTCTTCAATCGGTGCAACCCCGACTTTGTCACGTATGTCATCATTTCTAATGTGATTCTTTATTATATGCCTACATATCCACCGTAATATACACATCTCTATCATGATCATCTATTGTTGTTGCTATTTAGTAGCTCAATATTTTGCTCCATAATATATTACACGTCTGATTGTCGTCATACAAAACTTACCTTTCAACTTTTGTAAGACATTTTTGTCAATATTGTAAGAAAAAATATTGCGATGAAGAAATATCTCGTCTTTTAACAAACTCTAGATAGTTATGCATGCTACTTTTGTTCACCTTTGTTATTTCTAGGACATCTGGAAAAAGGTGAATATGCTTAAACTCAAATTTGATATTATTATAATAATTATCTATACTATATTATTGTGTATTAGAATGTAAGGTAGTTAGGTGGTTAAGATATTTAGTTAGTTGAATATATAGGTGGTTAAGACAAAGTAATTGAGTTGTTAGATAGTTAATGATGTTTGTTACTCAATTACTAGCACAATGTATCTTATTATAAATATACATCTTATAATCACCTCAAAAATCAATGCAATACAATTCTCTTTTTCGATCACTATATCTATATTCTATTATGGTATCAAAATCAGAAAAATGTTGGAATTAAACTAGCATCTTTTTCAAAAATCATGTTTCCATTCCAACTTTATTCTTATCTATATTAAAATGAACCTCTCTACTCTACTCTATTCCTCTTTTATCCCAGCTACAACTCTATTCCTCATTTATTCTCAAATCAGATAAAAAAAGTTTCAAAAGAGAATAGGGCTGTCAATGAAACCCTTTTGATCGTTTACTCGACCCGTATCGTACCCGCTAAAGCGGATATGGATAAGAATTTTTTCGTTAGCTTATCAGACATGGGTATGGGTAAGAAAAAAATTTCGTTAACTTATCGGGTAAAGTATGGGTAAGAGCTATATCGCACTCGTTACCCATTGGGTAAATTATATATATATACTATAATTTATTTCATAACTTGAAAAAAATTAACTAAATTAAAATAATAAAAATTTGCATTTCTAAAAGAAAATCTATACATCATTGAAAATTGAAATATGCATGTTTTGTTTTAGTATTAAATAATGCATCATGTGTATTGATAAAGAAATTGATTTGTATTCTATTTCTTTGATAATATTTTATTAGTAAGTACTAAGTAGTATATTTTTTTAGTGACAAGTGACATGAGAAGAAATTTTGTGATTTTTGTAATATATAGAATGTTATTTATTGTTGTATTTTAGTAGTATATATTTATTTGATACTATTAATTTGTCAAAATCATACAATATTTTTATTAAATTTTATCTTTTTTTATCCATTATCTACCGTTATCCGTTTCGTTACCCGAAATTTTTGACGGATATGAATAGAATATGAATAAAAAAATTTGTAATGAATATAAATAAAATATGAGTAAAAAAATTCTAAAACACGAAAAGAAAAGAAAGGCAAAGGGTCGCCTAGTTACTACACTACATCTCTCTTCCTCGCTTTAACCACACAATTAAAGTTTTATCTGTACATTATACAAGAAGAAGTACAAAATAACTGAGTCGATCTCCTCCAGCTTGCGACCACGAGCACCACCAGCCACGGTTCAATCGAGAGCAGAGATCAGCCACCACTGTCGAGCATCGGAGAGCTTTCTTCGCATTGCACCACCACAATCAGTCTCATCTCCAATGGCCTCATTGCCACCACGGCCGGTCTCCTCGACCAGGATCCTAATGCACTACTCCATCGCGCCTCCATCAATACTGTTGTTAGGAAGATCTTCGGAGCTAGGGTTTGGCCGAAACACTAGGGAATCGGTGCACTAATCCAAAGAGATCTTGCACAAACCCGAACAGGCTCTCTTCGTCATTCATTACCCAAACCCAAAGAGATCTTGTGTGATCTAGTACAAAGAAAGCAGTTTTCTACGCTTTCCCTAATTTTGTTCTTCGTCACGGGGTAAAAAGAGTGGAGACTGGAGAAGTAACGATGGATTCTTTGCTTTGGGTTTTGAATTTGCGGGTGTGTATGACGAAAATGTCCCTGCCAACTCAAAGTGGATCAATGGAAGTTGAGATATATATGGAAAAAATTGCCTGAAGATTTATGTGAGCCTGTTCTCGCGCGGCTCTCACTCAATTGCAGCAATATTTCGCTTACACTCAGTATGTAGCCAGTGGCGTGGCCTTCTCACGTCGAAGACCTTTAAAGGAGTCCCCAGATCATATTCGTGATTCTATACTACTATAGTATCAGAGTTACGATAACAGTTGAAAAAAACTTTAATATCGAACTAGCAGTTAGAAAAGAAGCTTTAATATGGAACGGAGGTGTTACAAGGGATGTTAAACGTCGGAAGCACTCTCTATTAAATATCAGATTTTAAGATCGAACTTTCGTAAAAAATTGTTATTAGAGATCTCTTTTAATAGTGAATATTAATAAAAAGTCGTTATTAAAGATCTCTTTTAATAAACTTTAGTACAAAATCGTTATTAAAGATTCTTTTTAATATCAAACTTTAGTGAAAGATCTTATTAAATATCCATTTTAATATAAAAAGTTGCTATTAAAGATTCTTTTTAATATCGAACTTTAATTAATGTTAACTATTAAAAGGTCTAAAAAACGAATATGTAGCTGCATGCGTGACAGATTGATAGGTATTTTTTTGCAGATGTCTTTTTGTAAATTATAATTAGAAGAAAGACTTACTATTTGCAAATATGTCTTTTATTGATGTAATATTTTTTTAAATATGCTGTAATATGTCATTTTAAGGCATTTATTTCATTTTTATAAATATGTTTTTATGTAAAAAATATCATACCAACGTTCTAATATTATTTTTTTATAGAAAATAACTAAAGGAGTTGTCAAAAAAATTAAAGAGACGATCAAGGAAAAAACTTAAACACTCATAAGGCAAAATTTTAAAGAATATAAAAAGGTCAGCTTGAAGTAGCAAAATTATATTTGAATGAGCAAAATGAGAGAAGAAGTATGTGGAAAGATGAATGAATAAGGAGAGATCATGTTTTTTATAGAGAAAGAAAAAATGGAGGAGGAAAAATGTGTGCTTGATCTTTGGAAAATATGTGTTTGTTTGGAGCGTTGGATTAAAGTGAAAATGGTGATTCATGTGAAGAGAATTTATTGGTTCATAACTTTTTATAGTCGTTGCTTTAATTCTTCCACCCGCTATATTTAAAACTTTTTTATAGTGATTTTTTTTTCTTTTAAAATCAAACCATTCAAACTATCCGGTATTAAAGATAGTTTTTAATACCCGACAATCCAAGCTATCGGGTATTAAAGATATTTTTTAACAACGAACCTTTAAATTGTCCGCTATAAAAAGGTTTTAAAATCAAATATCTAATAAAGTCTGTTATAAAAGGTTCAAAATTAATTTCAAAACTGTCACTGCCTCCATTTTAAAACAACCCATTAGTAGACCCTCTATAAAATGTGAGGTATGTAGTAGTGGTACATTGTGAGTCATTAGGGTCCCACACATGATGCCATGTATGACCCATCCAAGCAATGATGGTTGGCAAGGGAGGAGAAGGAAGGAGAAACAAACTTTGGAAGGAATGGTAACAACAGCACCATATACCAACAAAGATTTGAGATGGGGTCGATGAACCTTGAAACATGATAAATTGCTCCCATGTAATCAATGTTTTTCAATTAGGAGTTGTTAAGAAAAACTTGAGAAAAAGACGAGTGTTGTCATGTTTTTTGTTAGATTGTCATATCAAGGCTATTATGAGTAATGTAATAATCATGTGAATTTCTGGGATTAGATAAGTAGAGTGCATCAGTATCTAAGATATGGATACCAATGCAATGCAGAAAAAAGGGGCTTAGATATATATGGAGTTGTTTGGATATGAGATATACTTTTGATTTGTAAAATTTCTTCCTTTCATGAAATGAAATGGAGAGGTAGGAGTGTTTCCCTACTTGTTTCAAAAAAACAATTCACTGTTAATATATATATTTTATAAAAAAAATATTTTTCTATCTTTTAAAGACGACTATTTTTTAAGCTAAATAAAAATTCTAAAAACAGGTTCAAACATATGCTAGCTGGTGTTGTTTCTTTACAAGAAATACACACGACACCAGTTCGAAAAGATAAAACACGATTTTATACTCTGCATAAATGCTATTATACGCGGCAGGACACGATAAGCCACCACATTTAAATGAATACAAAAATAATTAGAAGACATTGCTCATACACCTTTTCTTTAATAGACTATAATTTTAATAAATCAAACTAATAACATATAATACTTCTTAGCAATTAAAATCAACAAAAAAAATAACAATCAAACTGTGTACCAGTATTAGCAAACTTTGTATCGATATCAACAAAATCAGCAGAAAAATCCAACACGACTTGACAGTTAAAAAAAACAATAACATACTATGTACCAGGCATAATACACATACACATAAAAAGAAAGCAAAGTGCAAGCACGAGTTACTTAAAAAAATTATCAGACAAAAAAAACCAAGCAAACCTTAGATCTAGAATTTTCCATCAACGATGTTGAACAAGCTTCGACACGAGGCTGAGTACATTCTATTTACTAGCAATCATAGATCTATCCCTTGCGATCATCACAGAGGTAGATTCAGGATTTTCGTTAAGAGCAAGAACTATCATTTTTTCGAAGAGAAGCAAAATGATGCACATTTTTAAATATACATAATTATTTTACAAAAAAAATTGACAAATCGTACAAATACATAAAATTATTTTACAAAAAAAAATTCAAGAGAAACGACTGACCCCTGACCTCTGTAGCTCCGTCCCGCCCCTGAATCACCACATCCACGAGGCTCTTCTTCGAGCGAGTGCAAGCTCCGACAAATGAAGCTTTTATAGAGGAGGGTAGGAGGGGTGGGCAAGGTTGTCGGCGATCTAGAGTTAGGATTCTCTCGTTTGTTTCGTCATCTGAGAATCCCATACATTTTTTTCTTAATAGATTAGATTTCATGGTTTAGTAGCAATGAGAGAAGAAAAAAAAAGGAAATAAAGAAGAATGAAAACCAGACGAAGAAAATATTAACATGTCTGTTCTCCTCCAAACACTTCTGGAATGAACACGACAGCAGTAGTATAGAACACTAAACGGTAAAACGAAACAAAACGATTCGATTTTCTATTTCGTTTCGTTTACATTAACGAAATAAGAAAAATATTCGTTGACACCTCTAGTCATAGGCGTACCTATGAAGAGTTGGCGCTGATGGTCCGTTCTGTTGCTCATCACATATTCAGAAAATGAGAAGTGAAATTTTCTGCTGTTCAAATCCGATATGTCTAACTCAATAACCATAGACGACATACACAGACTAGGACGACAATATTGAGCTCATCTGATCTGATCCATGATCCATCTTATCCAGGCATATGCATGAGGCATCCATCCATGAAATCGGATCTGGTGCTGCGCGGGACGGTATAGGACAGCACCTCAACCGTTCGATTTTCACTAATTGCATCAAGATTCGTGTCAAAATATTAAAATCTCTCTGATTTTTATCGCTGACGATCGATTCAGATCGTTCATTTTCTATAGCGCAGTACTACGCTACCTCAACCGTTCGATTTTCACTAATTGCATCAAGATTCGTGTCAAAATATTAAAATTTCTCTGATTTTTATCGCTGACGATCGATTCAGATCGTTCATTTTCTATAGCGCAGTACTACGCTACAGCGGATTCGGATCCTCCATCCATATAAGAATTCGATGCGAAACCTAGAATTCATATAGGATGGTCCATAACTCCTTACTCTATATATCTATCTATCTATCGTGCTATCGCATCAACCCACAGATCTAAACTAAACTAAACCCTACTTAATACATACATTTGCCATTTGGAATATATAGTATATGGCAAAAAGAAAAAGAAATAGGAGATAAACGAACAGTGCAACTTACTAAGAATAAACGTGAAGTAAGAAATAAACAAATATAAACACTTAGTTTGAGGGGACAGGGAATAAAGGTAACCACTGGACAGGTCATGATATGAAGTTGGATGGGGTAAAGAATCAATATGCATTTTTTAATCTTCGATAAGACCGTTTGTCTACATGCAGTAAGTTTTTATGCAACATCACAAGTTCTCTGCCAAATTAACACGACCAAGGCTTTCTATGGGTAACAACCATACATGCATTTGGCATTTTCATGCATCACACGTTTCTGTGCTTTTTTATGCGTAAAATGCAAGATATCATTCGTCCCATTACGAACCTCCTCCGTTTTCAAGTGGATAATGGTTTGACCGGAAAGTTGGGATAAGGCCCCGCTCGGCTCTGCCTGCTGGGATCGGAATGAGATCGTCTGACGCGTGGCACCGCGCTGTACGTTTTCGAGATCATCAGATTTTCTCGTGATTCATGCCTCAGATCTAAAATCCTCTCTAATTGTTCATCTGACGGGCGAGACGCGATACTGCGTGATATCGCGTGGTAGAAGAACAGCTCTCGCTGGTATCGGGAACGATAATGAAGATTGTATTGAAATGTCATCGTGCACGTGGAATAAAAATAATTTCTGAATAAATTTGCTCTTTTTCACGGAGGTGGGTTGAAAACGAAGACTGTCTTTAATTACGTGTATTATATATATTTTTTTAAAAATAGTTTTGATCGCTTCAAAAATTATCTAAGTTTAACTTATTAAGACATAATTGACTTGCTAATTAAACCGACTTTTCATATTTCTTCTTAGTCTAATTATTACATGATAAATTTTTAGTATATACTATATCAAAACATCAGATTTTGGATATTTCTCCACCGAAAATTTGAATTTCAATATTTATCGATGAGGACATCAAATTTTCTTTGATATTTTTCGTGATCATACAATCACAATAAATTTGACATATCAAGTCATTTTTTAATAAAGACTTTTTGCATTAGAGGCTACATTCGGCATTTATTATAAATGCTAAATTTTCCTCCCAGTGTTTGTTGAGGGTTGAACCCGCGACTTTAATGATGGCGACGGTGTGACTGACCATTCGTACTGAATATCACATTCTCATTACAAGTTTCTCTATGAGATCACCGACACGTTTGAACTCGCCAAACATAACCTCTCATTCCTACACGCTATGAAGATTTCATCGGTCCTGCTTAAAATTGACTTTCAGAAGGCGTTTGATAGCGTCTCGTGGGACTTACTATTAAATGTACTGAGGGCACGACATTCTTCAGATAGATAGATATCATGGATTCACAATCGAACCTGACAATGCTAATGTCCTGCCTGGAGCGCTTAGCGGTAATCTCGAGATTACACATCAACCTAACCAAGAGTGGGTCTGTTACAATTTCGCTTCCAGATAGGCACATCCCCGTCATTCAGGCCATATTACGTTGCTCTCCGCTGACATTGCCAATAACGTACCTGTGTTTGCCGCTGACGACCAAACGACCACCGTGCACGTCGTTCCTTTCCATGGTACAAAGGGTCCAACAGAGGCTCGAAGGGTGGCAAAGCCAAACGCTATCACTGGTAGGGAGGGCGGTCTTAGTTATGGTTGTGCCGTCAGCCATTCCTATTTACTACATGCTAGTCTTCCTCATACCCAATTGGGTCATCACACACTTACAGAGCCTAATCTGCCGCTTCTTCTGGAGAGGCTCGAAAGCATCTTTCTCTGGTGCGCATTGTGTGCTCCAATGGAAAGTGGTATGCCTACCAAAGGAAAATGGAGGAGGAGGCGTTCTTGACCTCCGAACCCATAATATAGTCCTGCTTTTACGTTGGCTCTGGAAGTTCTATAGCTCGCCTACGTCACCATGGCCCTTAACGATACGTACACAACTCGAAATCTCGACACTAGACGAACTCAAACCAAGTTAGCATACCATTTTTTCTTCGAGATTTGGTAACCTTACTCCCAATGTTTCGTGCAGCAACGAACGTCCGATCGACATGAATTACATGGCTAAAGGACACATCATGAAGCTACACATCCAAATCAGCCTACCACTTTCTAATTGATCCAGGTGTTCGCCCTAGTCAAACATTACTTCCATGAAAAATCTCGGCACCTCCAAAAGTAAGTTACTTCCTATGCTTGCTCTTTAAAGACAAACTCATGACATGGAACATCTCTTTCTGCATTGTCCATATATACGCACAACGACTTTGGGGAGATCTCTTTCACTCAGCAGATTGGCCGCCCTTAAATCTACAGGAGCTCGCTCCACACGTTTAGGGATTGCTTCAAGCCAAACGAATTGATACCTCACGACGACTTACGGTCATGCTTTGGAATATTTGGAAGGAAAGTAACAAACGCATTTTTCATGGCAACTCCTTGACAGATGGAGCGATGTCCAGACTACTACTAGCGAAGCTGGAATTTTGGAAGATATCATCATGGTCTAGACACACACCCTCAGGACAACCTCGCCAGCAGGAATAGGATAGTGCTATATTTATTTTATACTTCAAAAATAGAATAGTGCTATTTTTGTATTTATTTTTATTTGTGTAAATATTTTACAATTTCTTATTAATGAAAAATAGTTGACTTTTTGTATGTTGCTTCAAAAAGAAAAAGAAATGAGAATGTAGGTCACTCAAGTCTAAATATTCTTATTTTTGAATTAGAAATCTTTGCGATTCCCGCAAAGTGAACGTTCTCATTTGTTATTTACTTTTTTGTCAATTATTATCGAATATCATATTCATTTGTGTTAGTTTACTTTAAATCGCTTGTTAGATATGTTTTTATTTTAATCTTTATAAACAACATTCTGTAACCTAAATTTTAAGAAAAAAAATAATTTTGTTTTGACTCTTGAGAGACTTATTTCTTCCTCTCTTCTGTGTGTGTGGGGTTGTGTGCATTATGCATTTTGTGATGGTCTGGTAAAATCTTCTCAACAAAGATATCCTTAATTTATTCTTCTTTATTCGTCAAACTCATTTGCAATTAAAAAATTCAGTGATAATTTTGAAATTCAATGAAAACATTAATCATACCTTAATAGAAATAGAATATAAAAAATGTATATGAACTTGTGGGAGGTTTTAATAGCAGCTCTTTGATACAACAGCTATAAAAACTCCTCTTTTAATAACGGACCTTAATAAAAGTGGAAATAAAAAATATATATGAACTTGCGAGAGGTTTTAATAGCGGCTCTTTGGTACAATGATACAACAACTACAAAAGCTCCCCTTTAAATAGCGGTTGGTGGGATAAACCCGATATAAAAAGTCTTTTATCAACTTCTACAAAGGACCCGGTATAAAATTTTCTAGACCAATAAGCTCTCTTTCCATGTATCACCATTTCATCAATCCAGCCTTTCATTTTTCTCAATCCAACGCCCTAAAAAACACAGATTCTCACGGATCAAGATCACCTTTAGTAGCCTCATTTTTTTCCCTATAAAAAACATGATTTCTCACTCATTTTTCTTTCTTCCCACAAACATGATATAAACAAATTATTGGACTATTTAAATCGATATTAATTTCGAATGCTATATTTTAAAATTTGACCCGTAAGTGTTTCATCCAAAATGCTTATGGAATCACATTAGCAAGACTCTCTCTCTCTCTCTCTATATATATATATATATAGAGAGAGAGAGAGAGAAAGGCTAGGGTGCTCCATGGAGCACCAAATCGCTCGTGCTCCACATTCGTTATATCCAATTTAAAGATTTTAACGACCGATTCGAACCGTTGAATATGATCTACATA
>CAXKVX010000140.1:0-112500 GCA_964058865.1 Eleocharis quinqueflora | reverse complement strand
CTAATATGCTGTAGTTGCAAATTTTACTGATTATATGAGGTGTCATCGAATCTTCGACATATATAAATATATAATCGATTAATCTCTCATCATAAGATCGTATTTCGTGTTTAGTTGAAAAAAGAAAATTATAAACTTCAGAATAATTAATATTTATAAATAATAATAATAATAATAATAATAATAATAATAATAATTTGTACAAAAGTCTTACCTAAGTAAATTTTAAACATTGATAAATAGTTTTTAAAATTCTAAAAATGTATAAGAAACTCGCCTAACTCACTTGATAAAAAATATATGGCTAATTTTGTGAGAGTTAAAAAAGAATATGATCGCAATATTATTGATGAAAAAATCTACTCGCTTGCACACTTATTGATAAACATCAACGATTATATTTGATTTGCAATTAATTTTTTTCCATAACTCAAAACTATATGTACCTATTCAATTAACTATGAAAGTTTCTACATAGAAACATAAATAGAAGGCGTTGATAATTTGAGATAATGTAAACTAAAACTTTCTTAAAAAAATGAACTCATATTTCACAGAATACTCAATATTACATAATAACAATTGAATGATATATATAATTATGATATCTATGAACACAAACTTCAAAATTGTATAAATCATTCGATTGTTATAACATAAAGTATTAAGTGGAATGTCACTTTAAAAAAGATCCACATCAATGTGTGTGTTCAACGTATACGTAATAATATCCGTTGCCATTACGAACAGTGGGAGTAGATTGGGATCTATCATGTTTTGCACTGCATTGACATATAGAGAAAAGGTAAAATCAAGATCACACATATATCACTACAAGATATTATATCCAAGAATTAAATTTTTTTCTCATGGGCAAGAGGGATTAATTAATTGATCAAGACACATGCACCAAGTATTCATATTCCAATGGTACCGGAGTGTCACGAGAGTGGAATTCACATTCTCTGAATTGATCAGCAGCAGTGGGCTTTCTGCATTCTCATCGCTGCTACAGCGGCGAGTACTGTTCGCACAATATTTTTGCTACAGTATCAACGAATTTACAGCATAACAGTGTTGCCCGCTGATCATTTCGGAATCCCGCATTATTTCGGAGGATACGAATTCATGAGAGTCGGCACAAAACATCTCTTCTTCTGATGAATATTTGCTTATGGTCATGTCTTGTGACTGTGTTAGCGGTCTTCTTAAAACACTGCTACGGAATATGTTTCTTGTATTAGGACTCTGATACAGTGCTTTTGGTGTTGCCCTTTATTACTCGGGGATCTAAATCTGCTACAGCGCAGCACAGATCAGACGTTTATAATTTACTGTGCTGTAAGCAAAAAATGATTCAAATTTGATTCAGAAGAATCTACATTTTCTATTTTAATTTGCACGAATTTCAGAACGATTTTGATTCCTCGGTCGGGGGCAGTGTGTACAGTATACTCGACTACAAAAATATCTTCCTATAAAAAACAGTTTTATTTATTGAGATGAAAAGGACATGCATACAGAAATTCCTGTGTTGCCTACCCTACACTGGGAAAGTTTGAATTCAATTTCAAAATCGTAAAATTCCTAAGCAAACCTTTAAGAAAAAAGCGCGTTGCAGATTCCATATTTTTTGAAACATTTTAAAACTTATATGACCCACATAAATGGAGAATAAGAGAGGTACACAATGTTCAAATCTGAACATATGCAACAGATCACACACAGCAAACCTAAAATAAAAATAAAAAATCATTTGTTTATTAATCTGAATAGACAGTGAAAAGATAGACAACAACCACTCACACTGTCACACACTCTCTCTCTCTCTCTCTCATAAAATTAAGTTACTAACAATTCTACTATCCGACAACATTCATCTCTCCCTGCTCTCTCCAGTCAAGTGACAGACGAATAATTTCTTCAATGTCTGCACATTTCTCTCTTTTCCATGCTTTCTTTCTCAAACGAATTCCAGCAACACCACTTAACTCTGACAAATCCAGATGCAAACCTTTTTAGTCAGAGAAACAAGAAAAACCAAATTGCAGAATGCCCGGAGCACATGAGCTTGCTGAGGCACGATTTCTGAAGTAACAAGAAACAAGAAAAACCAAATTGCAATTATGGAACTGAAAAAAGATCTCCAGTTTTAATACCAAGACAAGAAGACAATAATTGTATCCCACCACAACTAACTAATTTCAATTTTGCTTTCTTGGAATGCCGGCCTAAAGGCAAGTAATATACAAATAATACTCCCAAGTTTCCATGACATCTTTTTCTATCTTGTTTCTTTTTATTTTGTTTTGTTTATTTCTTCAACTCTCGCTCCTTTTTATACAACTAATTCTTCCTTTTCTTTTTGTCTGTTTTTCCTTCCTGTTTTGCTTCCTCCGTAGTTGCTTTTCTGTCTTCATCATCATCTCTTTGTAAGTTTCATTTGTAAGTTTCACTTCTCTTTTCAGTTATTTGCATGCATTTTTTCGGTTATATCTAACAGACGTATCACCACTCACTCTCTCAAAAGAAAATGTTGTCGGTATGAATTGTTTAAAGACTTATAGTTTATTTTAGTGAATTATGTATAAATATATTTACTAAAAACTTCAATTATTTACTGATTTTGAACTTATTATATTTGCTTATTTTGATGTTGCGTATTATTTTTATTTAAGCAGATTTTACTTATGTGGATCGAATGTGCATTATTAATCATTTGTTGAAAATAATATCACTATTATAATTAATAGAGATTAAATAACGATAATAGTTATTTTGATTACATTAGTTTAATTTGGTGTTTCTAACAGAACAAGATTTAAGTTGATGAAAATTATATTGATCAATTTAAACATGTCATTATAATGTATTAATATTTAGGTCATGTGGGAGAATGTTATAATATTGTTTGTTATAATATTACTTATGTAGCTTATCAAATTTACGAGTCAAGTTTATTTAAGAAATTATTAAATGGTGCATTAGAATTTTGATAAATAATTTTGATAACCAAATTCATTGTATTTGATTCTAAATGTTGTCTCAAATTTATATATATACCCATTCTGAATATTTATTGTGACAGACTATTATATGTCCATTAAAAAGGTGTTAATTAAATTAATTAATTTACTTGATTAAGTAAAAACTTGTAGAACTTCTTCGAGAGAAAGAGCGAAAGAGAGAAACCTTCGGCGAGGAGGTCGCCCCGACCTTCCCTCCCCTCCCCCCCCCCCCTCTCTCTTCTCCTCTCCCTCTCCTCCCCCTGATTCCGAGAGTTAAGACAGTGCAGATGGAGAAAGCAGGTCGTGGAAGAGGCTGTTGAGATCGAGCCTGATCTGAGAGTCGAGATGAAATAACGCTGCCTGAGATCTTATCCGAGAGTCTGAGACCATGTGAATCCCTGTCGGAGATCGAGACTGGCCTCGGATCAAACCTAGCTATGAGATCTGATTGCTGAGATGAAATTGTCTTGTCCGAAGATCAAGGTCAAGGAATCAACAGTCTAGGGTGACAAATCTCTCAGATCGGACTGGACGAGGGTGCAGATTGTGAGAACAGTCTTGATTGAGGCTAGGGTCAGATCGTGAGCTGAGACGAAGGGTGAAGATCGAGATGTCTGAGTCGTAAGCTCTAGCGAGGAGCTACAGGCTCGGATTAGAACAACGAAGGGCTAATGTGAAGATTGAGGTGTTGCTTCGAAGCTCGAGGCGATGTGTCAAATAGAGATTATTGTTTGAGGGATTAAGGTCGATCGCCGAACAATGAGCAGCCGTCGGTTGAACACCTTACATCGAGAAACAAAGCAGTGACGACCCGTGAGTGATGGTGCAGATCAGGCTCGCTGTAGATGCTGACAGCTAATGTGCTGGTTCAGTGTCACTGGTGCTGTGCTGAGATAGATTGATGGAGTAAGCCATACTGAGATAGAGTAGTAAGCTCTATCTGGATAGTGGTACTCTACCATCCAAAATAAAATCAAAGGTACATGGCAGAGCCAAACAACACTATTGGCCATAACTCGAGGGGGCGCCAAACCTAGGTACTGGATTTATGACATCCAATTCACGAACTCTTCATCTAGCCTTTGAAATTGATCCCGATAACTTGCGACACTACCCCGAGGATTATCAGAAAAATAATGTCTTGTGCATCACTTAATCCCTTATGCATGTCGGGAGCTCAGATCAAGATCACCGAAAGGTGGTGGCTCCACAATAGGTTTGGGTCGTCCAATAGTAAAATAAGTTCAAGATCACATTTGCAACAATAACATTGGGCCACAAATGGATTTGGTTTTCAGTAAACACCCTTGACATAACTCCCGATACAGAAATGCAAGATAGCTCCACCCCAATTGTAAGTAGGGACATTTACCAAGTTATCCAAAAAACTGAAAGTACTTGGCAGGTACCGAGTCTCCCGACTGATCTAGAAATAAAATACTTTCAAACAAATCCATGTAGTAAAAACGAGTGTATCTCTCAATTTCAACCTCAGTCGGATTATTGGACAATCGTGTCACATTTTGTCTCAACCAGGCAAGGTATATGTGGTACCTAAAGTATATTTAGGACAAACAATTACTACATACTTGTGCAAGTTTGAAACAAAAAAATTCATGTCAAGGTAGTGTGTCATACCTAGAGAATGTGACGTCCGACTCTCCAGTTTCAGCATTGTCTTGCCTTCTAATTCTCCAAGGCCCAGCTTCAGAATTATCCCAGTCATAAATAGGATCAATGCCCAACAAGTTCTCAATTTCAGGACTCCAATCATCATCAGAAATGCCTGTAACTGGCATTCCTTGGATGGGCAATCCCCAGATACAATTAAATCACATCTTGTAATGTCATTATCATCTCGCCAATTGGAAGATGAAAAGTATGTGTCTCCGGTCGCCACATTTCTACCAAAGCAGTAATCAACGCTATGTCAATACGGGTCGTGGAATCTGCGAACTGAGCGACTTGATATAACCCCAATCTTTTAAGAGCCGGCTCGCAAAACTCACTATATGGAACTCTAACTTTGTGCGACCCAATCATCTTGAATGTGAAATTACTCTGCATCAAAATTATATTAGTGTTACAAAATTAATATAAAAGATGCATAAAAAACAAAGAAAATTTAATTTAAAAGCAAAATTTATAAACATACAGTTCGCGTGATTTGTGAAGTACGATGAGCTTGACGCGGCAAGTGTAATACGTTTGGGACTTCCATTTGAAATACTTCTTGATTACTCATTTCTAGAAAAAAAAATTTCAACATAAATTTAAATAAAATTGCTATTAATAATTCACAACTAATTATTACTTTCTTATTTGGCCTATAAAATGGGGGGCATCGAGTGGAGATTACCAAGAGAATGACCATCATGCTTTTGTGGCCTTGGTGGATGAAGGGAATGTTGATTTTGATGCCATCATCTCCAAGAACAACGTAACCGACCCGGGAGTAATCGAGCTTATCAAGAGGTTTACTCTTGGACGAGTTGAGGAGAATGATGCAATAGAGGAGCACCCATTGGAAGAGGTGCAACCATTAGAGGAGGAGCAACCGGTGGAAGAAGTCACCAAAGACGAAGCTAGCACCTCCACCTCTATCGATGAGGCAACGGTATATCTAGATCGTAAACCCATCGAGGTTAATTTTTGTTTAGGATTGAAATCCGATAGTGAATCGAATGATGATAGTGATGACACAAGTGAGGTGTCAAATGAGGTGTTATTGAAAATTGAAATTGCTAGACTACACAAACTCTTCATTAAATCAAACCAAACCCTCATGAGTAAAGATTGCATAATTTTGGGGGGGGGGGGGGGCGGGAGTTAAACAATAAAATTCTTGAGCTTGAGTCCAAAGCAACCAAACTTGAAATTGAAAATAAAGCCTTCAAGTCCTCTTGCGCTTTAGGCAAAAATAAGTTGGATTTGAGCAAAATATTTGAGGGACAAAAACCCCATGACAAAAACGGTTTGGGATTTGAAAATGGTTCATCTTCTCAATTGTTATCCAAAGAACCCAAATGCCCTAAAAATGAGGGAAAAACCAAGGGCAAAAATGCAAACATCCCAAAGAAGGGTATTGTACCAAATCATGTATTTAGGTACCGGTTCAACAATGGAAGCCATATCAAACCCAAACCGGTACCTAGGTGTTTCAACCATTCATGGTCCAACAATGCATATTTTAGGGGACCAAACGGTTGGGCATATGAACCAAAAAGCCATACAATTGCCCAATATGGCGGGAGACACAATCAAAAACCAAAAATTGTGTCTCAACCAGAGCTTGTGCCTAAACCAAACTTCGATTTTGTGAACCAATCGAACAACAAGACAACAATTGAGAAACGATTACCGCACTAGGTTTGTGAAGCCAAAAGTGTTAAATGCAAATGGTAATCCTCCAACTAGTGCCATATGCAACTATTGTTGCAAGCATGAGCATATTTCGTTGGAGTGCACCCTTAGGAAGGGAAGCAACCAACCAATGTTTGCTTGGGTGCCTAAAGGGAAAATTTAGAAAATTTGTGAATAGAACACCCCAATGCTAATTGCCACACATTTAGGGGGACAAAATTTTGTGTGAATTGTGCCTTAAATAACTCAAACAAAGTCATATAAGTGTTAGCCCTAATAAAAATACGCATCAGCAAAACTTTTATAAATTCTCATTTAGGGTTGAATAATTGATGATTATGAAATTCACAAATTGAGGGGGAGCTTTGTTGCTAAATTATAATTTTGCATCAAATTGAGGGAGAATTATGAAATTAAGGGGGAGCTATGTTTTCAATTGAAAATCTTAAAAATGAAGACATGAAGATCGCTGAAATCGGAGTTACGAGTCAAAAGTTATGGTCGTTTGAAGATGAAGACACTCAAGAATGAAGATCAAGATCAAAATGAAGACATGCTTAGGGTATTTAGATTTTAGTTTATTTAAATTTGGGTACAAAAGAGCAAGGAAATTCAAAACAAACAGGGTATAGCGTTATAACGCTAGATGTCCAAGATGGTAACTTCTGGCCAAACCTTACATCGAACTGAGATAGCGTTATAACGCTATATTTGGCGTTATAACGCTAAATTGCTGAAATGTTCAAACTGAATTTTAAAATAGAAATCAAATCAATAAAATTCTAAAACATCAAGAATATGTCGTAGATATATTTTAAGTTTGGGAATATGAAATTTATTTCATCAAAAACCTCATTTAAAATAGTTGCAAAATCATTCACACAAAGTTCCAGAGAGGTTAGCGTTATAATGCCAAGGTAAGTAAGGTGCCAAAAACTGGCTAAGTACTGAAATTTCTGTAGGAATTTGACATAGCGTTATAACGCTAACTTTGGCGTTATAACGCCAGACAAATCCCAAAGGTCAAATTTCTTGTCCTGACACTAGATAGCGTTATAACGTTATGTTTTGTACATAACTTAGCGTTATAACGCTACCATGAACTTGGTTCTAACGGTCATAATTTTTGTCCATATTCAAGATATCGTTATAACGCTATCTTTTCTATAGAAGATATCGTTATAATGCTATCTGGCGCAGAGATGCTTTTGGCCAGCATTGAGCCCTATATAAACCTTTCTCCCTCAACCATTCAGCGAGGTTGTTCTATCAAAATCAAAACCTATTCTGCCATTGTTGAGCTTAGTTCTAAATAGCCAAATCCTTGCTCTTTATCCCAAGTTTAATTAGCTAAATCTAATCTTGGGATTATAGAGAGTTTAGTTGTTTGAGTGATTGTCTTGTTAAATCTTCCATTTAGAAATTGTCAAATTGTGAGTGTGTGTGTTGCCTTGAGCTCCACCGTAGTGTGTAAGTGAGTTCAAGGAAGTCGGCTCGATTCTCCACCGGTGTGTGTAAGCGAGATAGAGTTCGGCGTTGGGTTAGGGTTGGCGGCTCCACCGGTGTGTGTAAGAGAGCCCCAATTCTGAAGTTGTACGCTA
Organism: Eleocharis quinqueflora; assembly: GCA_964058865.1. NCBI lineage: Eukaryota > Viridiplantae > Streptophyta > Magnoliopsida > Poales > Cyperaceae > Eleocharis > Eleocharis quinqueflora. The sequence continues at coordinate 104,528 of CAXKVX010000140.1, read as the reverse complement.
AGCAAGAGGACTTTTGTTTAGTGGAGCAGACCGGGCTTGTTACCGCAAGAAGCGGGGGCGCCGGGGACCCGGAGACGTAGGCGAGACATTCGTGCAAGTCGAACTCCTTCAACACGCGATTGAGCATTTCTTTTCCTTTTCTCTATTTACGTTTATCTCAATTCAATTAGTTTAAATTGCTTGAATTGTTTGTGAATTGAATTGAGTTGTGCTTGAATTGCTTGTTTAGAGAATTAATTAGAATTGCTTGTTGAATTGCATAAATTGAATTGTTTGTCATAGTTTGTGAAATTTGCAATTTAGGTCCCTATTTGGTTGAACCGATAGAAATTAATTAAGTACCTAGTCCCCTAGGTTCTACAAAGTGGTATCAGAGCAAGTTGAGCTTACTAATTAATTGTTGTTTAGTTGCAAGCAAAGATCCAATTAAAATGGCAACAAATTTTCAAATTGCTCTATCCCCGGTTTTAGGACCAAAATGCAAAAATTTTGGGTATTGGAAACTTATGATGAACAACTATTTAAATCTCCTTGATCTTTGGGATTTGGTCACCATTAGATACACACCGATATATGACCCCAAAACGAACCAATTGACCGATGAGTCGTTATTTAGAAGAAAGAAAAATGACCTTGCCGTAAATGTCATTTTGGCTTTCGTACATGAGTCAATTGCTCCAATTTTAGGGGAGGCAAATAAAGCCTATGACATGTGGCATGCATTGCTTCACAAATATAAAGGCAATGCATTGCTCAAACGATCTAAAGGAGCCGGATTGCAATCGCAATTCGAAAACTTTAGAATCGGTGAAAGTGAGTCCGTTGAGGACATATACACACGACTCACAATACTAACTAATGATTTTGTTGATATAGGTGATCCAATGGAGCCATTCAAGATCACAACCAAGCTCATTAGGATGACGCAATGGAGGCCGTCGTGGAGGGCGTACATGAGCTCGTTGGAGGCCATGAACAATGCTAGAGAAGTCCCCTTCACACCCGAATAGGTGTATTCATTTCTCAAAACCTATGAGGAAACCCTTCGGCAACTAAGGGGACATGATGATCAAACCAAAACCGCAGCATTTGCGGCCCAAAACGATAACCATTACAAAGCCTCTACCTCCAACCACAACTACCATCACCATGCCACATCCAACCAAGAATCCCAATTTGTCTCACCCTTTCGAGATCTTGGAATAGATGCAAGCAAAGACATCCCCATTCTAACCAAATATCTAAAACAAATGTTCAAAAATGGGGGGCATCAAGTGGAGATTACCAAGAGGATGACCATCGTGCTTATTGTGGCCTTGGTGGATGAAGGGAATGTTGATTTTGATGCCATCATCTTCAAGAACAACGTAATCGATCCGGGAATAATCGAGCTTATCAAGAGGTTTGCTCTCGGACGAGTTGAGGAGAATGATGCGATAGAGGAAGAGCACCCATTGGAAGATGTGCAACCATTAGAGGAGGAGCAACCGGTGGAAGAAGTCACCAAAGACGAAGCTAGCACCTCTACCTCTATCGATGAGGCAAAGGTATATCTAGACCGTAAACCCATCGAGGTTAATTTTTGTTTAGGATTGAAATCCGATAGTGAATCGGATGATGATAGTGATGACACAAGTGAGGTGTCCAATGAGGAGTTATTGAAAATTGAAATTGGTAGACTAAACAAACTCCTCATTAAATCAAACCAAACCTTCATGAGTAAAGATTGCATAATTTGGGGGGGGGGGGGGGTTAAACAATAAAATTCTTGAGCTTGAGTCCAAAGCAACCAAACTTGAAATTGAAAATAAAGCCTTCAAGTCCTCTTGTGCTTTAGGCGAAAATAAGTTGGATTTGAGCAAAATATTTGAGGGACAAAAACCCCATGACAAAAAGGGTTTGAGATTTGAAAATGGTTCATCTTCTCAATTGTCATCCAAAGAACCCAAATGCCCTAAAAATGAGGGAAAAACCAAGGACAAAAATGCAAACATCCCAAAGAAGGGCATTGTACCAAATCATGCATTTAGGTACCGATTCAACAATGGAAGCCTTATCAAACCCAAACCGGTACCTAAGTATTTCAACCCTTCATGGTCCAACAATGCAAATTTGAGGGGACCAAACGGTTGGACATATGAACCAAAAAGCCATACAATTGCCCAATATGACTGGAGACACCATCAAAAATAAAAAATTGTGTCTCAACCAAAGCTTGTGCCTCAATAAAACTTCGATTTTGTGAACCAATCGAACAACAAGGCACAACAATTGAGAAACGATTACCGCACTAGGTTTGCGAAGGCAAACGTGTTAAATGCAAATTGTAATCCTCCAACTAGTGCCATATGCATCTATTGTTGCAAAACATGGGCATATTTCGTTGGAGTGCACCCTTAGGAAGGGAAGCAACCAACCAAAGGTTGCTTGGGTGCCTAAAGGGCAAATTTAGGAAATTTGTGTTTAGAACCCCCCAATGCTAATTGCCACACATTTAGTGGGAGCAAAATTTTTGTGTGAATTGTGCCTTAAATAACTCAAACAAACTCAAACAAAGTCATATAAGTGTTAGCCCTAATAAAAATATGCTTCCGCAAAACTTTTATAAACTCTCATTTAGGGTTGAATAATTGATGATTATGAAATGCACAAATTGTGGGGGAGCTTTGTTGCTAAATTGTAATTGTGCATCAAATTGAGGGAGAATTATAAAATTGAAGGGGAGCTATGTTTTCAATTGAAAATCTTAAAAATGCACATTTTGTTTGATTTCCAAAAAGGAGGAGAAATCATGTGCCATATTGAGATTAAATACAAAATTATTTAGGCACATATGTTTCTTGTTTTGCAAATCAACAAAAAGGGGAGATTGTTGGCTCAAACAAGCTCTTATATTTGTTGATTTGCAAAACGATGTTGAATTTTACAAAGCTTTGCCTTTTGAGATATTGTGTAGGTAATTTTTAAGGGTTTTGAGGTTTCAAACAATCTTTGATGGGCATAAAAGTGATCTTGTACGGGCTAGCCCAATACCAACTGTAGGTTTCGTTGTGAGCTTTCCAACGCCACGAAGAACGCTGAAATCGGAGTTACGAGTCAAAAGTTATGGTCGTTTGAAGATGAAGACACTCAAGCATGAAGATCAAGATCAAAATGAAGAAATGCTTAGGATATTTAGATTTTAGTTTATTTAAATTGGGTACAAAAGAGCAAGGAAATCCAAAACAAACAGGATATAGCGTTATAACGCTAAACATGACGTTATACTGCTAGATGTCCAAAATGGTAACTTCTGGCCAAACCTTACATCGAAATGAGATAGCGTTATAACGCTATATTTGGCGTTATAACGCTAAATTGCTGAAATGTTCAAACTGAATTTTAAAATAGAAATCGAATCAATAAATTCCAAAACATCAAGAATATGTTTTAGAAATATTTTAAGTTTGGGAATATGAAATTTATTTCATCAAAAATCTCATTTAAAATTGTTGCAAAATCATTCACATAAAGTTCCAGAGAGGTTAGCGTTATAACGCTATATTTAGCATTATAACGCCAAGGTAAGTTAACGTGCCAAAAACTGGCTAAGTACTGAAATTTCTGTAGGAATTTGACATGGCGTTATAACGCTAATTTTGGCGTTATAACGCCAGACATGTCCCAACGGTCAAATTTCTTGTTCTGGCACTAGATAGCGTTATAACGCTATGTTTTGTACATAGCTTAGCGTTATAACGCTACCATGAACTTGGTTCTAACGGTCATAATTTTTGTCCGTATTCAAGATACCGTTATAACGCTATCTTTTCTTTAGAAGAGATGCTTTTGGCCGGCATTGAGCCCTTTATAAATCTTTCTCCCTCAACCATTCAGTGAGGTTATTCTATCAAAATCAAAACCTATTCTGCCATTGTTGAACTTAGTTCTAAATAGCCAAATCCTTGCTCTTTATCCCAAGTTTAATTAGCTAAATCTAATCTAGGGATTATAGAGAGTTTAGTTGTTTGAGTGATTGTCTTGTTAAATCTTCCATTTAGAAATTGTCAAATTGTGAGTGTGTGTTGCCTTGAGCTCCATCGGAGTGTGTAAGTGAGTTCAAGGAAGTCGTCTCGATTCTCCACCGGTGTGTGTAAGCGAGATAGAGTTCAGCGTTCGGTTAGGGTTGGCGGCTCCACCGGTGTGTGTAAGAGAGTCCCAATTTCCGAAGTTGTACGCTAAGCAAGTGAACTTTTGTTTAGTGGAGCGGACCGGGCTTGTTACCGGAAGAAGCAGGGGCGTCGGGGACCCAGAGACGTAGGCGAGGCATTCGTGCAAGCCGAACTCCGTCAACACGCGTTTGAGCATTTCTTTTTCTTTTCTCTATTTACATTTGTCTCAATTCAATTAGTTTAAATTGCCTGAGTTGTTTGTGAATTGAATTGAGTTGTGCTTGAATTGCTTGTTTAGAGAATTAATTAGAATTACTTGTTGAATTGCATAAATTAAATTGTTTGTCATAGTTTGTGAAATTTGCAATTTAGGTCCCTATTTGGTTGAACCGATAGAAATTAATTAAGTACCTAGGCCCCTAGGTTCTACACTAAGAACAAAGGAGAGCCCCAGACTTTCTCTGCACCAACTAGGGCCAAAGGAGAAAGTTCTTCGAATTTTAGAGATCTCATAATATCGGCTACATATAAATTTAATAATAACGGAATAGCTCCAATACTTCACATATGCAATGCACACTTTGAAGCTGAGATATCGAACCTTATTCACTCAAAAGAGGAAGATTTAATATAATACATATAATATTTTGTAAATTGAAAAGTAAAACTCTCTAACGGCACTTCGAGCCATCAAGTGATGAACTTGTTTGATGGGCATCAGCTAGATGTCTCTGAAGACATCCCGACTGGGGGACCCCTTGGGCGTTTAACTTGCGTACGTAATTCACCTATCACAATTCCCTCAATCTACATCCAGCTGGTGATCACCGGCCCGACACTCAACACTCCCAACGAATACATATAATATTATTGAATATACATCTACCTAATAAGTAGCTATACGCTATACAATTCGTATATCGGATTTCACATGCAATATGAGTGCAAATGACATGAAATACAGGTAGGTCTCATTGTTTGGTGCAATTAACCATTATGCAATATGACAGGTCAAATCCTATGGTCTTGTTTATCAAGTCTTGGTAAGTTGGTATCGCAGTTCAATTAAAAGAAATAAATGTATGTCTGGTAAGGTCCTAATAAGAGAAAGGAATATAAACCACATGATCCACACCTGAATCACTGGGTCACGTCGTTGATATCAACTTCGGGGGTAGCTTTGCAGCGTCAAAGACTACGTCAACGTCCATAGGGTCAGGAACAACCTTGTCATTCGCGGGTGAATACCAGTTTACTAAATTTCCTAATTGACGTTGGAGTTTATCAATTTATCGTGTTATCAACCTTTTAACTTATGAAATCAAGTAAGGCATAATCTAGACATTGAGACGTCATTGATGCTCCAAACTTTATTTGATTATTAAGTTTACTTAGTTTCAACTTTAGGCAGCGTTTCCACTGCAGATGAGTGTGTGCGACTAACCCTACAGTTCATCATTTTTATTATGCACTAACTAGTTTAGTTTAGTTTAATTAACTTCACCTTTTATTTAGCTATCTAAGACGACACATCGTTATTTTACATAACTTAATCAAAACACATCACGAAGCAAATATATTATAAATTCAATTACTTTTAGTTGGACTTTTAATTATTTAAACTAAGTAAAGAAGAAGAAAAAAATATCTAACTAAGGTAATATCTACTAGGTGTGTATTTATTTAAGTGCTTATAGAGAAGTTGATCAATATATATTAATATAACCAAATAATTACTTAGTCATAGTGCACAATTGACTTCTTTCATGCATATAGTTTCTTGTTCTGAAGGCAACCGACATCGAATTGAACAAAGAGGAGCAACAACTTTGAGTTCTAATTGTGGTTTTTGCAAAGCTTAGTTCAAGTTTGCAATGTGTGCTGATATGCTGCTCTAAAACTTATATAGGGTGTAAATTGTAAATTTTATTACTTATTGTCAGAGAGGCTTAACATTTCAAAACTTGCTTCCTCATCTATTTGTTGACATACTTGATCACTGAAATTTGATATAAAAAATTATAATTTGAAAAAGCATCACTCGATAAGCAGAAACATGTCTAGAAATTATATTTTGTTCTTCTCCTGTAAATAATCTGTCTGCAAGAGAGAAATTGCCAAAGAGGTAGATTGAGTTGTTAGCTTAAACAAAAAATATATAATTACAAAAATAAACAAAGTTATATAAACACATATGTGCAGCCACCTCGTGGATTATATGACTACACAGAAACAAACAATGCTTTGTTGGTAAACCAAAGCTTAGCTTAACAGGTTTTGTGTCTCATCTAATGAATACTTTGAAATACTGGGCAGGAGCATGGCCAGGGGAAATGCAGGTGCAATTGGAGCAATGGGTTGAGAGAGTTGGGTCAGAGACAAATGGTGGAAGACTGATATTGCTACAAAGCAGCAGTGATGCAAGGGCCCGTGTCTCTTGCCTATGTTAATGAGTTTACAGAAAATTTTGATGTTTTTTTCAATAATTTTGAGATGTAAATGAGATACGACACGTTGGTCATTTGGGTCTTATGCAGTTAGATGTGTATGTAAAAAAGGAGTAGAGATATAAGGAATCATAGACATTGGAATAAAAGAAAACGGAGATGAGTTTAAGGCATTAGTGTTTGCTCTGACACTGGTGCCTAATTAACTCGATATAGATATAGGGGCAAAGGAAATGCAGGGTGTGTGTGGGAGATTGGAGCACACATATCCCGTGTCAGAAACATTTTGTAGTTTTTATTTCTTATTTTCAATAGAAAATGAAAGTGGTGGGATTTGTTATCCTCACTTATTTCAAAAAAAATAAAAAATAAATAAACAAAACAATGGTGACAACGAAAACATCTTTGCATATTTTTTTTTGAAATAATCTTTGCGTATTTCCTTGATGAAAATTATAGAGGTGTAGTAGTTTCTTGTTTTGATAATTTCAATTTGATCAGGCATCGCATGGGATCCGATAGCTGAGAAATAATCTCTGCATATTTTTTTATTTGCCAAAAATACCCTTGGTGACTATCTGGACTTGAGACGACGGTTTAATTAAACTGTGCATGGTCAAATCTTATCTAATGTAGTGGTGAGACACAAAATCTTCATGAAAGAGATTTGAAGTTAAAGCTTCGTAAGAAACTACTTTTAAGAAGAAATTTTCAAATTTATTTTCTATTTTGTTTGTGAGTGTGTATCGTAAACCTACAAACAATGAATAAAAAAAAAACTAAACTGTATAAGAGGTCAAAGGACCCATGTGTCATGCATGCGTGTCTGAGCTAAAGAGATCTGACTGATCACTGATCAATGAGCAAATCTCCACCTGTCGGCATATAACCCGCGCGTTTTGTATCTTCAGTGTTTTTTTTACTCAAAAATAAAATATCTTCAGTGTTTTTTTACAGCCTTTCAGGAACAATGTGGACCTGTTTATGATCCGAAACTTTTTTTATGTATAAAATTGGGTTTTTTCCTATGTTTTTTTAGCAAATAAAAAGCAAATTAGCAGTTTACTATTTTAACTTTTGTCAATTAACGATTCAGATTTCAAACATGAAAGATCAAATGAGTCTAAAAATGAAGAATACCAAACAAAATTTATGTGACGAACGCTATAGCAAATCAACACAGATACTAATATTGAATTAAATATGTACAGATTATTAGGCGGTTCCACATAATTTGAGTGACAAAATTAGACTAATAATAATTCAACGAACTTACCTCAAAAAAATAATTCAACGAACAATTCAATCACTCAAATAATTTATACATCTTTTGAGGTGAATGAAGGAACAATTTTGATATTATTACTAAAATAAAATTATTTTTGAAAAATCATGAGGGAGTCAGTGTCCCTAGGGGCTGTGCTCCAGCGTCGCAAATTAGGAAGGGATGTTAGGAAAGTGAAGGTGAGATCGTCATTTTCCTTGCTCCAGGAGGTTTCGTCGAAGGAAGGAAACAATTAATCTAGGTTACGATATACCTCTGAATAGTGTATTTTCGTTCCCTCCCGATTTGGAGGGTAGACGATGTTACGAGTGTGATTACTCGTCATTTTCACAGTATTGCAAAATCTTTCCTTCCTCTCTGTCGCCAACCTGGAGCAAGTAATTAAAGTTTCGTGTTTCGTTTCTTCACCTTCTGTTACTTTATTTCCCTACGCTTTCTTTCCTTTCCTTCCGTCGCAGCCATTGACGCTGAAGCACAGCTGAAATCCCCTTGGCGTCGTCAACACCAAATTAAAATGTGTATTTCTTTAGTGTTATATGTTGAAGTTTGAGAACATTTTATAATTTGCATTCAAGTTATCAAATTTATCAAAAAAAATTGATACAGTTGTCAATGATGTTAAATATAATTGTCAATTTTATAACTTGCATCCAAGTTATCAAATTTATCGAATTAAATTGATACAATTTGCATACTTTTTGCTTGTGTTGAAGTTTGAGAAAGTTTGATTAGTCTCATTCGATGATATAATTGTCAATGTTATTCATTCATGGATCGCAAGCATAAGTTTTACTGTGCTTGTGTAAGCACCGTAGTCTCACTCAAAAGTTATTGTTGGCTGTCATTGTGCTAATGATATTTGATAGATGAATTACGGTGAAACTTTTAGAAGAAAAATACGTATTTCATGTTACATCCGTTAAAAAATTGAATTGTTTTATGAGAGTGATTAATTTAAAGATATATTAAAGTTCAGTAATTATGAACAAATAATTAAAAATTTCGAGATTCATTTATTAATTTAATACGAAGGTTGGAACATAATAATCGTTAAAAGAATGCACAAATAACTTGCTAACACATAAAAAGAGAGCACGAAAAGAATATGTCCAACGATGTCCTATTAGCAATATTGGTTCTTTTTGTTAGCCAACAACAATGGTTAGACTTAGAGCATCTACATTGCTAATTATTTTATCATTACTTATTCTAACGTGTTAATTGTTATTTTAATTGTTGAGTTATAGATAAATTGTTAATTAAGTAAATTTGTCTATTAAGAAATTATTGCTTAAGTTACATGCTAACAATTGCTAATTAAGCAAAAAAAAAATATATCAGCCCGGCCCCCAACTCACTCCTTGAAATTGATTACAATTCTCACATTAAGCCCACGAAACCGGAAACCCATTGAGCTGCGAAGCCCATTTATTGATTCATTTTGGGCGATTAGGCCCATTTATTTATAGTTTTCATTTTTTTTAAAGGTTCAAATAAAGAAGAGGTATTTATACCAACCACTCGGATCAAATCCTCCGTTCCCCTCGTTACAGCTGCTTCAGACGACGAAGCGAGCAAGCAAAGAATCGATTACACAAAAAGAGACAAAAAGAGAAGAAAAAGAAAATGCTGGTGATAAACCAATCGCCGACCGGAGCTCTCTCCGGCCGGAGACTACCTCCGTCGTCCCCATCTCTTTTCTCCGGATCCAAAACCGCGTTCAGAAAAACCCGCTATTGTAGTAGTAGTACCTCCAGACCCCCTCTACTGTCACTCTCCAGTCCTGACACTGTGGGACCCACCACCTCTAGTCGCACTCCGGTTCCGCGTCCTGCGCCTTCATCCACTACAGGAGATGGTCTCCCCGACAAGCCTGTGTCGCTCACTGACGAAGGGGTCCCATTGGAGGGGGTGATTCGGATTGAAAAGCCAGGAGAGGGTGACTTGTACAAGAAGATTCAATCCTGGGGGTAAGTTTTCCTTTCTGATCGATTTCATTTATCATTTGTACCGTTAGGTTCAGCCTTTAAGGTGTGCTTGGCTGAAATTTAAGTTAGTTTGGTTTTTCCATAGGACATGAATTGAGTTCTTATTACCTGTGGCCAGTGTAATTCGAGTAAATTTGAGATATTGAAACCTTTCATATGAGCTATTCCAGAAAGAAGAAGTTGCATTAAGTATTAGTAAAATACAAATTGCACTTATAAACACTGAATTCACCTCTTCAAACTGTACTGTTACTTTTCAACTCTTGAGATTTAAGTTCTCAATCATGAAGTTTGCTTGTCGGTAGTGTTTGGTTGATAATGGATTTTGTGTGCAAGAGTGGTGAATGAAAGATTATTTCCACATATATCTGACAAGTGTAGAGAATCATATATTCCACATATTATTTTTTTACCCTGCAAAAGAAGGAAATATATCTCGTCCATTCATATCTAATTGATGACAATAATCACTAACAATACCCTGTGTTATCTTCATCTACAAAGATATGGTCATTTTCAATTATAAACCATTATATGAGTTGAATATTTGGTGACATTTTCCATGTTTTAGAGGGCCATATGAGATATTTCTGCTTTGCAGATGCGTGAAGCATATGATTATTGTTTTGACAGGCATATGAAACTATTATTATACAGAAAATGAACAAATTATATATATATTTTTTTATTACATTTCTTTTAATTTAGCCTCCTTATATATATTTATCAGGCAAATAGGGGTGCTTGCAGGAGGGGATGTGCTATGTCTTTTTATGTTCTCTTCCATAGGAAGATTCAGCCATGGCCTCCCGTTTCTTGATTTAGAGACTTTGAAAACTGCAGATCCTTTTGTTGCTGGTTTGTAATTATTTTCACTTTTATTATCGTTTGACATCGTATTATCCTTGGTACTGGTAAATAGTTTGATCAACATTCCCATTTTTGCTTGTGTAGGATGGTTTCTAAGTGCATATTTTCTTGGAGCTTATGGTGATGATGGAAAAGGAAAGAATGGTAGTTCCAGTGCTATTTTTGCTGCAGCTAAGTCATGGGCTGTTGGAATCCCGGTAAACTTTCTATTTTGGGTTCATAGTTCCATACATTTTTGAAGTACTTTTCCAATGTTATTCTGATATATTATTTTGTTATCTTGTATGTTGCCTGCTAAGTTTAGTGATATGTTGTTAATGCACAAGCCTTAAAGTAACTCCTTCCTACGTTTTATCTAAGACGAAGTAATGATTGAAATACTTTGCTAGATGCTTATTCTTGGAAGTTATGTTTCTTTGTTCCAAATTACAGCTGGGAATTTGCATAAGGGCAACAAAACTGGGGCATATACCTCCCACTCCTTTCATATTAGTAACTATGGGTAGCACTAGCGTATTGCTTATTTTATGGAGATTTATTGCTTCAAAAATTCTCTCCGGTGACCAGAAGCAGCAAAATGATGATTACAGACGTGGCAACCCTTTTGAACTCTTTGAGGTTAGCATTATGATTTCATATAACTTTTGTACAACGTTTATATAAAGCATGTGTTTCATTAAAATATGATGATAACTGAGAAAGGGACTTGGGATATAACGATAATGTGGATAGAACAAGACCTATTGGAAGGAAATGTTGTGTGCTATAGTCTTATAGCATAAATAGGCATCATGCGCCAATATAGTTGTGGTTATAAAAAATTTGCATTCTAAAGACAAATAGGGTTCTAAACTCTGGTAATTTGGATGTGTTAATTAAGAAATGTTTATTCTTTCTGTCAGCTGCTAACATCTTTGGTGCGGAGATGGTAACATGTGCTAATATCTTTGATGCGGAGATGGTGACCTGTGACACCACTTGCATTTGCCCACCAGTTATCAAAGAAATGAGCTTTAAACGTGGTTAAGTTTTAAACCTTGGAGCTGCTAATTTTGTCCATGAGATGATTCAACAGTGTTGTGAGATGATTGCTTATTAGTTGATAAGCAGTAACTAATTGTTAATTGAAAAAAAAAGATATGGGTATACACTTGGGATTGTGTACATTTTTTTGTATTTTTGCAAGGAGAAAACTTGAAAGATGCAATTTGCAATTTGTGCACTCTTATTGCCTTTAATGGTCAACCTTCCATCCTTTTAATAGGCATTCTTAGGAAAAATTGTCTCTCATTTTCTCATCTTAACTAGCCCAATTTCCTTTGTAACCCATATAACAAAGTATATAAATTGGAAATCGTTAGTGTCATCCGAGTATGAGATTGAGATTTGGGAGCACCTCAACTGCAACCCATAAAACAGAGGAAGAGAAAATCCAATCCGCTTACCATTTCATAAATGTTCAAGCCCAATAAAGCCTGTTGCGAAACGAAAAGCATGTGAATGTATCTTTCATATCGACGATCGAAATATGATATATACACGTCTAGTTTGAGGAGTGGTGTTAAAAATAAGTAGTGATTAGAATTAGAAATATAAAATATTAGAAAAAGGAAAAAAAGTAGCAACAGCATCTATTGAAAATATGTTGTTTTTTTTATTCATATTGAAATATGTTGTTACCGTTGATACTATGAAAATATAATGGTACAACTTGTAAAGTATAAAAATAATATAAAAGGAGAGAGAAATATAAGAAAAAGTCTTAACTATTTGTATCCTCAGATCACTATTCAATTTTTCAAAATGTTCAAATTGTGTTCATTATATGATCAATTTTTTCAATTTCAAAATCATAAAGAGTTCACTTTTTTCCAAAAAAAAAAAATAAATGGTGAAGAAAAGAAATTATCCCTATATCGGACAGAATTTGGGTTAAATCTGATAGCTTCGTCAAGTCTTATCTTGAACTGATGGAGACCAAAAGCCGAACAAAAATAACTTGAATAGAACAAAACCAAATCTAGAACCCTTTGCTGCTCCTTTTTACCAGAAAAAAAGCAGCAAAATATAGAGGTGCCCAATTATAATTTTTATGCACGAATGAAATTACGATGTTTCTAATACGCATGCATATCAACATACGTTGTAATTATATACACATGCCATAATGGTGTTGCTAATTAACCACCCTCTTTGTTTCTTTAGTAGGCAAATTAATGATGCCATTGCTTCACTCGGAAATCAATTTGCTCCAACTCGGAGATCATATCAAGGTCCATGAACCAAATTCTCTCTGTAAAGTGGGGCCCACATCTGATAAATATTATATGTGAGCTATGTTTCTAAGTTTCTTTCTCTGCATGCAGGAGCTATATATGTTTTATGTAGATACATTAATTTAAAGGTGACAGTATAACCGCTCGAGTTCTAACTTGAGATTGAGAAAAGGTTCAATGATAGTTGTACGAACATCATTAATTTAAAAGTGACTGCGTTTTGCTGCAACTTCACTTCTAAGCCATCATTTTTTTTCTCAATATTACACTTGTAGGAAGGGGTTTTTTTAATGCAAGCTCAGAAATCTTTTAGTCCTGCTGTCCTGCATTTTTTAAAAGGAGTCTAAATGAATACCAGCTTCTATTGCTCAATATGCTAAAGATTTTTTTTTCCACAGTGACGGATTCATTCATGCTCGGCAAAACTCATGCACGTGTTCTGTTTGATTTTCAGAAAACAGCACCATGCTAGCAGTGTTTAATGATATATTTCTTAAACCAGTAAAATTATATCTCAATATATATTAGTGTCTGGAAGTACATTTCGAAAAACAACATATTATAAGTGTGTCCATGCTTAATTATCGTCAATGACGAAGTCACGCTTGTGGGTCAGTTGAATTTTCCTCAAAAAAAAATTCAAATTTTATAGTACAATTGATAAAATTCTAAAAAAAATATGCTTATAATTTGAAAAATAAAAAAATATACATAATTTTGAACCCTTCTGAGAAAAGTTCAAAATCTCGAAATCTCTCTCATGAAAATTCTGAATCCGCCATTAATTATCACTCTGATTCGGTTATTGTTTTTTCTTACAATTTTTTTTTGTGTTATTCGCCTATTAATCATTTTAAGAGGTTCTTCGTCACCAGTATTTGATCTTTTATATATGAAATCTTAAACATTAATTTACAAAAAAGACAAAATAGTTGATATTGCATATGATTTTTTTTAAGAGAAGTTGCTTTGTATTTTTTTAGTGAATGTTTATCACCATTAAATGAAGTACTCGAAGAAGAAACACTTCTCGTAATAGGTTATGAGGCTTTGTGGAGATTTCTTGAAACATTACCATTCATAAATGAAGTAATATAATTTGAAACACTTCTCGTAATATAATAAGATGTTTTGCGGTGTTTTCTTAAATGGTTACCATCTTTAAATGTACTCCGACATGAAGCACCTAAAGTAGTAATTTATGCTCATTCGTGGTGTTTTAGTGAAGTATTCGAAGAACAAACACTTCTCTTAGTAGGCTATGATGCTTGGTGTAATTTTCTTAAAACGTTATTACCCATAAACAAAGTAATTCGTTCTGAAACACTTCTCGTATTAGGATAAGTTGCTTTGTGATATTTTCTATAATGGTTACCATCCATAATGAAGTACTCTGATCAGAAACACTTCTCATGGAAGCATAAGATGCTTTGTTGGGTTTTCTTGAATGGTTACCACCCATAAATGATTACTCTGATCAGATACACTTCTCATAGTAGGATGAGATGTTTTGTGGCGTTTTCTTTAATGGTTAGCACCCATAATTGAAGTAATCTGATCAGAAACACTTCACATAGAAGCATAAGATGCTTTGTGGTGTTTTCTTTAATGGTTACCACCCATAAATGTAATTCGATCTTAATCACTTCTCGTAGTAGGGTAAGATGCTTTGTGATGTTTTCTTTAATGGCTACCACCCATAAATGAAGGACTCTGATCAGAATCAGTCATAAATTAAGTGCTCGATCATAAAGCACATAGAGTAGTATTCCATGCTTCTTCGTGGTATTTTGGTGAATGGTTACAATACTTGAATGAAGTACTCGGAGAATAAACTCTTCTCATAGTAAGATATGATGCTTTGTGGAGTTTTCTTGAAAGCTTACCTCTAAGAAATATACTCTGATCAGAAATACTTCTCATAATAGGATAAGATGCTTTGTGGTGTTTTCTTGAATGGTTAGCACCCATAAATCTAGTATTCTGATCAGAAACACTTCTCATAGTATGATAAGATGATTTGTGGTGTTTTTTTTAGTGGTTACCACCCATAAATGAAGTACTCAGATAAGAAACACTTCTCGTAATGGAATAAGATGCTTTGTGTTGTTTTCTTGAATGTTTACTGCCAATAAATCATGTACTCGAACATGAAGCATATAAAGTGGTATTCTACGCTTCTTCAAGTTGTTTTAGTAAATAATTACCACCATTAAATGAAGTATTCGGAGAAGAAACACTTCTCGTAGTAGGCTATGAGGTTTTGTAGAGTTTTTTGAAACGTTACCACCCATAAATGAAGTAATACGATCTGAAACAATTATCGTGATAGTATAAGATGCTTTGTGATGTTATCTTTAATGGTTACCACTCTTAAATGACGTACTCACATATGAAAAATCTAGAGTGGTAATCTATGCTCCTTTGTGGTGTTTAGTGAAAGGTTACCACCTTTAATTGAAGTATTTGTAGAACAAACACTTCTCATAGTAGCTATGATGCGGTGTGGGGTTTTGTTGAAACGTTACCACCCATAAATGAAGTAATTCGTTCTGAAACACTTCTCATAGTAGGATAAGATGCTTTGTGGTGTTTTCTTTATTGGTTACCACTCATATGAAGTACTCTGATCAGAAACACTTCTCATAGAAGCATAACATGCCTTGTTGGATTTTCTTCAATGGTTACCACCTATAAATGAAGTAATTGGATCTGAAATAATTCTCGTAGTAAGATAAGATGCTTTGGTGTTATCTTCAATGGTTACCACCCATAAATAAAGTATTATGATCAAAATCTCTCAAAAATTAATTACTCGAACATGAAGCACATAAAGTGGTATTATATGCTTCTTCATGGTGCTTTATGAATGGTTACAACACTTAAATGGAGTACTCAGAGAAGAAACTCTTCTCGTAGTAAGATATGATGTTTTGTGGAGTTTTCTTGAAATGTTACCACTCATAAATGAATTCTCTGATCAGAAACACTTCTCATAATATGATAAGATTCTTTGTGATGTTTTCTTTAATGGTTATCACCCATTAATGAGTACTTAGATAAGAAACACTTGTCGTAGCAGGATAAGATGCCTTTTGTTGTTTTCTTGATTGTTTACCGCTCATAAATGGTGTACTCGGACATGAAGTATATAGAGTGGTATTCTATGATGCTTCGTGTTCTTTTAGTAAATGTTTACAATCATTAAATGAAGTAATCGAAGAAGAAACACTTCTCGTAGTAGGCTATGAGGCTTTGTAGGGTTTTGTTAAAACGTTACCACCCATAAATGAAGTAATTCGTTCTGAAACACTTCTCATAGTAAGATAAGATGCTTTGTGATGTTTTAATTATTGGTTACCACCCATATCAAGTACTCTGATCAGAAAAACTTCTTATAGAAGCATAAGATGCTTTGTGGGATTTTCTTGAATGGTTACCACCCATAAATGAAGTAATTGGATCTGAAACACTTCTCATAGTAGGATAAGATGCTTTGGGGTTCTCTTCCATGGTTACAACCCATAAATAAAGTACTATGATCATAATTGCTCATAAATTAATTACTCGGACATGAAGCACATAAAGTGGGATTATATGCTTCTTCGTGGTGCTTTATGAATGGCTATAACACTTAAATGGAGTACTCAGAGAAGAAACTCTTCTCGTAGTAAGATATGATGCCTTGTGGAGTTTTCTTGAAAAGTTACCACTCATAAATGAAGTACTCTGATCAGAAACACTTCTCATAGTAGGATAAGATGCTTTGTCGTGTTTTCTTTAATGGTTAGCACTCATAAATGTAGTATTCTGATCAGAAACACTTCTCATAGTAGGATATGATGCTTTGTGAGGTTTTATTTAGTGATTACCATCCATAAATGAAGTACTCAAATAAAAACACTTCTTGTAGTAGGATATGATGTTTGTGGTGTTTTCTCGATTGTTTACCGGCCACAAATGAAATACTCATATAAGAAACACTTTCCTAGTAGGATAAGATGTTTTTTTGGTGTTTTCTTGATTGTTTACCGCTCATAAATGATGTACTCAGATAAGAAACATTCGTCGTTGTAGGATAAGATGTTTTTTGGTGTTTTCATGATTGTTTACCGCCCATAAATGATGTACTTAGATATGAAACACATTTATATGCTTCTCCGTGGTGTTTTAGTGAATGTTTACCATCGTTAAATGAAGTACTCGAAGAAGAAACACTTCTCGTAGACTATGAGGCTTTGTGGAGATTTCTTGAAACGTTACCATTCAAAAATGAAGTAATCTGTTCTGAAACACTTCTCGTAATAGAATAAGATGCTTTGCGGTGTGTTCTTTAATGGTTACCACCCTTAAATGAAGTACTCCGACATGAGGCACCTAGAGTGGTAATTTGTGCTCCTTCGTGGTGTTTTCTGTAATGGTTACGACCCATAAGTGAAATATTCTGATCAGAATCATTCATAAATTTAGTACTCGGACATGAAGCACATAATGTGGTATTCTATGCTTCTTCATGGTGTTTTGGTGAATGGTTACAACAATTAAATGAAGTTCTTGGAGAATAAACTCTTCTCGTAAAAATATACGATGCTTTGTGGAGTTTTCTTGAAAGGTTACCACTCATAAATGAAGTACTCAGATCAGAAACACTTCACATAAAAGCATAAGATGCTTTGTGGTGTTTTCTTGATTGTTTACTACCAATAAATGATGTACTCTGATCAGAAACACTTCACATAGAAGCATAATAAGCTTTGTGGTGTTTCTTAAAAGATTACCACCCATAAATGAAGTACTCTGATCAGAATAAGTCATAAATTAAGTGCTCAGACAAGAAGCACATAGAGTAGTATGCCATGCTTCTTCGTGGGGGTTTTTTTGTGAATGATTACAACACATAAATGAAGTACTCGAAAAGAAACTCTTCTCGTAGAAAGATATGATGCTTTGTTGAGTATTCTTGAAAGGTTACCACTCACAAATGAAAGTACTATGATCAGAAACACTTGTCATAGTAGAATTTTTGCTTTATGGTGTTTTATTTAGTGGCTACCACTCATAAATGAAGTACTCAAATAAGAAACACTTCTCGTAGTAGGATAAGATGCTTTGTGGTGTTTTCTTGATTGTTTACTGCCAGTAAATGATGTACTCGGACATAAAGCACATAGATTGGTATTCTGTGCTTCTCCATGGTGTTTTAGGGAATGATTACCACCATTAAATGAACTACTCGAAGAAGAAACACTTCTCGTAGTAGGCTATGAGGCTTTGTGGAGATTTTTTAAAAAACGTTACCACCAATAAATGAAGTAATCCGATTTGAAACACATCTCGTAATAGGATAAGATGCTTTGCGGTATTTTGAATGGTTACCACCTTTAAATGATGTACTCCAACATGAAGCATCCAGAGTGGTAATCTGTGTTCCTTCGTGATGTTTCTTTAATGGTTACGATCCATAAATGAAGTACTCAGATCGGAATCATAAATAAATTAATTACGGACATGAAACACATAAAGTGGTATGCTATGCTTCTTCATCGTGTTTCGGTCAATGGTTACAACACTTAATTAAAGTGCTCGACGAATAAACTATTCTCGTAGTAAGATACGTTGCTTTATGGAGTTTTCTTTGAAGGTTACCACTCATAAATGAATTACTCTGATAAAAAATACTTATCATAGTAGGATAAGATATTTTGTGGTGTTTTCTTTAATGGTTAGAATGATAAATGACGTACTCTGATCAGAAACACTCACATAGAAGAATAAGATGCTTTGTGGTGTTTCTTGAATGGTTACCACCCATAAATGAAGTACTCTTATCAGAATAAGTAATAAATTAAGTGCTCGAACATGAAGCACATAGAGTTGTATGACATGCTTCTTCGTGATGTTTTTCTGAATGGTTACAACACATAAATGAAGTACTCAAGAAGAAACTCTTCTCGTAGTAAAATATGAGGCTTTGTGGAGTTTTCTTAAAACGTTACCACCTATAAATGAAGTAATCCAATCTGAAACACTTCTCGTAATAGGATAAGATGCTTTGCGATATTTTCTGTAATGGTTTCCACCTTTAAATGATGTACTCCTTCAAGAAGGACCCAGAGTGGTAATCTGTGTTCCTTCGTGGTGTTTTCTTTAATGCTTACGACCCATTAGTGAAGTACTCTGATCATAATCATTCATAAATTAATTACTCGGACATGAAACACATTCAGTGGAATGCTATGCTTCTTCCTCGTGTTTTGGTGAATGGTTAAAACACTTAAGTGAAGTACTCGGCGAATAAAGTCTTCTTGTAGTAAGATACGATGCTTTATGGAGTTAAATGAATTACTCTATTTAGAAATACTAATCACAGTAGGATAAGATATTTTGTGGTGTTTTCTTTAATGGTTAGCACAATAAATGACATACTCTGATCAGAAACACTCAAATAGAAGAATAAGATGTTTTGTGGTGTTTCTTGATTGGTTACCAACCATAAATGAAGTACTCTTATCAATATAAGTCATAAATTAAGTGCTCGGACATGACGCACATAGAATTGTAAGCCATGCTTCTTCATGTTGTTTTTGTGAATGGTTACAACACATAAATGAAGTACTCGAGAAGAAACTCTTCTCGTAGTAAAATATGAGGCTTTGTGGAGTTTTCTTGAAACGTTACCACCTATAAATGAAGTAATCCGATCTGAAACACTTCTCGTAATAGGATAAGATGCTTTGCGGTGTTTTCTGTAATGGTTTCTACCCTTAAATGATGTACTCCTACATGAAGAACCCAGAGTGGTAATCTGTGTTCCATCATGGTGTTTTCTTTAATGCTTACGACCCATTAGTGAATTACTCTGATCATAATCATTCATAAATTAATTACTCGGACATGAAACACATAAAGTGGTATGCTATGCTTCTTCCTCGTGTTTTAGTGAATGGTTACAACACTTAAGTGAAGTACTCGGCGAATAAAGTCTTCTCGTAGTAAGATACGATGCTTTATGGAGTTTTCTTGAAAGGTTAGCACTCATAAATGATTTGCTCTATTCAGAAATACTTATCATAGTAGGATAAGATATTTTGTGGTGTTTTCTTTAATGGTTAGCACGATAAATGACGTACTCTGATCAGAGACACTCACATAGAAGAATAAGATGATTTGTGGTGTTTCTTGAATGGTTACCACCCATAAATGAAGTACTCTTATTAGAATAAGTCATAAATTAAGTGCGCGGACATGACACACATAGAATTGTAAGCCATGCTTCTTCGTGTTGTTTTTGTGAATGGTTACAACACATAAATATAAGGCTTTGTGGAGTTTTCTTGAAACGTTACCACCTATAAATGAAGTAATCCAATATGAAACACTTCTCGTAATAGGATAAGATGCTTTGCAGTTTTTCTGTAATGGTTTCCACCATTGAATGATGTACTCCTACATGAAGAACCCAGAGTGATAATCTGTGTTCCATCGTGGTGTTTTCTTTCATGCTTACGACCCATTAGTGAAGTACTCTGATCATAATCATTCATAAATTAATTACTCGGACATGAAACACATAAAGTGGTATGCTGTACTTCTTCCTCGTGTTTTGGTGAATGGTTACAACACTTAAGTGAAGTACTCGGCGAATAAAGTCTTCTCGTAGTAAGATACGATGCTTTATGGAGTTTTCTTGAAAGGATACCACTCATAAATGAATTGCTCTATCAAGAAATACTTATCATAGTAGGATAATATATTTTGTGGTGTTTTGTTTAATGGTTAGCACGATAAATGACGTACTCTGATCAGAGACACTCACATAGAAGAATAAGATGATTTGTGGTGTTTCTTGAATGGTTACCACCCATAAATGAAGTACTCTTATTAGAATAAGTCATAAATTAAGTGCGCGGACATGACACACATAGAATTGTAAGCCATGCTTCTTCGTGTTGTTTTTGTGAATGGTTACAACACATAAATATAAGGCTTTGTGGAGTTTTCTTGAAACGTTACCACCTATAAATGAAGTAATCCAATATGAAACACTTCTCGTAATATGAAAAGATGCTTTGCAGTTTTTCTGTAATGGTTTCCACCCTTGAATGATGTACTCCTACATGAAGAACCCAGAGTGATAATCTGTGTTCCATCGTGGTGTTTTCTTTAATGCTTACGACCCATTAGTGAAGTACTCTGATCATAATCATTCATAAATTTATTACTCGGACATGAAACACGTAAAGTGGTATGCTATGCTTCTTCCTCGTGTTTTGGTGAATGGTTACAACACTTAAGTACTCGGCGAATAAAGTCTTCTCGTAGTAAGATACGATGCTTTATGGAGTTTTCTTGAAACGTTACCACCCGTAAATGAAGTAATCTAATCTGAAACACTTCTCGTAATAGGATAAGATGCTTTGCGGTGTTTTCTGTAATGGTTTCCACCCTTAAATGATGTACTCCTACATGAAGAACCCAGAGTGGTAATCTGTGTTCCATCGTGGTGTTTTCTTTAATGCTTACGACCCATTAGTGAAGTACTCTGATCATAATCATTCATAAATTAATTACTCGGACATGAAACACATAAAGTGGTATGCTGTGCTTCTTCCTCGTGTTTTGGTGAATGGTTACAACACTTAAGTGAAGTACTCGGCGAATAAAGTCTTCTCGTAGTAAGATACGATGCTTTATGGAGTTTTCTTGAAAGGATACCACTCATAAATGAATTGCTCTATCAAGAAATACTTATCATAGTAGGATAAGATATTTTGTGGTGTTTTGTTTAATGGTTAGCACGATAAATGACGTACTCTGATCAGAGACACTCACATAGAAGAATAAGATGATTTGTGGTGTTTCTTGAATGGTTACCACCCATAAATGAAGTACTCTCATCAGAATAAGTCATAAATTAAGTGCTCGGACATGACGCACATAGAATTGTATGCCATGCTTCTTCGTGATGTTTTTGTGAATGGTTACAACACATGAATGAAGTAGTCGAGAAGAAACTCTTCTCGTAGTAAAATATGAGGCTTTGTGGAGTTTTCTTGAAACGTTACCACCTATAAATGAAGTTATCCGATCTGAAACACTTCTCGTAATAGGATAAGATGCTTTGCGGTGTTTTCTGTAATGGTTTCCACCCTTAAATGATGTACTCGTACATGAAGAACCCATAGTGGTAATCTGTGTTCCATCGTGGTGTTTTCTTTAAAGCTTACTACCCATTAGTGAAGTACTCTGATCATAATCATTCATAAATTAATTACTCGGACATGAAACACATAAAGTGGTATGCTATGCTTCTTCCTCGTGTTTTGGTGAATGGTTACAACATTTAAGTGAAGTACTCGGCGAATAAACTCTTCTCGTAGTAAGATACGATACTTTATGGAGTTTTCTTGAAAGGTTACCACTCATAAATGAATTACTCTGATAAAAAATACTTATCATATTAGGATAATATATTTTGTGGTGTTTTCTTTAATGGTTAGCACGATAAATGACGTACTCTGATCAGAAACACTTCACATTGAAGAATAAGATGTTTTGTGGTGTTTCTTGAATGGTTACCACCCATAAATGTAGTACTCTTATCAGAATAAGTCATAAATTGAGTGCTCGGATATGAAGCATATAAAGTTGTATGACATGCTTCTTCGTGATGTTTTTGTGAATGGTTACAACGCATTAATGAAGTACTCGAGAAGAAACTCTTCTCGTAGTAAAGTTTGAGACTTTGTGGAGTTTTCTTGAAACGTTACCACCCATAAATAAATTAATAAAATCTGAAACACTTCTCGTAATAGGATAAGATGCTTTGCGGTGTTTTCTGTAATGGTTTCCACCCTTAAATGGAATACTCCAACATGAAGGATCCAGAGTGGTAATCTGTGTTCATTCGTGGTGTTTTCTTTAACGTACTCTTCACATGAAGTACTTTTATGAGAATTAGTCATAAATTAAGTGCTTGGACATGAAGCACATAGAGAGTATGCTTCTTCGTGATGTTTTTGTGAATGGTTACAATGCATAAATGAAGTACTCGAGAAGAAACTATTCTCATAGTAAAATATCAGGCTTTGTGGAGTTTTTTTGAAATGTTACGTCTCGTAAATGTAGCACTCTGATCAGAAACACTTGTCATAGTATTATTTTTGCTTTTTGCTGGTTTATAAAGTTTTTACGACCCAGAAATGAAGTACTCAGATAAGAAACACTTCACGTAGTAGGATAAGATGCTTTGTGGTGTTTTCTTGATTGTTTACTGCCAGTAAATGATGTACTCGGACATGGAGCACATAGAGTGGTATTCTGTGCTTCTCCATTGTGTTTTAGTGAATGATTACCACCATTAAATAAAGTATTCGAAGAAGTAGCACTTCTCGTAGTAGACTATGAGGCTTTGTGGAGTTTTCTTGAAACGTTACCACCCATGAACGAAGTAATTCGTTCTAAAACAAATCTCGTAGTAGGATAAGATTCTTTGTGGTGTTTTCTTTAATGGTTACCACCCATAAATGAAGTACACGGATGAGAAACACTTCTCGTAGTAGAATAAGATGCTTTGTGTTGTTTTCTTGATTGTTTACCGCCAGTAAATGTACTCGGATATGAAGCACATAGAGTGGTATTCTATGCTTCTTAATGGTGTTTTAGTGAATGCTTACCACCATTAAATGAAGTACTCGAAGAAGAAACACTTATCGTAGTAGGCTATGAGGCTTTGTGGAGTTTTGTTGAAACGTCACCACCCATAAATGAAGTAATACGATTTGAAACACATCTCGTATTAGGATAAGATGCTTTTCGGTATTTTCTTGAAAGGTTACCACCTTTAAATGAAGTCTCCGACATGAAGCATCCAGAGTGGTAATTTGTGTCCCTTCGTGGTGTTTCTTGAATGGTTACGACCCATAAGTGAAGTACTCTGATCATAATCATTCATAAATTAATTACTCGGACATGAAACACATAAAGCGGTATGCTATGCTTCCTCGTCTTGCTTTGGTGAATGGTTACAACACTTAAATGAAGTACTCGGCGAATAAACTCTTCTCGTAGTAAGAAACAATGCTTTATGGAGTTTTCTTGAAATGTTACCACTCATAAATAAATTACTCTATTCAGAAATACTTATCATAGTAGGATAAGATATTTTGTGGTGTTTTCTTTAATGGTTAGCACGATAAATGACGTACTCTGATCAGAATCATTTCACATAGCAGCATAAGATGCTTTGCGGTGTTTCTTGAATGGTTACCACCCATAAATGAAGTACTCATATCAGAATAAATCATAAATTAAGTGCTCGGACAAGAAGCACATAGATTAGTATGCCATGCTTCTTCGTGATGCTTTTGTGAATGGTTACATTGCATAAATAAAGTACTCGAGAAGAAACTATTCTCATAGTAAAATATGATGCTTTGTGGAGTTTTTTTTTGAAATGTTACCTCTCATAAATGTACTCTGATCAGAAACACTTGTCATAGTAGAATTTTTGCTTTCTGCTAGATTATATAGTGTTTACGACCCAGAAATGAAGTACTCAGATAAGAAACACTTCACATAGTAGGAAAAGATGATTTGTGGTGTTTTCTTGATTGTTTACTGCCAGTAAATGATGTACTCGAACATGAAGCACATAGAGTGGTATTCTGTGCTTCTCCATTGTGTTTTAGTGAATGATTACCACCATTAAATGAAGTACTCGAAGAAGTAGCACTTCTCGTAGTAGACAATGAGGCTTTGTGGAGTTTTCTTGAAACGTTACCACCCATAAACGAAGTAATTCGTTCTAAAACACATCTCGTAGTAGGATATGATTCTTTGTGGTGTTTTCTTTAATGGTTACAACCCATAAATGAAGTACACGGATGAGAAACACTTCTCATAGTAGAATAAGATGCTTTGTGTTGTTTTCTTGATTGTTTACCGCCAGTAAATGTTGTACTCGGATATGAAGCACATAGAGTGGTATTCTATGCTTCTTAATGGTGTTTTAGTGAATTCTTACCACCATTAAATGAAGTACTCGAAGAAGAAACACTTATCGTAGTAGGCTATGAGGCTTTGTGGAGTTTTGTTGAAACGTCACCACCCATCAATGAAGTTATCCGATTTGAAACACATCTCGTATTAGGATAAGATGATTTGCGGTATTTTCTTGAATGACCTTTAAATGAAGTACTCCGACATGAAGCATCCAGAGTGGTAATTTATGTCCCTTCGTGGTGTTTCTTGAATGGTTACGATCCATAAGTGAAGTACTCTGATCATAATCAATCATAAATTAATTACTCGGACATGAAACACATAAAGTGGTATGCTATGCTTCTTCGTCTTGCTTTGGTAAATGGTTACAACACTTAATTGAAGTACTCAACGAATTAACACTTCTCGTAATAGGATAAGATGCTTTGTGGTGTTTTCTGTAATGGTTTCCACCCTTAAATGATGTATTCCTACATGAAGAACCCATAGTGGTAATCTGTGTTCCATCGTGGTGTTTTCTTTAAAGCTTACGACCCATTAGTGAAGTACTCTGATCATAATCATTCATAAATTAATTACTCGGACATGAAACACATAAAGTGGTATGCTATGCTTCTTCCTCGTGTTTTGGTGAATGGTTACAACATTTAAGTGAAGTACTCGGCGAATAAACTCTTCTCGTAGTAAGATACGATGCTTTATGGAGTTTTCTTGAAATGTTACAGCTCATAAATGAATTACTCTGATAAAAAATACTTATCATATTAGGAGAAGATATTTTGTGGTGTTTTCTTTAATGGTTAGCACGATAAATGACGTACTCTCATCAGAAACATTTCACATAGAAGCATAAGATGCTTTGTGGTGTTTCTTGAATGGTTATCACCCATAAATGAAGT
The DNA here is from genome assembly GCA_964058865.1 of Eleocharis quinqueflora. Lineage (NCBI taxonomy): Eukaryota > Viridiplantae > Streptophyta > Magnoliopsida > Poales > Cyperaceae > Eleocharis > Eleocharis quinqueflora. The sequence continues at coordinate 78,609 of CAXKVX010000140.1, read as the reverse complement.
ACTCTTATCAGAATAAATCATAAATTAAGTGCTCGGACAAGAAGTACATAGATTAGTATGCCATTCTTCTTCGTGATGTTTTTGTGAATGGTTATAACACATAATGAAGTACTCGAAAAAAAATCTTCTAGTAGAAAGATTGGATGCTTTGTGGAATTTTTTTGAAATGTTACCTCTCATAAATTAAGCACACTGATCAGAAACACTTGTCATAGTAGAATTTTTGCTTTCTGTTGGTTTATTTAGTGGTTACGACCCAGAACTGAAGTACTGAGATAAGAAACACTTCACGTAGTAGGATAAGATGCTTTGTGGTATTTTTTTATTGTTTACTGCCAGTTAATGATGTACTCGGACATGAAGCACATAGAGTGGTATTATGTGCTTCTCCATTGTGTTTTAGTGAATGATTACCACCATTAAATGAAGTATTCGAAGAAGTAGCACTTCTCGTAGTAGACTATGAGGCTTTGTGGAGTTTTCTTGAAACGTTACCACCCATGAACGAAGTAATTCGTTCTAAAACAAATCTCGTAGTAGGATAAGATTCTTTGTGGTGTTTTCTTTAATGGTTACAATGCATAAATGAAGTACTCGAGAAGAAACTCTTCTCATAGTAAAATATCAGGCTTTGTGGAGTTTTTTTGAAATGTTACGTCTCGTAAATGTAGCACTCTGATCAGAAACACTTGTCATAGTATTATTTTTGCTTTCTGCTGGTTTATAAAGTTTTTACGACCCAGAAATGAAGTACTCAGATAAGAAACACTTCACGTAGTAGGATAAGATGCTTTGTGGTGTTTTCTTGATTGTTTACTGCCAGTAAATGATGTACTCGGACATGGAGCACATAGAGTGGTATTCTGTGCTTCTCCATTGTGTTTTAGTGAATGATTACCACCATTAAATGAAGTATTCGAAGAAGTAGCACTTCTCGTAGTAGACTATGAGGTTTTGTGGAGTTTTCTTGAAACGTTACCACCCATGAACGAAGTAATTCGTTCTAAAACAAATCTCGTAGTAGGATAAGATTCTTTGTGGTGTTTTCTTTAATGGTTACCACCCATAAATGAAGTACACGGATGAGAAACACTTCTCGTAGTAGAATAAGATTCTTTGTGTTGTTTTCTTGATTGTTTACCGCCAGTAAATGTACTCGGATATGAAGCACATAGAGTGGTATTCAATGCTTCTTAATGGTGTTTTAGTGAATGCTTACCACCATTAAATGAAGTACTCGAAGAAGAAACACTTATCGTAGTAGGCTATGAGGCTTTGTGGAGTTTTGTTGAAACGTCACCACCCATAAATGAAGTAATCTGATTTGAAACACATCTCGTATTAGGATAAGATGATTTGCGGTATTTTCTTGAATGGTTACCACCTTTAAATGAAGTACTCCGACATGAAGCATCCAGAGTGGTAATTTGTGTTCCTTCGTGGTGTTTCTTGAATGGTTACGATCCATAAGTGAAGTACTCTGATCATAATCATTCATAAATTAATTACTCGGACATGAAACACATAAAGTGGTATGCTATGTTTCTTCGTCTTGCTTTGGTGAATGGTTACAACACTTAAATGAAGTACTCGGCGAATAAACTCTTCTCGTAGTAAGATACGATGCTTTATGGAGTTTTCTTGAAAGGTTACCACTCATAAATAAATTACTCTATTCAGAAATACTTATCATAGTTGGATAAGATATTTTGTGGTGTTTTCTTTAATGGTTGGCACGATAAATGACATACTCTGATCAGAATCATTTCACATAGCAGCATAAGATGCTTTGCGGTGTTTCTTGAATGGTTACCACCCATAAATGAAGTACTTTTATCAGAATAAGTCATAAATTAAGTGCTCGGACATGATGCACATTGAATTGTATGCCATGCTTCTTCGTGATATTTTTGTGAATGGTTACAACACATAAATTAAGTACTCGAGAATAAACTCTTCTCGTAGTAAAATATGAGGCTTTGTGAAGTTTTCTTGAAACGTTACCTCCTATAAATTAAGTAATCCAATCTGAAACACTTCTCGTAATAGGATATGATTCTTTGCGGTGTTTTCTGTAATGGTTTCCACCCTTAAATGATGTACTCCTACATGAAGAACCCAGAGATGTAATTTGTGTTCCATCGTGGTGTTTTCTTTAATGCTTACGACCCATTGGTGAAGTACTCTGATAATAATCATTCATAAATTAATTACTCGGACATGAAACACATAAAGTGGTATGCTATGCTTCTTCGTCGTGTTTTGGTGAATAGTTACAACACTTAAGTGAAGTACTCGGCGAATAAAGTCTTCTCGTAGTAAGATACGATGCTTTATGGAGTTTTCTTGAAAGGATACCACTCATAAATGAATTGCTCTATCAAGAAATACTTATCATAGTAGGATAAGATATTTTGTGGTGTTTTGTTTAATGGTTAGCACGATAAATGACGTACTCTGATCAGAGACACTCACATAGAAGAATAAGATGATTTGTGGTGTTTCTTGAATGGTTACCACCCATAAATGAAGTACTCTCATCAGAATAAGTCATAAATTAAGTGCTCGGACATGACGCACATAGAATTGTATGCCATGCTTCTTCGTGATGTTTTTGTGAATGGTTACAACACATGAATGAAGTAGTCGAGAAGAAACTCTTCTCGTAGTAAAATATGAGGCTTTGTGGAGTTTTCTTGAAACGTTACCACCTATAAATGAAGTTATCCGATCTGAAACACTTCTCGTAATAGGATAAGATGCTTTGCGGTGTTTTCTGTAATGGTTTCCACCCTTAAATGATGTACTCGTACATGAAGAACCCATAGTGGTAATCTGTGTTCCATCGTGGTGTTTTCTTTAAAGCTTACTACCCATTAGTGAAGTACTCTGATCATAATCATTCATAAATTAATTACTCGGACATGAAACACATAAAGTGGTATGCTATGCTTCTTCCTCGTGTTTTGGTGAATGGTTACAACATTTAAGTGAAGTACTCGGCGAATAAACTCTTCTCGTAGTAAGATACGATACTTTATGGAGTTTTCTTGAAAGGTTACCACTCATAAATGAATTACTCTGATAAAAAATACTTATCATATTAGGATAATATATTTTGTGGTGTTTTCTTTAATGGTTAGCACGATAAATGACGTACTCTGATCAGAAACACTTCACATTGAAGAATAAGATGTTTTGTGGTGTTTCTTGAATGGTTACCACCCATAAATGTAGTACTCTTATCAGAATAAGTCATAAATTGAGTGCTCGGATATGAAGCATATAAAGTTGTATGACATGCTTCTTCGTGATGTTTTTGTGAATGGTTACAACGCATTAATGAAGTACTCGAGAAGAAACTCTTCTCGTAGTAAAGTTTGAGACTTTGTGGAGTTTTCTTGAAACGTTACCACCCATAAATAAATTAATAAAATCTGAAACACTTCTCGTAATAGGATAAGATGCTTTGCGGTGTTTTCTGTAATGGTTTCCACCCTTAAATGGAATACTCCAACATGAAGGATCCAGAGTGGTAATCTGTGTTCATTCGTGGTGTTTTCTTTAACGTACTCTTCACATGAAGTACTTTTATGAGAATTAGTCATAAATTAAGTGCTTGGACATGAAGCACATAGAGAGTATGCTTCTTCGTGATGTTTTTGTGAATGGTTACAATGCATAAATGAAGTACTCGAGAAGAAACTATTCTCATAGTAAAATATCAGGCTTTGTGGAGTTTTTTTGAAATGTTACGTCTCGTAAATGTAGCACTCTGATCAGAAACACTTGTCATAGTATTATTTTTGCTTTTTGCTGGTTTATAAAGTTTTTACGACCCAGAAATGAAGTACTCAGATAAGAAACACTTCACGTAGTAGGATAAGATGCTTTGTGGTGTTTTCTTGATTGTTTACTGCCAGTAAATGATGTACTCGGACATGGAGCACATAGAGTGGTATTCTGTGCTTCTCCATTGTGTTTTAGTGAATGATTACCACCATTAAATAAAGTATTCGAAGAAGTAGCACTTCTCGTAGTAGACTATGAGGCTTTGTGGAGTTTTCTTGAAACGTTACCACCCATGAACGAAGTAATTCGTTCTAAAACAAATCTCGTAGTAGGATAAGATTCTTTGTGGTGTTTTCTTTAATGGTTACCACCCATAAATGAAGTACACGGATGAGAAACACTTCTCGTAGTAGAATAAGATGCTTTGTGTTGTTTTCTTGATTGTTTACCGCCAGTAAATGTACTCGGATATGAAGCACATAGAGTGGTATTCTATGCTTCTTAATGGTGTTTTAGTGAATGCTTACCACCATTAAATGAAGTACTCGAAGAAGAAACACTTATCGTAGTAGGCTATGAGGCTTTGTGGAGTTTTGTTGAAACGTCACCACCCATAAATGAAGTAATACGATTTGAAACACATCTCATATTAGGATAAGATGCTTTTCGGTATTTTCTTGAAAGGTTACCACCTTTAAATGAAGTCTCCGACATGAAGCATCCAGAGTGGTAATTTGTGTCCCTTCGTGGTGTTTCTTGAATGGTTACGACCCATAAGTGAAGTACTCTGATCATAATCATTCATAAATTAATTACTCGGACATGAAACACATAAAGCGGTATGCTATGCTTCCTCGTCTTGCTTTGGTGAATGGTTACAACACTTAAATGAAGTACTCGGCGAATAAACTCTTCTCGTAGTAAGAAACAATGCTTTATGGAGTTTTCTTGAAATGGTTAGCACGATAAATGACGTACTCTGATCAGAATCATTTCACATAGCAGCATAAGATGCTTTGCGGTGTTTCTTGAATGGTTACCACCCATAAATGAAGTACTCATATCAGAATAAATCATAAATTAAGTGCTCGGACAAGAAGCACATAGATTAGTATGCCATGCTTCTTCGTGATGCTTTTGTGAATGGTTACATTGCATAAATAAAGTACTCGAGAAGAAACTATTCTCATAGTAAAATATGATGCTTTGTGGAGTTTTTTTTTGAAATGTTACCTCTCATAAATGTACTCTGATCAGAAACACTTGTCATAGTAGAATTTTTGCTTTCTGCTAGATTATATAGTGTTTACGACCCAGAAATGAAGTACTCAGATAAGAAACACTTCACATAGTAGGAAAAGATGATTTGTGGTGTTTTCTTGATTGTTTACTGCCAGTAAATGATGTACTCGAACATGAAGCACATAGAGTGGTATTCTGTGCTTCTCCATTGTGTTTTAGTGAATGATTACCACCATTAAATGAAGTACTCGAAGAAGTAGCACTTCTCGTAGTAGACAATGAGGCTTTGTGGAGTTTTCTTGAAACGTTACCACCCACAAACGAAGTAATTCGTTCCAAAACACATCTCGTAGTAGGATAAGATTTTTGTTGTGTTTTCTTTAATGGTTACCACCCATAAATGAAGTACACGGATGAGAAACACTTCTCGTAGTAGAATAAGATGCTTTGTGTTGTTTTCTTGATTGTTTACCTCCAGTAAATGATGTACTCGGATATGAAGCACATAGAGTGGTATTCTATGCTTCTTAATGGTGTTTTTAAGTGAAGTACTCTGATCATAATCATTTATAAATTAATTACTCGGACATGAAACACATAAAGTGGTATGCTATGCTTCTATGTCTTGCTTTGGTGAATGATTACAACACTTAAATGAAGTACTCGAGAAGAAACTCTTCTCGTAGTAATATATGAGGCTTTGTGGAGTTTTCTTGAAACGTTACCAACCTTAAATGAAGTAATCCAATCTGAAACACTTCTCGTAATAGGATAAGATGCTTTGCGGTGTTTTCTGTAATGGTTTCCACCCTTAAATGGAGTACTCCTACATGAAGCATCCAGAGTGGTAATTTGTGTCCCTTCGTGGTGTTTCTTGAATGGTTACGACCCATAAGTGAAGTACTCTGATCATAATCATTCATAAATTAATTACTCGGACATGAAACACATAAAGTGATATGCTATGCTTCTTTGTCTTGCTTTGGTGAATGCTTACAACACTTAAATGAAGTACTCGGCAAATAAACTCTTCTCGTAGTAAGATACGATGCTTTATGGAGTTTTCTTGAAAGGTTACCATTTATCATAGTAGTATAAGATATTTTGTGGTGTTTTCCTTAACGGTTGGCACGATAAATGACGTACTCTGATCAGAAACATTTCAAATAGAAGCATAGATGCTTTGTGCTGTTTCTAGAATGGTTTCCACCCATAAATGAAGTACTCTAATCAGAATAAATCATAAATTAATGCTCGGACAAGAAGCACATAGATTAGTATGCCTTGCTTCTTCGTGATGTTTTTGTGAATGGTTACAACACATAAATGAAGTACTCGGAAAAAAAATCTTCTAGTAGAATGATAGGATGCTTTGTGGAATTTTTTTGAAATGTTACCCTTCATAAATGAAGCATTCTGATCAGAAACACTTGTCATATTAGAATTTTTGCTTTCTGCTGGTTTATTTAGTGGTAACGACCCAGAACTGAAGTACTCAGATAAGAAACACTTCACGTAGTATGATAAGATGCTTTGTGGTCTTTTTATTGTTTACTGCTAGTTAATGATGTACTCGGACATGAAGCACATAGAGAGGTATTCTGTGCTTCTCCATTGTGTTTTAGTAAATGATTACCACCATTAAATGAAGTACTCGAAGAAGTAGAACTTCTCTAGTAGGCTATGAGGCTTTGTGGAGTTTTCTTGAAACGTTACCAAACATAAACGAAGTAATTCGTTCTAAAACACATCTCGTAGTAGGATAAGATTCTTTGTGGTGTTTTCTTTAATGGTTACCACCCAAAAATGAAGTACACAGATAAGAAACACTTCTCGTAGTAGAAAAAGATGCTTTGTGTTGTTTTCTTGATTGTTTACCGCCAGTAAATGATGTACTCGGATATGAAGCACATAGAGTGGTCTTCTTTGATTGTTCATGGTGTTTTAGTGCATGGTTACCACCATTAAGTGAAGTACTCGAAGAAAAAACACTTATCGTAGTTGGCTATGTGGATTTGTGGAGTTTTGTTGAAACGTCACCAACCATAAATGAAGTAATCCGATTTGAAACACATCTCATATTAGGATAAGATGCTTTGCGGTATTTTCTTGAATGGTTACCACCTTTAAATGAAGTACTCCGACATGAAGCATCCAGAGTGGTAATTTGTGTCCCTTCGTGGTGTTTCTTTAATGGTTACGACCCATAAGTAAAGTACTCTAATCATAATCATTCATAAATTAATTACTCGAACATGAAACACATAATGTGGTATGCTATGCTTCTTCGTCTTGCTTTGGTGAATGCTTACAACACTTAAATGAAGTACTCGGCAAATAAACTCTTCTCGTAGTAAGATACGATGCTTTATGGAGTTTTCTTGAAAGGTTACCACTCATAAATGAATTACTCTATTCAGAAATACTTATCATAGTAGGATAAGATATTTTGTGGTGTTTTCTTTAATGGTTAGCACGATAAATAACGTACTCTGATCAGAATCATTTCACATAGGAGCATAAGATGCTTTGTGGTGTTTCTAGAATGGTTTCCACCCGTAAATGAAGTACTCTTATCAGAATAAATCATAAATTAAGTGCTCGGACAAGAAGCACATAGATTAGTATGCCTTGCTTCTTCGTGATGTTTTTGTGAATGGTTACAACACATAAATGAAGTACTCGAAAAAAAAACTTCTAGTAGAATGATTGGATGCTTTGTGGAATTTTTTTGAAATGTTACCCCTCATAAATGAAGCATTCTGATCAGAAACACTTGTCATATTAGAATTTTTGCTTTCTGCTGGTTTATTTAGTGGTTACGACCCAGAACTGAAGTACTCAGATAAGAAACACTTCACGTAGTAGGATAACATGCTTTGTGGTTTTTTTTTATTGTTTACTGCCAGTTAATGATGTACTCGGACATGAAGCACATAGAGAGGTATTCTGTGCTTCTCGTTGTGTTTTAGTAAATGATTAGCACCATTAAATGAAGTACTCGAAGAAGTAGAACTTCTCGAAGTAGGCTATGAGGTTTTGTGGAGTTTTCTTGAAACGTTACCACCTATATACGAAGTAATTCGTTCTAAAACACATCTCGTAGTAGGATAAGATTCTTTGTGGTGTTTTCTTTAATGGTTACCACCCATAAATGAAGTACACGGATGAGAAACACTTTTCGTAGTAGGATAAGATGCTTTGTGTTGTGTTCTTGATTGTTTATCGCCAGTAAATGATGTACTCGGATATGAAGCAGATAGAGTGGTATTCTATGCTTCTTAATGGTGTTTTAGTGAATGCTTACCACCATTAAATGAAGTACTCGAAGAAGAAACACTTATCGTAGTAGGCTATGAGGCTTTGTGGAGTTTTGTTGAAACGTCACCACCCATAAATGAAGTAATCCGATTTGAAACACATCTCGTAATAGGATAAGATGTTTTGCGGTATTTTATTGAATGGTTACCACCTTTAAATGAAGTACTCCGACATTAAGCATCCAGAGTGGTAATTTGTGTCCCTTCGTGGTGTTTCTTGAATGGTTACGACCCATAAGTGAAGTACTCTGATCATAATCATTCATAAATTAATTACTCGAACATGAAACACATAAAGTGGTATGCTGTGCTTCTTCGTCTTGCTTTGGTGAATGGTTACAACACTTAAATGAAGTACTCGGCGAATAAACTCTTCTCGTAGTAAGATACGATGCTTTATGGAGTTTTCTTGAAAGGTTACCACTCATAAATGAATTACTCTATTCAGAAATACTTATCATAATAGGATAAGATATTTTGTGGTGTTTTCTTTAATGGTTAGCACGATAAATGACGTACTCTGATCATAATCATTTCACATAGGAGCATAAGATGCTTTGTGGTGTTTCTTGAATGGTTACCACCCATAAATGAAGTACTCTTATCAAAATAAATCATAAATTAAGTGCTCGGACAAGAAGCACATAGATTAGTATGCCATGCTTCTTCGTGATGCTTTTGTGAATGGTTACATTGCATAAATAAAGTACTCGAGAAGAAACTATTCTCATAGTAAAATATCAGGCTTTGTGGAGTTTTTTTGAAATGTTACGTCTCGTAAATGTAGCACTCTGATCAGAAACACTTGTCATAGTATTATTTTTGCTTTTTGCTGGTTTATAAAGTTTTTACGACCCAGAAATGAAGTACTCAGATAAGAAACACTTCACGTAGTAGGATAAGATGCTTTGTGGTGTTTTCTTGATTGTTTACTGCCAGTAAATGATGTACTCGGACATGGAGCACATAGAGTGGTATTCTGTGCTTCTCCATTGTGTTTTAGTGAATGATTACCACCATTAAATAAAGTATTCGAAGAAGTAGCACTTCTCGTAGTAGACTATGAGGCTTTGTGGAGTTTTCTTGAAACGTTACCACCCATGAACGAAGTAATTCGTTCTAAAACAAATCTCGTAGTAGGATAAGATTCTTTGTGGTGTTTTCTTTAATGGTTACCACCCATAAATGAAGTACACGGATGAGAAACACTTCTCGTAGTAGAATAAGATGCTTTGTGTTGTTTTCTTGATTGTTTACCGCCAGTAAATGTACTCGGATATGAAGCACATAGAGTGGTATTCTATGCTTCTTAATGGTGTTTTAGTGAATGCTTACCACCATTAAATGAAGTACTCGAAGAAGAAACACTTATCGTAGTAGGCTATGAGGCTTTGTGGAGTTTTGTTGAAACGTCACCACCCATAAATGAAGTAATACGATTTGAAACACATCTCATATTAGGATAAGATGCTTTTCGGTATTTTCTTGAAAGGTTACCACCTTTAAATGAAGTCTCCGACATGAAGCATCCAGAGTGGTAATTTGTGTCCCTTCGTGGTGTTTCTTGAATGGTTACGACCCATAAGTGAAGTACTCTGATCATAATCATTCATAAATTAATTACTCGGACATGAAACACATAAAGCGGTATGCTATGCTTCCTCGTCTTGCTTTGGTGAATGGTTACAACACTTAAATGAAGTACTCGGCGAATAAACTCTTCTCGTAGTAAGAAACAATGCTTTATGGAGTTTTCTTGAAATGGTTAGCACGATAAATGACGTACTCTGATCAGAATCATTTCACATAGCAGCATAAGATGCTTTGCGGTGTTTCTTGAATGGTTACCACCCATAAATGAAGTACTCATATCAGAATAAATCATAAATTAAGTGCTCGGACAAGAAGCACATAGATTAGTATGCCATGCTTCTTCGTGATGCTTTTGTGAATGGTTACATTGCATAAATAAAGTACTCGAGAAGAAACTATTCTCATAGTAAAATATGATGCTTTGTGGAGTTTTTTTTTGAAATGTTACCTCTCATAAATGTACTCTGATCAGAAACACTTGTCATAGTAGAATTTTTGCTTTCTGCTAGATTATATAGTGTTTACGACCCAGAAATGAAGTACTCAGATAAGAAACACTTCACATAGTAGGAAAAGATGATTTGTGGTGTTTTCTTGATTGTTTACTGCCAGTAAATGATGTACTCGAACATGAAGCACATAGAGTGGTATTCTGTGCTTCTCCATTGTGTTTTAGTGAATGATTACCACCATTAAATGAAGTACTCGAAGAAGTAGCACTTCTCGTAGTAGACAATGAGGCTTTGTGGAGTTTTCTTGAAACGTTACCACCCACAAACGAAGTAATTCGTTCCAAAACACATCTCGTAGTAGGATAAGATTTTTGTTGTGTTTTCTTTAATGGTTACCACCCATAAATGAAGTACACGGATGAGAAACACTTCTCGTAGTAGAATAAGATGCTTTGTGTTGTTTTCTTGATTGTTTACCTCCAGTAAATGATGTACTCGGATATGAAGCACATAGAGTGGTATTCTATGCTTCTTAATGGTGTTTTTAAGTGAAGTACTCTGATCATAATCATTTATAAATTAATTACTCGGACATGAAACACATAAAGTGGTATGCTATGCTTCTATGTCTTGCTTTGGTGAATGATTACAACACTTAAATGAAGTACTCGAGAAGAAACTCTTCTCGTAGTAATATATGAGGCTTTGTGGAGTTTTCTTGAAACGTTACCAACCTTAAATGAAGTAATCCAATCTGAAACACTTCTCGTAATAGGATAAGATGCTTTGCGGTGTTTTCTGTAATGGTTTCCACCCTTAAATGGAGTACTCCTACATGAAGCATCCAGAGTGGTAATTTGTGTCCCTTCGTGGTGTTTCTTGAATGGTTACGACCCATAAGTGAAGTACTCTGATCATAATCATTCATAAATTAATTACTCGGACATGAAACACATAAAGTGATATGCTATGCTTCTTTGTCTTGCTTTGGTGAATGCTTACAACACTTAAATGAAGTACTCGGCAAATAAACTCTTCTCGTAGTAAGATACGATGCTTTATGGAGTTTTCTTGAAAGGTTACCATTTATCATAGTAGTATAAGATATTTTGTGGTGTTTTCCTTAACGGTTGGCACGATAAATGACGTACTCTGATCAGAAACATTTCAAATAGAAGCATAGATGCTTTGTGCTGTTTCTAGAATGGTTTCCACCCATAAATGAAGTACTCTAATCAGAATAAATCATAAATTAATGCTCGGACAAGAAGCACATAGATTAGTATGCCTTGCTTCTTCGTGATGTTTTTGTGAATGGTTACAACACATAAATGAAGTACTCGGAAAAAAAATCTTCTAGTAGAATGATAGGATGCTTTGTGGAATTTTTTTGAAATGTTACCCTTCATAAATGAAGCATTCTGATCAGAAACACTTGTCATATTAGAATTTTTGCTTTCTGCTGGTTTATTTAGTGGTAACGACCCAGAACTGAAGTACTCAGATAAGAAACACTTCACGTAGTATGATAAGATGCTTTGTGGTCTTTTTATTGTTTACTGCTAGTTAATGATGTACTCGGACATGAAGCACATAGAGAGGTATTCTGTGCTTCTCCATTGTGTTTTAGTAAATGATTACCACCATTAAATGAAGTACTCGAAGAAGTAGAACTTCTCTAGTAGGCTATGAGGCTTTGTGGAGTTTTCTTGAAACGTTACCAAACATAAACGAAGTAATTCGTTCTAAAACACATCTCGTAGTAGGATAAGATTCTTTGTGGTGTTTTCTTTAATGGTTACCACCCAAAAATGAAGTACACAGATAAGAAACACTTCTCGTAGTAGAAAAAGATGCTTTGTGTTGTTTTCTTGATTGTTTACCGCCAGTAAATGATGTACTCGGATATGAAGCACATAGAGTGGTCTTCTTTGATTGTTCATGGTGTTTTAGTGCATGGTTACCACCATTAAGTGAAGTACTCGAAGAAAAAACACTTATCGTAGTTGGCTATGTGGATTTGTGGAGTTTTGTTGAAACGTCACCAACCATAAATGAAGTAATCCGATTTGAAACACATCTCATATTAGGATAAGATGCTTTGCGGTATTTTCTTGAATGGTTACCACCTTTAAATGAAGTACTCCGACATGAAGCATCCAGAGTGGTAATTTGTGTCCCTTCGTGGTGTTTCTTTAATGGTTACGACCCATAAGTAAAGTACTCTAATCATAATCATTCATAAATTAATTACTCGAACATGAAACACATAATGTGGTATGCTATGCTTCTTCGTCTTGCTTTGGTGAATGCTTACAACACTTAAATGAAGTACTCGGCAAATAAACTCTTCTCGTAGTAAGATACGATGCTTTATGGAGTTTTCTTGAAAGGTTACCACTCATAAATGAATTACTCTATTCAGAAATACTTATCATAGTAGGATAAGATATTTTGTGGTGTTTTCTTTAATGGTTAGCACGATAAATAACGTACTCTGATCAGAATCATTTCACATAGGAGCATAAGATGCTTTGTGGTGTTTCTAGAATGGTTTCCACCCGTAAATGAAGTACTCTTATCAGAATAAATCATAAATTAAGTGCTCGGACAAGAAGCACATAGATTAGTATGCCTTGCTTCTTCGTGATGTTTTTGTGAATGGTTACAACACATAAATGAAGTACTCGAAAAAAAAACTTCTAGTAGAATGATTGGATGCTTTGTGGAATTTTTTTGAAATGTTACCCCTCATAAATGAAGCATTCTGATCAGAAACACTTGTCATATTAGAATTTTTGCTTTCTGCTGGTTTATTTAGTGGTTACGACCCAGAACTGAAGTACTCAGATAAGAAACACTTCACGTAGTAGGATAACATGCTTTGTGGTTTTTTTTTATTGTTTACTGCCAGTTAATGATGTACTCGGACATGAAGCACATAGAGAGGTATTCTGTGCTTCTCGTTGTGTTTTAGTAAATGATTAGCACCATTAAATGAAGTACTCGAAGAAGTAGAACTTCTCGAAGTAGGCTATGAGGTTTTGTGGAGTTTTCTTGAAACGTTACCACCTATATACGAAGTAATTCGTTCTAAAACACATCTCGTAGTAGGATAAGATTCTTTGTGGTGTTTTCTTTAATGGTTACCACCCATAAATGAAGTACACGGATGAGAAACACTTTTCGTAGTAGGATAAGATGCTTTGTGTTGTGTTCTTGATTGTTTATCGCCAGTAAATGATGTACTCGGATATGAAGCAGATAGAGTGGTATTCTATGCTTCTTAATGGTGTTTTAGTGAATGCTTACCACCATTAAATGAAGTACTCGAAGAAGAAACACTTATCGTAGTAGGCTATGAGGCTTTGTGGAGTTTTGTTGAAACGTCACCACCCATAAATGAAGTAATCCGATTTGAAACACATCTCGTAATAGGATAAGATGTTTTGAGGTATTTTATTGAATGGTTACCACCTTTAAATGAAGTACTCCGACATTAAGCATCCAGAGTGGTAATTTGTGTCCCTTCGTGGTGTTTCTTGAATGGTTACGACCCATAAGTGAAGTACTCTGATCATAATCATTCATAAATTAATTACTCGAACATGAAACACATAAAGTGGTATGCTGTGCTTCTTCGTCTTGCTTTGGTGAATGGTTACAACACTTAAATGAAGTACTCGGCGAATAAACTCTTCTCGTAGTAAGATACGATGCTTTATGGAGTTTTCTTGAAAGGTTACCACTCATAAATGAATTACTCTATTCAGAAATACTTATCATAATAGGATAAGATATTTTGTGGTGTTTTCTTTAATGGTTAGCACGATAAATGACGTACTCTGATCATAATCATTTCACATAGGAGCATAAGATGCTTTGTGGTGTTTCTTGAATGGTTACCACCCATAAATGAAGTACTCTTATCAAAATAAATCATAAATTAAGTGCTCGGACAAGAAGCACATAGATTAGTATGCCATGCTTCTTCGTGATGCTTTTGTGAATGGTTACATTGCATAAATAAAGTACTCGAGAAGAAACTATTCTCATAGTAAAATATCAGGCTTTGTGGAGTTTTTTTGAAATGTTACGTCTCGTAAATGTAGCACTCTGATCAGAAACACTTGTCATAGTATTATTTTTGCTTTTTGCTGGTTTATAAAGTTTTTACGACCCAGAAATGAAGTACTCAGATAAGAAACACTTCACGTAGTAGGATAAGATGCTTTGTGGTGTTTTCTTGATTGTTTACTGCCAGTAAATGATGTACTCGGACATGGAGCACATAGAGTGGTATTCTGTGCTTCTCCATTGTGTTTTAGTGAATGATTACCACCATTAAATAAAGTATTCGAAGAAGTAGCACTTCTCGTAGTAGACTATGAGGCTTTGTGGAGTTTTCTTGAAACGTTACCACCCATGAACGAAGTAATTCGTTCTAAAACAAATCTCGTAGTAGGATAAGATTCTTTGTGGTGTTTTCTTTAATGGTTACCACCCATAAATGAAGTACACGGATGAGAAACACTTCTCGTAGTAGAATAAGATGCTTTGTGTTGTTTTCTTGATTGTTTACCGCCAGTAAATGTACTCGGATATGAAGCACATAGAGTGGTATTCTATGCTTCTTAATGGTGTTTTAGTGAATGCTTACCACCATTAAATGAAGTACTCGAAGAAGAAACACTTATCGTAGTAGGCTATGAGGCTTTGTGGAGTTTTGTTGAAACGTCACCACCCATAAATGAAGTAATACGATTTGAAACACATCTCATATTAGGATAAGATGCTTTTCGGTATTTTCTTGAAAGGTTACCACCTTTAAATGAAGTCTCCGACATGAAGCATCCAGAGTGGTAATTTGTGTCCCTTCGTGGTGTTTCTTGAATGGTTACGACCCATAAGTGAAGTACTCTGATCATAATCATTCATAAATTAATTACTCGGACATGAAACACATAAAGCGGTATGCTATGCTTCCTCGTCTTGCTTTGGTGAATGGTTACAACACTTAAATGAAGTACTCGGCGAATAAACTCTTCTCGTAGTAAGAAACAATGCTTTATGGAGTTTTCTTGAAATGGTTAGCACGATAAATGACGTACTCTGATCAGAATCATTTCACATAGCAGCATAAGATGCTTTGCGGTGTTTCTTGAATGGTTACCACCCATAAATGAAGTACTCATATCAGAATAAATCATAAATTAAGTGCTCGGACAAGAAGCACATAGATTAGTATGCCATGCTTCTTCGTGATGCTTTTGTGAATGGTTACATTGCATAAATAAAGTACTCGAGAAGAAACTATTCTCATAGTAAAATATGATGCTTTGTGGAGTTTTTTTTTGAAATGTTACCTCTCATAAATGTACTCTGATCAGAAACACTTGTCATAGTAGAATTTTTGCTTTCTGCTAGATTATATAGTGTTTACGACCCAGAAATGAAGTACTCAGATAAGAAACACTTCACATAGTAGGAAAAGATGATTTGTGGTGTTTTCTTGATTGTTTACTGCCAGTAAATGATGTACTCGAACATGAAGCACATAGAGTGGTATTCTGTGCTTCTCCATTGTGTTTTAGTGAATGATTACCACCATTAAATGAAGTACTCGAAGAAGTAGCACTTCTCGTAGTAGACAATGAGGCTTTGTGGAGTTTTCTTGAAACGTTACCACCCACAAACGAAGTAATTCGTTCCAAAACACATCTCGTAGTAGGATAAGATTTTTGTTGTGTTTTCTTTAATGGTTACCACCCATAAATGAAGTACACGGATGAGAAACACTTCTCGTAGTAGAATAAGATGCTTTGTGTTGTTTTCTTGATTGTTTACCTCCAGTAAATGATGTACTCGGATATGAAGCACATAGAGTGGTATTCTATGCTTCTTAATGGTGTTTTTAAGTGAAGTACTCTGATCATAATCATTTATAAATTAATTACTCGGACATGAAACACATAAAGTGGTATGCTATGCTTCTATGTCTTGCTTTGGTGAATGATTACAACACTTAAATGAAGTACTCGAGAAGAAACTCTTCTCGTAGTAATATATGAGGCTTTGTGGAGTTTTCTTGAAACGTTACCAACCTTAAATGAAGTAATCCAATCTGAAACACTTCTCGTAATAGGATAAGATGCTTTGCGGTGTTTTCTGTAATGGTTTCCACCCTTAAATGGAGTACTCCTACATGAAGCATCCAGAGTGGTAATTTGTGTCCCTTCGTGGTGTTTCTTGAATGGTTACGACCCATAAGTGAAGTACTCTGATCATAATCATTCATAAATTAATTACTCGGACATGAAACACATAAAGTGATATGCTATGCTTCTTTGTCTTGCTTTGGTGAATGCTTACAACACTTAAATGAAGTACTCGGCAAATAAACTCTTCTCGTAGTAAGATACGATGCTTTATGGAGTTTTCTTGAAAGGTTACCATTTATCATAGTAGTATAAGATATTTTGTGGTGTTTTCCTTAACGGTTGGCACGATAAATGACGTACTCTGATCAGAAACATTTCAAATAGAAGCATAGATGCTTTGTGCTGTTTCTAGAATGGTTTCCACCCATAAATGAAGTACTCTAATCAGAATAAATCATAAATTAATGCTCGGACAAGAAGCACATAGATTAGTATGCCTTGCTTCTTCGTGATGTTTTTGTGAATGGTTACAACACATAAATGAAGTACTCGGAAAAAAAATCTTCTAGTAGAATGATAGGATGCTTTGTGGAATTTTTTTGAAATGTTACCCTTCATAAATGAAGCATTCTGATCAGAAACACTTGTCATATTAGAATTTTTGCTTTCTGCTGGTTTATTTAGTGGTAACGACCCAGAACTGAAGTACTCAGATAAGAAACACTTCACGTAGTATGATAAGATGCTTTGTGGTCTTTTTATTGTTTACTGCTAGTTAATGATGTACTCGGACATGAAGCACATAGAGAGGTATTCTGTGCTTCTCCATTGTGTTTTAGTAAATGATTACCACCATTAAATGAAGTACTCGAAGAAGTAGAACTTCTCGTAGTAGGCTATGAGGCTTTGTGGAGTTTTCTTGAAACGTTACCAAACATAAACGAAGTAATTCGTTCTAAAACACATCTCGTAGTAGGATAAGATTCTTTGTGGTGTTTTCTTTAATGGTTACCACCCAAAAATGAAGTACACAGATAAGAAACACTTCTCGTAGTAGAAAAAGATGCTTTGTGTTGTTTTCTTGATTGTTTACCGCCAGTAAATGATGTACTCGGATATGAAGCACATAGAGTGGTCTTCTTTGATTGTTCATGGTGTTTTAGTGCATGGTTACCACCATTAAGTGAAGTACTCGAAGAAAAAACACTTATCGTAGTTGGCTATGTGGATTTGTGGAGTTTTGTTGAAACGTCACCAACCATAAATGAAGTAATCCGATTTGAAACACATCTCATATTAGGATAAGATGCTTTGCGGTATTTTCTTGAATGGTTACCACCTTTAAATGAAGTACTCCGACATGAAGCATCCAGAGTGGTAATTTGTGTCCCTTCGTGGTGTTTCTTTAATGGTTACGACCCATAAGTAAAGTACTCTAATCATAATCATTCATAAATTAATTACTCGAACATGAAACACATAATGTGGTATGCTATGCTTCTTCGTCTTGCTTTGGTGAATGCTTACAACACTTAAATGAAGTACTCGGCAAATAAACTCTTCTCGTAGTAAGATACGATGCTTTATGGAGTTTTCTTGAAAGGTTACCACTCATAAATGAATTACTCTATTCAGAAATACTTATCATAGTAGGATAAGATATTTTGTGGTGTTTTCTTTAATGGTTAGCACGATAAATAACGTACTCTGATCAGAATCATTTCACATAGGAGCATAAGATGCTTTGTGGTGTTTCTAGAATGGTTTCCACCCGTAAATGAAGTACTCTTATCAGAATAAATCATAAATTAAGTGCTCGGACAAGAAGCACATAGATTAGTATGCCTTGCTTCTTCGTGATGTTTTTGTGAATGGTTACAACACATAAATGAAGTACTCGAAAAAAAAACTTCTAGTAGAATGATTGGATGCTTTGTGGAATTTTTTTGAAATGTTACCCCTCATAAATGAAGCATTCTGATCAGAAACACTTGTCATATTAGAATTTTTGCTTTCTGCTGGTTTATTTAGTGGTTACGACCCAGAACTGAAGTACTCAGATAAGAAACACTTCACGTAGTAGGATAACATGCTTTGTGGTTTTTTTTTATTGTTTACTGCCAGTTAATGATGTACTCGGACATGAAGCACATAGAGAGGTATTCTGTGCTTCTCGTTGTGTTTTAGTAAATGATTAGCACCATTAAATGAAGTACTCGAAGAAGTAGAACTTCTCGAAGTAGGCTATGAGGTTTTGTGGAGTTTTCTTGAAACGTTACCACCTATATACGAAGTAATTCGTTCTAAAACACATCTCGTAGTAGGATAAGATTCTTTGTGGTGTTTTCTTTAATGGTTACCACCCATAAATGAAGTACACGGATGAGAAACACTTTTCGTAGTAGGATAAGATGCTTTGTGTTGTGTTCTTGATTGTTTATCGCCAGTAAATGATGTACTCGGATATGAAGCAGATAGAGTGGTATTCTATGCTTCTTAATGGTGTTTTAGTGAATGCTTACCACCATTAAATGAAGTACTCGAAGAAGAAACACTTATCGTAGTAGGCTATGAGGCTTTGTGGAGTTTTGTTGAAACGTCACCACCCATAAATGAAGTAATCCGATTTGAAACACATCTCGTAATAGGATAAGATGTTTTGCGGTATTTTATTGAATGGTTACCACCTTTAAATGAAGTACTCCGACATTAAGCATCCAGAGTGGTAATTTGTGTCCCTTCGTGGTGTTTCTTGAATGGTTACGACCCATAAGTGAAGTACTCTGATCATAATCATTCATAAATTAATTACTCGAACATGAAACACATAAAGTGGTATGCTGTGCTTCTTCGTCTTGCTTTGGTGAATGGTTACAACACTTAAATGAAGTACTCGGCGAATAAACTCTTCTCGTAGTAAGATACGATGCTTTATGGAGTTTTCTTGAAAGGTTACCACTCATAAATGAATTACTCTATTCAGAAATACTTATCATAATAGGATAAGATATTTTGTGGTGTTTTCTTTAATGGTTAGCACGATAAATGACGTACTCTGATCATAATCATTTCACATAGGAGCATAAGATGCTTTGTGGTGTTTCTTGAATGGTTACCACCCATAAATGAAGTACTCTTATCAAAATAAATCATAAATTAAGTGCTCGGACAAGAAGCACATAGATTAGTATGCCATGCTTCTTCGTGATGTTTTTGTGAATGGTTACAACACATAAATGAAGTACTCGAAAAACAAATCTTCTAGTAGAAAGATATGATGCTTTGTGGAGTTTTTTGAAATGTTATCTCTCATAAATGAAGCACTAGGATCAGAAACACTTGTCATAGTAGAATTTTTTCTTTTTGCTGGTTTATATAGTGGTTACGACCCAGAAATGAAGTACTCAGATAAGAAACACTTCACGTAGTAGGATAAGATGCTTTGTGGTGTTTTCCTGATTATTTACTCGGACATGAAGCACATAGAGTGGTATTCTGTGCTTCTCCATTGTGTTTTAGTGAATGATTACCACCATTAAATGAAGTACTCGAAGAAGTAGCACTTCTCGTAGTAGACAATGAGGCTTTGTGGAGTTTTCTTGAAACGTTACCACCCATAAACGAAGTAATTCGTTCTAAAACACATCTCGTAGTAGGATATGATTCTTTGTGGTGTTTTCTTTAATGGTTACAACCCATAAATGAAGTACACGGATGAGAAACACTTCTCATAGTAGAATAAGATGCTTTGTGTTGTTTTCTTGATTGTTTACCGCCAGTAAATGTTGTACTCGGATATGAAGCACATAGAGTGGTATTCTATGCTTCTTAATGGTGTTTTAGTGAATTCTTACCACCATTAAATGAAGTACTCGAAGAAGAAACACTTATCGTAGTAGGCTATGAGGCTTTGTGGAGTTTTGTTGAAACGTCACCACCCATCAATGAAGTTATCCGATTTGAAACACATCTCGTATTAGGATAAGATGATTTGCGGTATTTTCTTGAATGACCTTTAAATGAAGTACTCCGACATGAAGCATCCAGAGTGGTAATTTATGTCCCTTCGTGGTGTTTCTTGAATGGTTACGATCCATAAGTGAAGTACTCTGATCATAATCAATCATAAATTAATTACTCGGACATGAAACACATAAAGTGGTATGCTATGCTTCTTCGTCTTGCTTTGGTAAATGGTTACAACACTTAATTGAAGTACTCAACGAATTAACACTTCTCGTAATAGGATAAGATGCTTTGTGGTGTTTTCTGTAATGGTTTCCACCCTTAAATGATGTATTCCTACATGAAGAACCCATAGTGGTAATCTGTGTTCCATCGTGGTGTTTTCTTTAAAGCTTACGACCCATTAGTGAAGTACTCTGATCATAATCATTCATAAATTAATTACTCGGACATGAAACACATAAAGTGGTATGCTATGCTTCTTCCTCGTGTTTTGGTGAATGGTTACAACATTTAAGTGAAGTACTCGGCGAATAAACTCTTCTCGTAGTAAGATACGATGCTTTATGGAGTTTTCTTGAAATGTTACAGCTCATAAATGAATTACTCTGATAAAAAATACTTATCATATTAGGAGAAGATATTTTGTGGTGTTTTCTTTAATGGTTAGCACGATAAATGACGTACTCTCATCAGAAACATTTCACATAGAAGCATAAGATGCTTTGTGGTGTTTCTTGAATGGTTATCACCCATAAATGAAGTACTCTTATCAGAATAAATCATAAATTAAGTGCTCGGACAAGAAGTACATAGATTAGTATGCCATTCTTCTTCGTGATGTTTTTGTGAATGGTTATAACACATAATGAAGTACTCGAAAAAAAATCTTCTAGTAGAAAGATTGGATGCTTTGTGGAATTTTTTTGAAATGTTACCTCTCATAAATTAAGCACACTGATCAGAAACACTTGTCATAGTAGAATTTTTGCTTTCTGTTGGTTTATTTAGTGGTTACGACCCAGAACTGAAGTACTGAGATAAGAAACACTTCACGTAGTAGGATAAGATGCTTTGTGGTATTTTTTTATTGTTTACTGCCAGTTAATGATGTACTCGGACATGAAGCACATAGAGTGGTATTATGTGCTTCTCCATTGTGTTTTAGTGAATGATTACCACCATTAAATGAAGTATTCGAAGAAGTAGCACTTCTCGTAGTAGACTATGAGGCTTTGTGGAGTTTTCTTGAAACGTTACCACCCATGAACGAAGTAATTCGTTCTAAAACAAATCTCGTAGTAGGATAAGATTCTTTGTGGTGTTTTCTTTAATGGTTACAATGCATAAATGAAGTACTCGAGAAGAAACTCTTCTCATAGTAAAATATCAGGCTTTGTGGAGTTTTTTTGAAATGTTACGTCTCGTAAATGTAGCACTCTGATCAGAAACACTTGTCATAGTATTATTTTTGCTTTCTGCTGGTTTATAAAGTTTTTACGACCCAGAAATGAAGTACTCAGATAAGAAACACTTCACGTAGTAGGATAAGATGCTTTGTGGTGTTTTCTTGATTGTTTACTGCCAGTAAATGATGTACTCGGACATGGAGCACATAGAGTGGTATTCTGTGCTTCTCCATTGTGTTTTAGTGAATGATTACCACCATTAAATGAAGTATTCGAAGAAGTAGCACTTCTCGTAGTAGACTATGAGGTTTTGTGGAGTTTTCTTGAAACGTTACCACCCATGAACGAAGTAATTCGTTCTAAAACAAATCTCGTAGTAGGATAAGATTCTTTGTGGTGTTTTCTTTAATGGTTACCACCCATAAATGAAGTACACGGATGAGAAACACTTCTCGTAGTAGAATAAGATTCTTTGTGTTGTTTTCTTGATTGTTTACCGCCAGTAAATGTACTCGGATATGAAGCACATAGAGTGGTATTCAATGCTTCTTAATGGTGTTTTAGTGAATGCTTACCACCATTAAATGAAGTACTCGAAGAAGAAACACTTATCGTAGTAGGCTATGAGGCTTTGTGGAGTTTTGTTGAAACGTCACCACCCATAAATGAAGTAATCTGATTTGAAACACATCTCGTATTAGGATAAGATGATTTGCGGTATTTTCTTGAATGGTTACCACCTTTAAATGAAGTACTCCGACATGAAGCATCCAGAGTGGTAATTTGTGTTCCTTCGTGGTGTTTCTTGAATGGTTACGATCCATAAGTGAAGTACTCTGATCATAATCATTCATAAATTAATTACTCGGACATGAAACACATAAAGTGGTATGCTATGTTTCTTCGTCTTGCTTTGGTGAATGGTTACAACACTTAAATGAAGTACTCGGCGAATAAACTCTTCTCGTAGTAAGATACGATGCTTTATGGAGTTTTCTTGAAAGGTTACCACTCATAAATAAATTACTCTATTCAGAAATACTTATCATAGTTGGATAAGATATTTTGTGGTGTTTTCTTTAATGGTTGGCACGATAAATGACATACTCTGATCAGAATCATTTCACATAGCAGCATAAGATGCTTTGCGGTGTTTCTTGAATGGTTACCACCCATAAATGAAGTACTTTTATCAGAATAAGTCATAAATTAAGTGCTCGGACATGATGCACATTGAATTGTATGCCATGCTTCTTCGTGATATTTTTGTGAATGGTTACAACACATAAATTAAGTACTCGAGAATAAACTCTTCTCGTAGTAAAATATGAGGCTTTGTGAAGTTTTCTTGAAACGTTACCTCCTATAAATTAAGTAATCCAATCTGAAACACTTCTCGTAATAGGATATGATTCTTTGCGGTGTTTTCTGTAATGGTTTCCACCCTTAAATGATGTACTCCTACATGAAGAACCCAGAGATGTAATTTGTGTTCCATCGTGGTGTTTTCTTTAATGCTTACGACCCATTGGTGAAGTACTCTGATAATAATCATTCATAAATTAATTACTCGGACATGAAACACATAAAGTGGTATGCTATGCTTCTTCGTCGTGTTTTGGTGAATAGTTACAACACTTAAGTGAAGTACTCGGCGAATAAAGTCTTCTCGTAGTAAGATACGATGCTTTATGGAGTTTTCTTGAAAGGATACCACTCATAAATGAATTGCTCTATCAAGAAATACTTATCATAGTAGGATAAGATATTTTGTGGTGTTTTGTTTAATGGTTAGCACGATAAATGACGTACTCTGATCAGAGACACTCACATAGAAGAATAAGATGATTTGTGGTGTTTCTTGAATGGTTACCACCCATAAATGAAGTACTCTCATCAGAATAAGTCATAAATTAAGTGCTCGGACATGACGCACATAGAATTGTATGCCATGCTTCTTCGTGATGTTTTTGTGAATGGTTACAACACATGAATGAAGTAGTCGAGAAGAAACTCTTCTCGTAGTAAAATATGAGGCTTTGTGGAGTTTTCTTGAAACGTTACCACCTATAAATGAAGTTATCCGATCTGAAACACTTCTCGTAATAGGATAAGATGCTTTGCGGTGTTTTCTGTAATGGTTTCCACCCTTAAATGATGTACTCGTACATGAAGAACCCATAGTGGTAATCTGTGTTCCATCGTGGTGTTTTCTTTAAAGCTTACTACCCATTAGTGAAGTACTCTGATCATAATCATTCATAAATTAATTACTCGGACATGAAACACATAAAGTGGTATGCTATGCTTCTTCCTCGTGTTTTGGTGAATGGTTACAACATTTAAGTGAAGTACTCGGCGAATAAACTCTTCTCGTAGTAAGATACGATACTTTATGGAGTTTTCTTGAAAGGTTACCACTCATAAATGAATTACTCTGATAAAAAATACTTATCATATTAGGATAATATATTTTGTGGTGTTTTCTTTAATGGTTAGCACGATAAATGACGTACTCTGATCAGAAACACTTCACATTGAAGAATAAGATGTTTTGTGGTGTTTCTTGAATGGTTACCACCCATAAATGTAGTACTCTTATCAGAATAAGTCATAAATTGAGTGCTCGGATATGAAGCATATAAAGTTGTATGACATGCTTCTTCGTGATGTTTTTGTGAATGGTTACAACGCATTAATGAAGTACTCGAGAAGAAACTCTTCTCGTAGTAAAGTTTGAGACTTTGTGGAGTTTTCTTGAAACGTTACCACCCATAAATAAATTAATAAAATCTGAAACACTTCTCGTAATAGGATAAGATGCTTTGCGGTGTTTTCTGTAATGGTTTCCACCCTTAAATGGAATACTCCAACATGAAGGATCCAGAGTGGTAATCTGTGTTCATTCGTGGTGTTTTCTTTAACGTACTCTTCACATGAAGTACTTTTATGAGAATTAGTCATAAATTAAGTGCTTGGACATGAAGCACATAGAGAGTATGCTTCTTCGTGATGTTTTTGTGAATGGTTACAATGCATAAATGAAGTACTCGAGAAGAAACTATTCTCATAGTAAAATATCAGGCTTTGTGGAGTTTTTTTGAAATGTTACGTCTCGTAAATGTAGCACTCTGATCAGAAACACTTGTCATAGTATTATTTTTGCTTTTTGCTGGTTTATAAAGTTTTTACGACCCAGAAATGAAGTACTCAGATAAGAAACACTTCACGTAGTAGGATAAGATGCTTTGTGGTGTTTTCTTGATTGTTTACTGCCAGTAAATGATGTACTCGGACATGGAGCACATAGAGTGGTATTCTGTGCTTCTCCATTGTGTTTTAGTGAATGATTACCACCATTAAATAAAGTATTCGAAGAAGTAGCACTTCTCGTAGTAGACTATGAGGCTTTGTGGAGTTTTCTTGAAACGTTACCACCCATGAACGAAGTAATTCGTTCTAAAACAAATCTCGTAGTAGGATAAGATTCTTTGTGGTGTTTTCTTTAATGGTTACCACCCATAAATGAAGTACACGGATGAGAAACACTTCTCGTAGTAGAATAAGATGCTTTGTGTTGTTTTCTTGATTGTTTACCGCCAGTAAATGTACTCGGATATGAAGCACATAGAGTGGTATTCTATGCTTCTTAATGGTGTTTTAGTGAATGCTTACCACCATTAAATGAAGTACTCGAAGAAGAAACACTTATCGTAGTAGGCTATGAGGCTTTGTGGAGTTTTGTTGAAACGTCACCACCCATAAATGAAGTAATACGATTTGAAACACATCTCGTATTAGGATAAGATGCTTTTCGGTATTTTCTTGAAAGGTTACCACCTTTAAATGAAGTCTCCGACATGAAGCATCCAGAGTGGTAATTTGTGTCCCTTCGTGGTGTTTCTTGAATGGTTACGACCCATAAGTGAAGTACTCTGATCATAATCATTCATAAATTAATTACTCGGACATGAAACACATAAAGCGGTATGCTATGCTTCCTCGTCTTGCTTTGGTGAATGGTTACAACACTTAAATGAAGTACTCGGCGAATAAACTCTTCTCGTAGTAAGAAACAATGCTTTATGGAGTTTTCTTGAAATGTTACCACTCATAAATAAATTACTCTATTCAGAAATACTTATCATAGTAGGATAAGATATTTTGTGGTGTTTTCTTTAATGGTTAGCACGATAAATGACGTACTCTGATCAGAATCATTTCACATAGCAGCATAAGATGCTTTGCGGTGTTTCTTGAATGGTTACCACCCATAAATGAAGTACTCATATCAGAATAAATCATAAATTAAGTGCTCGGACAAGAAGCACATAGATTAGTATGCCATGCTTCTTCGTGATGCTTTTGTGAATGGTTACATTGCATAAATAAAGTACTCGAGAAGAAACTATTCTCATAGTAAAATATGATGCTTTGTGGAGTTTTTTTTTGAAATGTTACCTCTCATAAATGTACTCTGATCAGAAACACTTGTCATAGTAGAATTTTTGCTTTCTGCTAGATTATATAGTGTTTACGACCCAGAAATGAAGTACTCAGATAAGAAACACTTCACATAGTAGGAAAAGATGATTTGTGGTGTTTTCTTGATTGTTTACTGCCAGTAAATGATGTACTCGAACATGAAGCACATAGAGTGGTATTCTGTGCTTCTCCATTGTGTTTTAGTGAATGATTACCACCATTAAATGAAGTACTCGAAGAAGTAGCACTTCTCGTAGTAGACAATGAGGCTTTGTGGAGTTTTCTTGAAACGTTACCACCCACAAACGAAGTAATTCGTTCCAAAACACATCTCGTAGTAGGATAAGATTTTTGTTGTGTTTTCTTTAATGGTTACCACCCATAAATGAAGTACACGGATGAGAAACACTTCTCGTAGTAGAATAAGATGCTTTGTGTTGTTTTCTTGATTGTTTACCTCCAGTAAATGATGTACTCGGATATGAAGCACATAGAGTGGTATTCTATGCTTCTTAATGGTGTTTTTAAGTGAAGTACTCTGATCATAATCATTTATAAATTAATTACTCGGACATGAAACACATAAAGTGGTATGCTATGCTTCTATGTCTTGCTTTGGTGAATGATTACAACACTTAAATGAAGTACTCGAGAAGAAACTCTTCTCGTAGTAATATATGAGGCTTTGTGGAGTTTTCTTGAAACGTTACCAACCTTAAATGAAGTAATCCAATCTGAAACACTTCTCGTAATAGGATAAGATGCTTTGCGGTGTTTTCTGTAATGGTTTCCACCCTTAAATGGAGTACTCCTACATGAAGCATCCAGAGTGGTAATTTGTGTCCCTTCGTGGTGTTTCTTGAATGGTTACGACCCATAAGTGAAGTACTCTGATCATAATCATTCATAAATTAATTACTCGGACATGAAACACATAAAGTGATATGCTATGCTTCTTTGTCTTGCTTTGGTGAATGCTTACAACACTTAAATGAAGTACTCGGCAAATAAACTCTTCTCGTAGTAAGATACGATGCTTTATGGAGTTTTCTTGAAAGGTTACCATTTATCATAGTAGTATAAGATATTTTGTGGTGTTTTCCTTAACGGTTGGCACGATAAATGACGTACTCTGATCAGAAACATTTCAAATAGAAGCATAGATGCTTTGTGCTGTTTCTAGAATGGTTTCCACCCATAAATGAAGTACTCTAATCAGAATAAATCATAAATTAATGCTCGGACAAGAAGCACATAGATTAGTATGCCTTGCTTCTTCGTGATGTTTTTGTGAATGGTTACAACACATAAATGAAGTACTCGGAAAAAAAATCTTCTAGTAGAATGATAGGATGCTTTGTGGAATTTTTTTGAAATGTTACCCTTCATAAATGAAGCATTCTGATCAGAAACACTTGTCATATTAGAATTTTTGCTTTCTGCTGGTTTATTTAGTGGTAACGACCCAGAACTGAAGTACTCAGATAAGAAACACTTCACGTAGTATGATAAGATGCTTTGTGGTCTTTTTATTGTTTACTGCTAGTTAATGATGTACTCGGACATGAAGCACATAGAGAGGTATTCTGTGCTTCTCCATTGTGTTTTAGTAAATGATTACCACCATTAAATGAAGTACTCGAAGAAGTAGAACTTCTCGTAGTAGGCTATGAGGCTTTGTGGAGTTTTCTTGAAACGTTACCAAACATAAACGAAGTAATTCGTTCTAAAACACATCTCGTAGTAGGATAAGATTCTTTGTGGTGTTTTCTTTAATGGTTACCACCCAAAAATGAAGTACACAGATAAGAAACACTTCTCGTAGTAGAAAAAGATGCTTTGTGTTGTTTTCTTGATTGTTTACCGCCAGTAAATGATGTACTCGGATATGAAGCACATAGAGTGGTCTTCTTTGATTGTTCATGGTGTTTTAGTGCATGGTTACCACCATTAAGTGAAGTACTCGAAGAAAAAACACTTATCGTAGTTGGCTATGTGGATTTGTGGAGTTTTGTTGAAACGTCACCAACCATAAATGAAGTAATCCGATTTGAAACACATCTCATATTAGGATAAGATGCTTTGCGGTATTTTCTTGAATGGTTACCACCTTTAAATGAAGTACTCCGACATGAAGCATCCAGAGTGGTAATTTGTGTCCCTTCGTGGTGTTTCTTTAATGGTTACGACCCATAAGTAAAGTACTCTAATCATAATCATTCATAAATTAATTACTCGAACATGAAACACATAATGTGGTATGCTATGCTTCTTCGTCTTGCTTTGGTGAATGCTTACAACACTTAAATGAAGTACTCGGCAAATAAACTCTTCTCGTAGTAAGATACGATGCTTTATGGAGTTTTCTTGAAAGGTTACCACTCATAAATGAATTACTCTATTCAGAAATACTTATCATAGTAGGATAAGATATTTTGTGGTGTTTTCTTTAATGGTTAGCACGATAAATAACGTACTCTGATCAGAATCATTTCACATAGGAGCATAAGATGCTTTGTGGTGTTTCTAGAATGGTTTCCACCCGTAAATGAAGTACTCTTATCAGAATAAATCATAAATTAAGTGCTCGGACAAGAAGCACATAGATTAGTATGCCTTGCTTCTTCGTGATGTTTTTGTGAATGGTTACAACACATAAATGAAGTACTCGAAAAAAAAACTTCTAGTAGAATGATTGGATGCTTTGTGGAATTTTTTTGAAATGTTACCCCTCATAAATGAAGCATTCTGATCAGAAACACTTGTCATATTAGAATTTTTGCTTTCTGCTGGTTTATTTAGTGGTTACGACCCAGAACTGAAGTACTCAGATAAGAAACACTTCACGTAGTAGGATAACATGCTTTGTGGTTTTTTTTTATTGTTTACTGCCAGTTAATGATGTACTCGGACATGAAGCACATAGAGAGGTATTCTGTGCTTCTCGTTGTGTTTTAGTAAATGATTAGCACCATTAAATGAAGTACTCGAAGAAGTAGAACTTCTCGAAGTAGGCTATGAGGTTTTGTGGAGTTTTCTTGAAACGTTACCACCTATATACGAAGTAATTCGTTCTAAAACACATCTCGTAGTAGGATAAGATTCTTTGTGGTGTTTTCTTTAATGGTTACCACCCATAAATGAAGTACACGGATGAGAAACACTTTTCGTAGTAGGATAAGATGCTTTGTGTTGTGTTCTTGATTGTTTATCGCCAGTAAATGATGTACTCGGATATGAAGCAGATAGAGTGGTATTCTATGCTTCTTAATGGTGTTTTAGTGAATGCTTACCACCATTAAATGAAGTACTCGAAGAAGAAACACTTATCGTAGTAGGCTATGAGGCTTTGTGGAGTTTTGTTGAAACGTCACCACCCATAAATGAAGTAATCCGATTTGAAACACATCTCGTAATAGGATAAGATGTTTTGCGGTATTTTATTGAATGGTTACCACCTTTAAATGAAGTACTCCGACATTAAGCATCCAGAGTGGTAATTTGTGTCCCTTCGTGGTGTTTCTTGAATGGTTACGACCCATAAGTGAAGTACTCTGATCATAATCATTCATAAATTAATTACTCGAACATGAAACACATAAAGTGGTATGCTGTGCTTCTTCGTCTTGCTTTGGTGAATGGTTACAACACTTAAATGAAGTACTCGGCGAATAAACTCTTCTCGTAGTAAGATACGATGCTTTATGGAGTTTTCTTGAAAGGTTACCACTCATAAATGAATTACTCTATTCAGAAATACTTATCATAATAGGATAAGATATTTTGTGGTGTTTTCTTTAATGGTTAGCACGATAAATGACGTACTCTGATCATAATCATTTCACATAGGAGCATAAGATGCTTTGTGGTGTTTCTTGAATGGTTACCACCCATAAATGAAGTACTCTTATCAAAATAAATCATAAATTAAGTGCTCGGACAAGAAGCACATAGATTAGTATGCCATGCTTCTTCGTGATGTTTTTGTGAATGGTTACAACACATAAATGAAGTACTCGAAAAACAAATCTTCTAGTAGAAAGATATGATGCTTTGTGGAGTTTTTTGAAATGTTATCTCTCATAAATGAAGCACTAGGATCAGAAACACTTGTCATAGTAGAATTTTTTCTTTTTGCTGGTTTATATAGTGGTTACGACCCAGAAATGAAGTACTCAGATAAGAAACACTTCACGTAGTAGGATAAGATGCTTTGTGGTGTTTTCCTGATTATTTACTCGGACATGAAGCACATAGAGTGGTATTCTGTGCTTCTCCATTGTGTTTTAGTGAATGATTACCACCATTAAATGAAGTACTCGAAGAAGTAGCACTTCTCGTAGTAGACAATGAGGCTTTGTGGAGTTTTCTTGAAACGTTACCACCCATAAACGAAGTAATTCGTTCTAAAACACATCTCGTAGTAGGATATGATTCTTTGTGGTGTTTTCTTTAATGGTTACAACCCATAAATGAAGTACACGGATGAGAAACACTTCTCATAGTAGAATAAGATGCTTTGTGTTGTTTTCTTGATTGTTTACCGCCAGTAAATGTTGTACTCGGATATGAAGCACATAGAGTGGTATTCTATGCTTCTTAATGGTGTTTTAGTGAATTCTTACCACCATTAAATGAAGTACTCGAAGAAGAAACACTTATCGTAGTAGGCTATGAGGCTTTGTGGAGTTTTGTTGAAACGTCACCACCCATCAATGAAGTTATCCGATTTGAAACACATCTCGTATTAGGATAAGATGATTTGCGGTATTTTCTTGAATGACCTTTAAATGAAGTACTCCGACATGAAGCATCCAGAGTGGTAATTTATGTCCCTTCGTGGTGTTTCTTGAATGGTTACGATCCATAAGTGAAGTACTCTGATCATAATCAATCATAAATTAATTACTCGGACATGAAACACATAAAGTGGTATGCTATGCTTCTTCGTCTTGCTTTGGTAAATGGTTACAACACTTAATTGAAGTACTCAACGAATTAACACTTCTCGTAATAGGATAAGATGCTTTGTGGTGTTTTCTGTAATGGTTTCCACCCTTAAATGATGTATTCCTACATGAAGAACCCATAGTGGTAATCTGTGTTCCATCGTGGTGTTTTCTTTAAAGCTTACGACCCATTAGTGAAGTACTCTGATCATAATCATTCATAAATTAATTACTCGGACATGAAACACATAAAGTGGTATGCTATGCTTCTTCCTCGTGTTTTGGTGAATGGTTACAACATTTAAGTGAAGTACTCGGCGAATAAACTCTTCTCGTAGTAAGATACGATGCTTTATGGAGTTTTCTTGAAATGTTACAGCTCATAAATGAATTACTCTGATAAAAAATACTTATCATATTAGGAGAAGATATTTTGTGGTGTTTTCTTTAATGGTTAGCACGATAAATGACGTACTCTCATCAGAAACATTTCACATAGAAGCATAAGATGCTTTGTGGTGTTTCTTGAATGGTTATCACCCATAAATGAAGTACTCTTATCAGAATAAATCATAAATTAAGTGCTCGGACAAGAAGTACATAGATTAGTATGCCATTCTTCTTCGTGATGTTTTTGTGAATGGTTATAACACATAATGAAGTACTCGAAAAAAAATCTTCTAGTAGAAAGATTGGATGCTTTGTGGAATTTTTTTGAAATGTTACCTCTCATAAATTAAGCACACTGATCAGAAACACTTGTCATAGTAGAATTTTTGCTTTCTGTTGGTTTATTTAGTGGTTACGACCCAGAACTGAAGTACTGAGATAAGAAACACTTCACGTAGTAGGATAAGATGCTTTGTGGTATTTTTTTATTGTTTACTGCCAGTTAATGATGTACTCGGACATGAAGCACATAGAGTGGTATTATGTGCTTCTCCATTGTGTTTTAGTGAATGATTACCACCATTAAATGAAGTATTCGAAGAAGTAGCACTTCTCGTAGTAGACTATGAGGCTTTGTGGAGTTTTCTTGAAACGTTACCACCCATGAACGAAGTAATTCGTTCTAAAACAAATCTCGTAGTAGGATAAGATTCTTTGTGGTGTTTTCTTTAATGGTTACAATGCATAAATGAAGTACTCGAGAAGAAACTCTTCTCATAGTAAAATATCAGGCTTTGTGGAGTTTTTTTGAAATGTTACGTCTCGTAAATGTAGCACTCTGATCAGAAACACTTGTCATAGTATTATTTTTGCTTTCTGCTGGTTTATAAAGTTTTTACGACCCAGAAATGAAGTACTCAGATAAGAAACACTTCACGTAGTAGGATAAGATGCTTTGTGATGTTTTCTTGATTGTTTACTGCCAGTAAATGATGTACTCGGACATGGAGCACATAGAGTGGTATTCTGTGCTTCTCCATTGTGTTTTAGTGAATGATTACCACCATTAAATGAAGTATTCGAAGAAGTAGCACTTCTCGTAGTAGACTATGAGGTTTTGTGGAGTTTTCTTGAAACGTTACCACCCATGAACGAAGTAATTCGTTCTAAAACAAATCTCGTAGTAGGATAAGATTCTTTGTGGTGTTTTCTTTAATGGTTACCACCCATAAATGAAGTACACGGATGAGAAACACTTCTCGTAGTAGAATAAGATTCTTTGTGTTGTTTTCTTGATTGTTTACCGCCAGTAAATGTACTCGGATATGAAGCACATAGAGTGGTATTCAATGCTTCTTAATGGTGTTTTAGTGAATGCTTACCACCATTAAATGAAGTACTCGAAGAAGAAACACTTATCGTAGTAGGCTATGAGGCTTTGTGGAGTTTTGTTGAAACGTCACCACCCATAAATGAAGTAATCTGATTTGAAACACATCTCGTATTAGGATAAGATGATTTGCGGTATTTTCTTGAATGGTTACCACCTTTAAATGAAGTACTCCGACATGAAGCATCCAGAGTGGTAATTTGTGTTCCTTCGTGGTGTTTCTTGAATGGTTACGATCCATAAGTGAAGTACTCTGATCATAATCATTCATAAATTAATTACTCGGACATGAAACACATAAAGTGGTATGCTATGTTTCTTCGTCTTGCTTTGGTGAATGGTTACAACACTTAAATGAAGTACTCGGCGAATAAACTCTTCTCGTAGTAAGATACGATGCTTTATGGAGTTTTCTTGAAAGGTTACCACTCATAAATAAATTACTCTATTCAGAAATACTTATCATAGTTGGATAAGATATTTTGTGGTGTTTTCTTTAATGGTTGGCACGATAAATGACATACTCTGATCAGAATCATTTCACATAGCAGCATAAGATGCTTTGCGGTGTTTCTTGAATGGTTACCACCCATAAATGAAGTACTTTTATCAGAATAAGTCATAAATTAAGTGCTCGGACATGATGCACATTGAATTGTATGCCATGCTTCTTCGTGATATTTTTGTGAATGGTTACAACACATAAATTAAGTACTCGAGAATAAACTCTTCTCGTAGTAAAATATGAGGCTTTGTGAAGTTTTCTTGAAACGTTACCTCCTATAAATTAAGTAATCCAATCTGAAACACTTCTCGTAATAGGATATGATTCTTTGCGGTGTTTTCTGTAATGGTTTCCACCCTTAAATGATGTACTCCTACATGAAGAACCCAGAGATGTAATTTGTGTTCCATCGTGGTGTTTTCTTTAATGCTTACGACCCATTGGTGAAGTACTCTGATAATAATCATTCATAAATTAATTACTCGGACATGAAACACATAAAGTGGTATGCTATGCTTCTTCGTCGTGTTTTGGTGAATAGTTACAACACTTAAGTGAAGTACTCGGCGAATAAAGTCTTCTCGTAGTAAGATACGATGCTTTATGGAGTTTTCTTGAAAGGATACCACTCATAAATGAATTGCTCTATCAAGAAATACTTATCATAGTAGGATAAGATATTTTGTGGTGTTTTGTTTAATGGTTAGCACGATAAATGACGTACTCTGATCAGAGACACTCACATAGAAGAATAAGATGATTTGTGGTGTTTCTTGAATGGTTACCACCCATAAATGAAGTACTCTCATCAGAATAAGTCATAAATTAAGTGCTCGGACATGACGCACATAGAATTGTATGCCATGCTTCTTCGTGATGTTTTTGTGAATGGTTACAACACATGAATGAAGTAGTCGAGAAGAAACTCTTCTCGTAGTAAAATATGAGGCTTTGTGGAGTTTTCTTGAAACGTTACCACCTATAAATGAAGTTATCCGATCTGAAACACTTCTCGTAATAGGATAAGATGCTTTGCGGTGTTTTCTGTAATGGTTTCCACCCTTAAATGATGTACTCGTACATGAAGAACCCATAGTGGTAATCTGTGTTCCATCGTGGTGTTTTCTTTAAAGCTTACTACCCATTAGTGAAGTACTCTGATCATAATCATTCATAAATTAATTACTCGGACATGAAACACATAAAGTGGTATGCTATGCTTCTTCCTCGTGTTTTGGTGAATGGTTACAACATTTAAGTGAAGTACTCGGCGAATAAACTCTTCTCGTAGTAAGATACGATACTTTATGGAGTTTTCTTGAAAGGTTACCACTCATAAATGAATTACTCTGATAAAAAATACTTATCATATTAGGATAATATATTTTGTGGTGTTTTCTTTAATGGTTAGCACGATAAATGACGTACTCTGATCAGAAACACTTCACATTGAAGAATAAGATGTTTTGTGGTGTTTCTTGAATGGTTACCACCCATAAATGTAGTACTCTTATCAGAATAAGTCATAAATTGAGTGCTCGGATATGAAGCATATAAAGTTGTATGACATGCTTCTTCGTGATGTTTTTGTGAATGGTTACAACGCATTAATGAAGTACTCGAGAAGAAACTCTTCTCGTAGTAAAGTTTGAGACTTTGTGGAGTTTTCTTGAAACGTTACCACCCATAAATAAATTAATAAAATCTGAAACACTTCTCGTAATAGGATAAGATGCTTTGCGGTGTTTTCTGTAATGGTTTCCACCCTTAAATGGAATACTCCAACATGAAGGATCCAGAGTGGTAATCTGTGTTCATTCGTGGTGTTTTCTTTAACGTACTCTTCACATGAAGTACTTTTATGAGAATTAGTCATAAATTAAGTGCTTGGACATGAAGCACATAGAGAGTATGCTTCTTCGTGATGTTTTTGTGAATGGTTACAATGCATAAATGAAGTACTCGAGAAGAAACTATTCTCATAGTAAAATATCAGGCTTTGTGGAGTTTTTTTGAAATGTTACGTCTCGTAAATGTAGCACTCTGATCAGAAACACTTGTCATAGTATTATTTTTGCTTTTTGCTGGTTTATAAAGTTTTTACGACCCAGAAATGAAGTACTCAGATAAGAAACACTTCACGTAGTAGGATAAGATGCTTTGTGGTGTTTTCTTGATTGTTTACTGCCAGTAAATGATGTACTCGGACATGGAGCACATAGAGTGGTATTCTGTGCTTCTCCATTGTGTTTTAGTGAATGATTACCACCATTAAATAAAGTATTCGAAGAAGTAGCACTTCTCGTAGTAGACTATGAGGCTTTGTGGAGTTTTCTTGAAACGTTACCACCCATGAACGAAGTAATTCGTTCTAAAACAAATCTCGTAGTAGGATAAGATTCTTTGTGGTGTTTTCTTTAATGGTTACCACCCATAAATGAAGTACACGGATGAGAAACACTTCTCGTAGTAGAATAAGATGCTTTGTGTTGTTTTCTTGATTGTTTACCGCCAGTAAATGTACTCGGATATGAAGCACATAGAGTGGTATTCTATGCTTCTTAATGGTGTTTTAGTGAATGCTTACCACCATTAAATGAAGTACTCGAAGAAGAAACACTTATCGTAGTAGGCTATGAGGCTTTGTGGAGTTTTGTTGAAACGTCACCACCCATAAATGAAGTAATACGATTTGAAACACATCTCGTATTAGGATAAGATGCTTTTCGGTATTTTCTTGAAAGGTTACCACCTTTAAATGAAGTCTCCGACATGAAGCATCCAGAGTGGTAATTTGTGTCCCTTCGTGGTGTTTCTTGAATGGTTACGACCCATAAGTGAAGTACTCTGATCATAATCATTCATAAATTAATTACTCGGACATGAAACACATAAAGCGGTATGCTATGCTTCCTCGTCTTGCTTTGGTGAATGGTTACAACACTTAAATGAAGTACTCGGCGAATAAACTCTTCTCGTAGTAAGAAACAATGCTTTATGGAGTTTTCTTGAAATGTTACCACTCATAAATAAATTACTCTATTCAGAAATACTTATCATAGTAGGATAAGATATTTTGTGGTGTTTTCTTTAATGGTTAGCACGATAAATGACGTACTCTGATCAGAATCATTTCACATAGCAGCATAAGATGCTTTGCGGTGTTTCTTGAATGGTTACCACCCATAAATGAAGTACTCATATCAGAATAAATCATAAATTAAGTGCTCGGACAAGAAGCACATAGATTAGTATGCCATGCTTCTTCGTGATGCTTTTGTGAATGGTTACATTGCATAAATAAAGTACTCGAGAAGAAACTATTCTCATAGTAAAATATGATGCTTTGTGGAGTTTTTTTTTGAAATGTTACCTCTCATAAATGTACTCTGATCAGAAACACTTGTCATAGTAGAATTTTTGCTTTCTGCTAGATTATATAGTGTTTACGACCCAGAAATGAAGTACTCAGATAAGAAACACTTCACATAGTAGGAAAAGATGATTTGTGGTGTTTTCTTGATTGTTTACTGCCAGTAAATGATGTACTCGAACATGAAGCACATAGAGTGGTATTCTGTGCTTCTCCATTGTGTTTTAGTGAATGATTACCACCATTAAATGAAGTACTCGAAGAAGTAGCACTTCTCGTAGTAGACAATGAGGCTTTGTGGAGTTTTCTTGAAACGTTACCACCCACAAACGAAGTAATTCGTTCCAAAACACATCTCGTAGTAGGATAAGATTTTTGTTGTGTTTTCTTTAATGGTTACCACCCATAAATGAAGTACACGGATGAGAAACACTTCTCGTAGTAGAATAAGATGCTTTGTGTTGTTTTCTTGATTGTTTACCTCCAGTAAATGATGTACTCGGATATGAAGCACATAGAGTGGTATTCTATGCTTCTTAATGGTGTTTTTAAGTGAAGTACTCTGATCATAATCATTTATAAATTAATTACTCGGACATGAAACACATAAAGTGGTATGCTATGCTTCTATGTCTTGCTTTGGTGAATGATTACAACACTTAAATGAAGTACTCGAGAAGAAACTCTTCTCGTAGTAATATATGAGGCTTTGTGGAGTTTTCTTGAAACGTTACCAACCTTAAATGAAGTAATCCAATCTGAAACACTTCTCGTAATAGGATAAGATGCTTTGCGGTGTTTTCTGTAATGGTTTCCACCCTTAAATGGAGTACTCCTACATGAAGCATCCAGAGTGGTAATTTGTGTCCCTTCGTGGTGTTTCTTGAATGGTTACGACCCATAAGTGAAGTACTCTGATCATAATCATTCATAAATTAATTACTCGGACATGAAACACATAAAGTGATATGCTATGCTTCTTTGTCTTGCTTTGGTGAATGCTTACAACACTTAAATGAAGTACTCGGCAAATAAACTCTTCTCGTAGTAAGATACGATGCTTTATGGAGTTTTCTTGAAAGGTTACCATTTATCATAGTAGTATAAGATATTTTGTGGTGTTTTCCTTAACGGTTGGCACGATAAATGACGTACTCTGATCAGAAACATTTCAAATAGAAGCATAGATGCTTTGTGCTGTTTCTAGAATGGTTTCCACCCATAAATGAAGTACTCTAATCAGAATAAATCATAAATTAATGCTCGGACAAGAAGCACATAGATTAGTATGCCTTGCTTCTTCGTGATGTTTTTGTGAATGGTTACAACACATAAATGAAGTACTCGGAAAAAAAATCTTCTAGTAGAATGATAGGATGCTTTGTGGAATTTTTTTGAAATGTTACCCTTCATAAATGAAGCATTCTGATCAGAAACACTTGTCATATTAGAATTTTTGCTTTCTGCTGGTTTATTTAGTGGTAACGACCCAGAACTGAAGTACTCAGATAAGAAACACTTCACGTAGTATGATAAGATGCTTTGTGGTCTTTTTATTGTTTACTGCTAGTTAATGATGTACTCGGACATGAAGCACATAGAGAGGTATTCTGTGCTTCTCCATTGTGTTTTAGTAAATGATTACCACCATTAAATGAAGTACTCGAAGAAGTAGAACTTCTCGTAGTAGGCTATGAGGCTTTGTGGAGTTTTCTTGAAACGTTACCAAACATAAACGAAGTAATTCGTTCTAAAACACATCTCGTAGTAGGATAAGATTCTTTGTGGTGTTTTCTTTAATGGTTACCACCCAAAAATGAAGTACACAGATAAGAAACACTTCTCGTAGTAGAAAAAGATGCTTTGTGTTGTTTTCTTGATTGTTTACCGCCAGTAAATGATGTACTCGGATATGAAGCACATAGAGTGGTCTTCTTTGATTGTTCATGGTGTTTTAGTGCATGGTTACCACCATTAAGTGAAGTACTCGAAGAAAAAACACTTATCGTAGTTGGCTATGTGGATTTGTGGAGTTTTGTTGAAACGTCACCAACCATAAATGAAGTAATCCGATTTGAAACACATCTCATATTAGGATAAGATGCTTTGCGGTATTTTCTTGAATGGTTACCACCTTTAAATGAAGTACTCCGACATGAAGCATCCAGAGTGGTAATTTGTGTCCCTTCGTGGTGTTTCTTTAATGGTTACGACCCATAAGTAAAGTACTCTAATCATAATCATTCATAAATTAATTACTCGAACATGAAACACATAATGTGGTATGCTATGCTTCTTCGTCTTGCTTTGGTGAATGCTTACAACACTTAAATGAAGTACTCGGCAAATAAACTCTTCTCGTAGTAAGATACGATGCTTTATGGAGTTTTCTTGAAAGGTTACCACTCATAAATGAATTACTCTATTCAGAAATACTTATCATAGTAGGATAAGATATTTTGTGGTGTTTTCTTTAATGGTTAGCACGATAAATAACGTACTCTGATCAGAATCATTTCACATAGGAGCATAAGATGCTTTGTGGTGTTTCTAGAATGGTTTCCACCCGTAAATGAAGTACTCTTATCAGAATAAATCATAAATTAAGTGCTCGGACAAGAAGCACATAGATTAGTATGCCTTGCTTCTTCGTGATGTTTTTGTGAATGGTTACAACACATAAATGAAGTACTCGAAAAAAAAACTTCTAGTAGAATGATTGGATGCTTTGTGGAATTTTTTTGAAATGTTACCCCTCATAAATGAAGCATTCTGATCAGAAACACTTGTCATATTAGAATTTTTGCTTTCTGCTGGTTTATTTAGTGGTTACGACCCAGAACTGAAGTACTCAGATAAGAAACACTTCACGTAGTAGGATAACATGCTTTGTGGTTTTTTTTTATTGTTTACTGCCAGTTAATGATGTACTCGGACATGAAGCACATAGAGAGGTATTCTGTGCTTCTCGTTGTGTTTTAGTAAATGATTAGCACCATTAAATGAAGTACTCGAAGAAGTAGAACTTCTCGAAGTAGGCTATGAGGTTTTGTGGAGTTTTCTTGAAACGTTACCACCTATATACGAAGTAATTCGTTCTAAAACACATCTCGTAGTAGGATAAGATTCTTTGTGGTGTTTTCTTTAATGGTTACCACCCATAAATGAAGTACACGGATGAGAAACACTTTTCGTAGTAGGATAAGATGCTTTGTGTTGTGTTCTTGATTGTTTATCGCCAGTAAATGATGTACTCGGATATGAAGCAGATAGAGTGGTATTCTATGCTTCTTAATGGTGTTTTAGTGAATGCTTACCACCATTAAATGAAGTACTCGAAGAAGAAACACTTATCGTAGTAGGCTATGAGGCTTTGCGGAGTTTTGTTGAAACGTCACCACCCATAAATGAAGTAATCCGATTTGAAACACATCTCGTAATAGGATAAGATGTTTTGCGGTATTTTATTGAATGGTTACCACCTTTAAATGAAGTACTCCGACATTAAGCATCCAGAGTGGTAATTTGTGTCCCTTCGTGGTGTTTCTTGAATGGTTACGACCCATAAGTGAAGTACTCTGATCATAATCATTCATAAATTAATTACTCGAACATGAAACACATAAAGTGGTATGCTGTGCTTCTTCGTCTTGCTTTGGTGAATGGTTACAACACTTAAATGAAGTACTCGGCGAATAAACTCTTCTCGTAGTAAGATACGATGCTTTATGGAGTTTTCTTGAAAGGTTACCACTCATAAATGAATTACTCTATTCAGAAATACTTATCATAATAGGATAAGATATTTTGTGGTGTTTTCTTTAATGGTTAGCACGATAAATGACGTACTCTGATCATAATCATTTCACATAGGAGCATAAGATGCTTTGTGGTGTTTCTTGAATGGTTACCACCCATAAATGAAGTACTCTTATCAAAATAAATCATAAATTAAGTGCTCGGACAAGAAGCACATAGATTAGTATGCCATGCTTCTTCGTGATGTTTTTGTGAATGGTTACAACACATAAATGAAGTACTCGAAAAACAAATCTTCTAGTAGAAAGATATGATGCTTTGTGGAGTTTTTTGAAATGTTATCTCTCATAAATGAAGCACTAGGATCAGAAACACTTGTCATAGTAGAATTTTTTCTTTTTGCTGGTTTATATAGTGGTTACGACCCAGAAATGAAGTACTCAGATAAGAAACACTTCACGTAGTAGGATAAGATGCTTTGTGGTGTTTTCCTGATTATTTACTCGGACATGAAGCACATAGAGTGGTATTCTGTGCTTCTCCATTGTGTTTTAGTGAATGATTACCACCATTAAATGAAGTACTCGAAGAAGTAGCACTTCTCGTAGTAGACAATGAGGCTTTGTGGAGTTTTCTTGAAACGTTACCACCCATAAACGAAGTAATTCGTTCTAAAACACATCTCGTAGTAGGATATGATTCTTTGTGGTGTTTTCTTTAATGGTTACAACCCATAAATGAAGTACACGGATGAGAAACACTTCTCATAGTAGAATAAGATGCTTTGTGTTGTTTTCTTGATTGTTTACCGCCAGTAAATGTTGTACTCGGATATGAAGCACATAGAGTGGTATTCTATGCTTCTTAATGGTGTTTTAGTGAATTCTTACCACCATTAAATGAAGTACTCGAAGAAGAAACACTTATCGTAGTAGGCTATGAGGCTTTGTGGAGTTTTGTTGAAACGTCACCACCCATCAATGAAGTTATCCGATTTGAAACACATCTCGTATTAGGATAAGATGATTTGCGGTATTTTCTTGAATGACCTTTAAATGAAGTACTCCGACATGAAGCATCCAGAGTGGTAATTTATGTCCCTTCGTGGTGTTTCTTGAATGGTTACGATCCATAAGTGAAGTACTCTGATCATAATCAATCATAAATTAATTACTCGGACATGAAACACATAAAGTGGTATGCTATGCTTCTTCGTCTTGCTTTGGTAAATGGTTACAACACTTAATTGAAGTACTCAACGAATTAACACTTCTCGTAATAGGATAAGATGCTTTGTGGTGTTTTCTGTAATGGTTTCCACCCTTAAATGATGTATTCCTACATGAAGAACCCATAGTGGTAATCTGTGTTCCATCGTGGTGTTTTCTTTAAAGCTTACGACCCATTAGTGAAGTACTCTGATCATAATCATTCATAAATTAATTACTCGGACATGAAACACATAAAGTGGTATGCTATGCTTCTTCCTCGTGTTTTGGTGAATGGTTACAACATTTAAGTGAAGTACTCGGCGAATAAACTCTTCTCGTAGTAAGATACGATGCTTTATGGAGTTTTCTTGAAATGTTACAGCTCATAAATGAATTACTCTGATAAAAAATACTTATCATATTAGGAGAAGATATTTTGTGGTGTTTTCTTTAATGGTTAGCACGATAAATGACGTACTCTCATCAGAAACATTTCACATAGAAGCATAAGATGCTTTGTGGTGTTTCTTGAATGGTTATCACCCATAAATGAAGTACTCTTATCAGAATAAATCATAAATTAAGTGCTCGGACAAGAAGTACATAGATTAGTATGCCATTCTTCTTCGTGATGTTTTTGTGAATGGTTATAACACATAATGAAGTACTCGAAAAAAAATCTTCTAGTAGAAAGATTGGATGCTTTGTGGAATTTTTTTGAAATGTTACCTCTCATAAATTAAGCACACTGATCAGAAACACTTGTCATAGTAGAATTTTTGCTTTCTGTTGGTTTATTTAGTGGTTACGACCCAGAACTGAAGTACTGAGATAAGAAACACTTCACGTAGTAGGATAAGATGCTTTGTGGTATTTTTTTATTGTTTACTGCCAGTTAATGATGTACTCGGACATGAAGCACATAGAGTGGTATTATGTGCTTCTCCATTGTGTTTTAGTGAATGATTACCACCATTAAATGAAGTATTCGAAGAAGTAGCACTTCTCGTAGTAGACTATGAGGCTTTGTGGAGTTTTCTTGAAACGTTACCACCCATGAACGAAGTAATTCGTTCTAAAACAAATCTCGTAGTAGGATAAGATTCTTTGTGGTGTTTTCTTTAATGGTTACAATGCATAAATGAAGTACTCGAGAAGAAACTCTTCTCATAGTAAAATATCAGGCTTTGTGGAGTTTTTTTGAAATGTTACGTCTCGTAAATGTAGCACTCTGATCAGAAACACTTGTCATAGTATTATTTTTGCTTTCTGCTGGTTTATAAAGTTTTTACGACCCAGAAATGAAGTACTCAGATAAGAAACACTTCACGTAGTAGGATAAGATGCTTTGTGGTGTTTTCTTGATTGTTTACTGCCAGTAAATGATGTACTCGGACATGGAGCACATAGAGTGGTATTCTGTGCTTCTCCATTGTGTTTTAGTGAATGATTACCACCATTAAATGAAGTATTCGAAGAAGTAGCACTTCTCGTAGTAGACTATGAGGTTTTGTGGAGTTTTCTTGAAACGTTACCACCCATGAACGAAGTAATTCGTTCTAAAACAAATCTCGTAGTAGGATAAGATTCTTTGTGGTGTTTTCTTTAATGGTTACCACCCATAAATGAAGTACACGGATGAGAAACACTTCTCGTAGTAGAATAAGATTCTTTGTGTTGTTTTCTTGATTGTTTACCGCCAGTAAATGTACTCGGATATGAAGCACATAGAGTGGTATTCAATGCTTCTTAATGGTGTTTTAGTGAATGCTTACCACCATTAAATGAAGTACTCGAAGAAGAAACACTTATCGTAGTAGGCTATGAGGCTTTGTGGAGTTTTGTTGAAACGTCACCACCCATAAATGAAGTAATCTGATTTGAAACACATCTCGTATTAGGATAAGATGATTTGCGGTATTTTCTTGAATGGTTACCACCTTTAAATGAAGTACTCCGACATGAAGCATCCAGAGTGGTAATTTGTGTTCCTTCGTGGTGTTTCTTGAATGGTTACGATCCATAAGTGAAGTACTCTGATCATAATCATTCATAAATTAATTACTCGGACATGAAACACATAAAGTGGTATGCTATGTTTCTTCGTCTTGCTTTGGTGAATGGTTACAACACTTAAATGAAGTACTCGGCGAATAAACTCTTCTCGTAGTAAGATACGATGCTTTATGGAGTTTTCTTGAAAGGTTACCACTCATAAATAAATTACTCTATTCAGAAATACTTATCATAGTTGGATAAGATATTTTGTGGTGTTTTCTTTAATGGTTGGCACGATAAATGACATACTCTGATCA
The DNA here is from genome assembly GCA_964058865.1 of Eleocharis quinqueflora. NCBI lineage: Eukaryota > Viridiplantae > Streptophyta > Magnoliopsida > Poales > Cyperaceae > Eleocharis > Eleocharis quinqueflora. Next base: position 34,297 of record CAXKVX010000140.1, on the reverse strand, counting down.
GAATCATTTCACATAGCAGCATAAGATGCTTTGCGGTGTTTCTTGAATGGTTACCACCCATAAATGAAGTACTTTTATCAGAATAAGTCATAAATTAAGTGCTCGGACATGATGCACATTGAATTGTATGCCATGCTTCTTCGTGATATTTTTGTGAATGGTTACAACACATAAATTAAGTACTCGAGAATAAACTCTTCTCGTAGTAAAATATGAGGCTTTGTGAAGTTTTCTTGAAACGTTACCTCCTATAAATTAAGTAATCCAATCTGAAACACTTCTCGTAATAGGATATGATTCTTTGCGGTGTTTTCTGTAATGGTTTCCACCCTTAAATGATGTACTCCTACATGAAGAACCCAGAGATGTAATTTGTGTTCCATCGTGGTGTTTTCTTTAATGCTTACGACCCATTGGTGAAGTACTCTGATAATAATCATTCATAAATTAATTACTCGGACATGAAACACATAAAGTGGTATGCTATGCTTCTTCGTCGTGTTTTGGTGAATAGTTACAACACTTAAATTAAGTACTCGGCGAATAATCTCTTCTTGTAGTAAGATACGATGCTTTATGGAGTTTTCTTGAAAGGTTTCCACTCATAAATGAATTACTCTAATCAGAAATATTTATCATAGTAGGATAAGATATTTTGTGTTTTTTTCTTTAATGGTTAGCACCCTAAATGACTTACTTTTATCAGAAACACTTCACATAGAAGCGTAAGATGTTTTGTGGTGTTTCATGAATGGTTACCACCCATAAATGAAGTACTCTGATCAGAATAAGTCATATATTAAGTGGTCGGACAAGAAGCACATAGATTAGTTTGCCATGCTTCTTCGTGGTGTTTTTATGAATGGTTACAACACATAAATGAAGTACTTGAGAAGAAATTCTTCTCGTAGTAAGATATGATTCTTTGTGGAGTTTTTTAAAGGTTACCACTTACAAATGAAGTACTCTGATCAGAAACACTTGTCATAGTAGATTTTTGGCTTTTTGGTGTTTTATTTACTCAGATAAGATATACTTTTCGTAGTAGGATAAGATGCTTTGTGGTGTTTTCTTGATTGTTTACTGCCAGTAAATGATGTACTTGGACATGAAGCACATAGAGTGGTCTTCTTTGCTTGTTCATGGTGTTTTAGTGAATGGTTACCACACATAAATTAAGTACTCAGATAAGAAACACTTCTCGTAGTTGAATAAGATGCTTTGTGTTGTTTTCCTGATTGTTACCACCATTATATGAAGTACTCGAAAAAGAAACATTTCTCGTAATAGGATAAGATGCTTTGTGGTGTTTTCTGTAATTGTTTACACCCTTAAATTAAGTACTCCGACATGAAGCACCAAGAGTGGTAATCTGTGTTCCTTCGTGGTGTTTTCTTTAATGGTTATTACCCATAATTGAAGTATTCTGATCATAATCATTCATCAATTAATTACTCAGACATAAAGCACATAGAGTGGTATTATGTGCTTCTCCATGGTGTTTTAGTAAATGATTACCACCATTAAATATAGTACTCGAAGAAGTAGCACTTCTCGTAGTAAGCTATGAGGGTTTGTGGAGTTTTCTTGAAACATTACCACCCATAAACGAAGTAATTCGTTCTAAAACACATCTAGTAGAAGGATAAGATTCTTTGTAGTGTTTCCTTTAATGGTTACCACCCATAAATGAAGTACTCAGATAAGAAACACTTCTCGTAATAGAATAAGATGCTTTGTGTTGTTTTCTTGATTGTTTACTGCCAGTAAATGATGTACTCGGATATGAAGCACATAGAGTGGTATTCTATGCTTCTTCATGGTATTTTAGAGAATGGTTATCTCCATTAAATGTAGTACTTGAAGAAGAAGCACTTCTCGTAGTAGGCTTTGAGGCTTTGTGGAGTTTTGTTGAAACGTCACCACCCATAAATGAAGTAATCTGATCTGAAACACTTCTCGTAATAGGATAAGATGTTTTGCGGTGTTTTTTTTAATGGTTACCACCCTTAAATGAAGTACTCCGACACGAAGCACCTAGAGTGGTAATCTATGTTCCTTCGTGGTGTTTCTTTCTTGGTTACGACCCATAAGTGAAGTACTCTGATCATAATCATTCAAAAATTAATTACTCGGACATGAAACACATAAAGTGGTATGCTATGCTTCTTCGTGGTGTTTTGGTGAATGGTTACAACACTTAAGTGAAGTACTCGGCGAATAAACTCTTCTCGTAGTAAGATATGATGCTTTATGGAGTTTTCTTGAAACTTTACCACTCATAAATGAATTACTTTGATCAGAAATACTTATCATAGTAGAATAAGATGTTTTGTGGTGTTTTTTCTTTAATGGTTAGCACCATAAATGAAGTACTCTGATCAGAAAGACTTCAAATAGAAGCATAATTTGCTTTGTGGTGTTTCTTGAATGGTTACCACCGATAAATGAAGTACTCTGATCAAAATAAGTCATAAAAATATGCTCGAAAATGAAGCACATAGAGTAGTATGCCATGCTTCTTCGTGGTGTTTTTGTGAATGGTTACAACACATAAATGAATTACTCGAGAAGAAACTCTTCTCGTAGTAAGATGTGATGCTTTGCGGTGTTTTCTTGAATGGTTACCACCCTTAAATGAAGTACCAAGACATGAAGCACCCAAAGTGAAAATCTGTGTTCCTTCGTGGTGTTTTCTTTAATGGTTACGACCCATAAGTGAAATACTGTGATCATAATCATTCTTAGATTAATTACTTGGACATGTAACACATAAAATGGTATGTTATGCTTCTTCGTGGTCTTTTGGTGAATGGTTACAACACTTAAATGAAGTACTCGACGAATAAACTCTTCTCGTAGTAAGATACGATGCTTTATGGAGTTTTCTTGAAAGGTTACTACTCATAAATTAATTACTTTGATAAAAAATACTTATCATAGTAGGATAAGATATTTTGTGGTGTTTTCTTTAATGGTTAGCACGATAAATGACATACTCTGAACAGAAACAATTCACTTAGAAGAATAAAATTCTTTGTGGTGTTTCTTGAATGGTTACTATTCATAAATGAAGTACTCTTATCAGAATAAGTCATAAATTAAGTGCTCGGACATGAAGCACATAGAGTAGTTTGCCATGCTTCTTCGTGATGTTTTTGTGAATGGTTACAACACATAAATGAAGTACTCGAGAAGAAACTCTTCTCGTAGTGAAATATGAGGCTTTGTGGAGTTTTCTTGAAACGTTACCACACATAAATGAAGTAATTCAATCTGAAACATTTCTCGTAATAGAATAAGATGCTTTGCGGTATTTTAAAGGACAAGAAGGTAACCGGATTATATTTTCTTTGTTTTTTTGTGGAGGGTGGGACAGAGGGGTTTATGGGTTGGCAAGAGAAAAAGATAATTGTGGCAAATAATATTTAATTTAATCTTTAATCACTTCATAAACGAGTCTGACTAAATATTTGACAGTTTATTATTGAACATATATTTATATTACCTATAAATTCATATATTATTGTAATTAATACATTAAAATTAGTTCCAACAATTGTCATTTTTTCCTAAATAATCCATCGAGACATAAATAAGAATATCTATCTAACATATTTATTTATTTTTAATTATTTTAATCTGACAAGTTATTTTGGTTTTATGGTATCACAGGTTCACGAAGTGCATACGGAGGTGCAAGTTGGAGAATACTAACACTACAATCACAGCTATAGCTAACTCCGAAGAAATAAAGAAATTAATATATTTCCTTGGGAGAAGCGGAATAAAATAATAAGAGCTCAGTTCACTTTTTTATCCATCCTTCATTCCTTTGTAATTGGGGCGCTATTTTGACCGATTTTTTTAGTATTAGAAAAATAATAAATAAATTATAAATAAAAATAAATTAAGATGGGTTAAAAATCGCAAAAAATAGAATTTTTTTCCGTGACCACTCCATTTGATTTTTTTATTAATAAAAATATTATTAATTTAATTAATGAATTCCATTTATTTAGGTAATTTTTCGTAACAACTCGATAGCGCTCGTCGGAATCGTAATTAAATATTTTTTATCGTCGCAAGCCATCGAGCTGTGGATATTCGAGTCTACTTCCACCGCGTCGAGTCTGATTTGCAATCGGAGAAACGAGCGACTCGGAATTGATTCCGATGCAAACTCATGATAAAAAATTACTAATTAAGACATAAGTTGAATATAGAGCCAAATTTTAGATGCACATTCCTCCGACGACAAAATAGACTCGACAAGATGGAAGTAGACTCGAATATCTACGGTTTGATGCTTGGAGACGATAAAAAACTAATTAAGATCCCGACAAGCGCAACTGAAGTTGCTACAAAAAAAATTATTAAGTATGATTAGAATTTTTCTACAAACTTCAGCTACGTTCGTCGGGACCGTAATTAAGTTCTTTTTATCGTCGCAAGTCATCGAGCGTTAGATATCTGACCGATTTTTTTAATATTAGAAAAATAATAAACAAATTATAAATAAAAAGAAAGATGTGTGCAAAAACGCAAAAAATAGAATAGGCCGCGGTTGCGACACCCGACATATTGATTTTTTTTTCGTGCCCACTCCATTTGATTTTTTTAATAATAAAAGTATTATTAATTTAATCAATGAATTACATTATATTTAGGTAATTTGTCGTAACAACTTCGACAGTGCTCGTCGAAATCGTAATTAAATATTTTTTATCGTCGGAAGCCATCGAGCTGTGGATATTCAAGTCTACTTCCATCGCGTCGAGTCTGATTTGCAATTGGAGAAACGAGCGACTCGGAATTGATTCCGACGCAAACTCATGATAAAAAATTACTAATTAAGACATAAGTTGAATATAGAGCCAAATTTTAGATGCACATTTCTCCGATGGCAAATCAGACTCGACAAGATGGAAGTAGACTCCAATATCTACAGTTTGATACCTAGCGACGATAAGAAAAACTAATTACGATCTCGATGAGCGCAACTGAAGTTGATACAAAAAAAAAATTATTAAGTATGATTAGCATTTTTTCTACAAACTTCAGCTACGCTCGTTGGGACCGTAATTAAGTTCTTTATATCGTCGCAAGTCATCGAGCGGTACATATCTGAGTCTACTTCCACCGTGTCGAGTCTGATTTGCGATCAGAGAAACAAGCGATTCAAAATTGAGTCTGACGCAAACTCGTGATAAAAATTACTAATTAAGACATAAATTGAAGATGGAGCCAAATTTTATATGCACATTCCTCCAATCGCAAATCAGACTCGACGCGGTGGAAGTAGATTCAGATATCTACAGCTCAATGACTTGCGACGAGAAAAAGAACTTAATTACGGTCCCGATGAGTGTAGCTGAAGTTTGTAGAAAAAATGCTAATCATACTTAATAATTTTTTGTAGCAACTTCAGTTGCGCTCGTCGGGATCGTAATTATTTTTATATCATCGCCATGCATCAAACTGTAGATATTTGAGTCTACTTCTATATTGTCGAGTCCGATTTGCCGTCGGAGGAATGTGCATCCAAAATTTGGCTCTATATTCAACTTATGTCTTAATTAGTAATTTTTTATCATGAGTTTGCGTCGAAATCAATTCTGAGTCGCTCGTTTCTCCAATTGCAAATCGAACTCAACACGGTGGAAGTAGACTCGAATATCCACAGCTCGATGGCTTGCGACGATAAAAAATATTTAATTACAATTCCGATGAGCACTGTTGAAGTTGTTACGACAAATTACCTAAATATAATGTAATTCATTGATTAAATAAATAATACTTTTATTAATAAAAAAATCAAATGGAGTAGGCACGGAAAAAATTCAATAGGCCGGAGTTCGCAACCGCGGTCTATTCTATTTTTTGCTATTTTGCACCCAACTTTCTTTTTATCTATAATTTATTTATTATTTTTCCAATATTAAAAAAATCGGCTATTTTGAGCGCACGTCTTGGAATTTTGAGCGCAGAAATAAATTTTCTCTCTAAATAGTAAATACCAACTTTGTCCTTGTTCAATATCTTTCTATTTCAGTATTTTTTTTTCATAGATGGTAATTGTCGATTAGCTTTAAATTAAATCCTGATTTGCTACAGGTCCGATTCTGATTTTGATACATATCTGATCTTTTTCTAGAATTTTTATTTGAAGTTATTAATTTTATTACCAAAAAATGTTGAGTGACAGTTAATTTTTTTTATTTATTCTTCTCGAACCAGAACATATAGCCAACGTTTTACCTGAGCACATCCTCTTATTGATTCTTAACCATCAATTAGATAATAAAATTCGAAATTACGCTGTACCTAACAACAATACCAATTGTACAGTACTAATATGATATAACATGTACAACTTAGCATGACATAACATGTCCTCTCAAGAAAAACAAATGTTGAAATACTTACAGCAATCAGAATAAAGAAACAAAGTGGTACAAGATAACAAATTAACTGAATCAAATCTAGCTTCTCTGACCCTTTTCAGGCCATTGTAAAACAAAGTCTACCAGAACCACCAGTGCCTAACAACAATTGATTAGCTAATGCCCTCCCGAAGATCATTTCTTTTAACAATCAAAATAAAAAAGTAAAAAAAGAAGAAGAAAAACAAATCAACATTGTTCCTTCTTTTAACAATCAAGATAATTGTATTGATGTTCCTTCTGACAAGTACAAAAAAAATGCTAAGATTATGTCCTACTACCAACTTGAAGTTGATTATCTCATAATACATTTCCATCTAGCATAATTCTTCTCATTTCAACATTGTGTTATTCAGAATTTCTTTCCACAAGAACAAAATACAAGGTATCACTTGCATCAAAATTCATATCAAGCAAGTATTTCATGGAAGCATTTCATCAAACACCTTAAGGACAATTCATTTTTGTTAACAAGGCATAGTTGTGTTTCTTGTAAAAAGGAATCAACATACAATTCAATTATCTAAGAGTCTGTAAATTTCAGGAACTAAAAATAAAAAATCTCAATTATGTTAAATTCAACAATAGAGCGGGATCGCTTGTCATTTCAACTATTCAGTTAAGTGTCAATTGAGAAAAAAAATTTTGTCAGTAATCAGCGTCTTTTTGTTTTTATTTTGCTTGAAGTTCGAAAGCTTCAGCGTGCTTGCGTGGAGAATTTTAGTGCTGATGAAAAATGCACATTTTGATTTTGTCCATATTTCTCTCCAATAGAATCTCTAGTGTGATTCATTTCTACTCTTGGTACAGAACAAACGAAGAACTTATTTGAATCCGAGATGAGATTTGGAAGAAAGAGATATATGAGATTTTGAGTATTGAATTGCATTACATAGAACTTTTTCTTTGAAAAAAAGCATGCTTTTCTTAAGGGGAATTTGTCTAAATGTCACTTAATAAAAAAGCAATTGTCGAAATGTCATTCAATAACAACAAATTGCCTAAATGTCTTTAAAATTGAAATATGTTTGCCTAAATGTCATTATCTTTATTGTAATATAATTAAAAAATAAAGAAATAAAAATATACTATAAATACCCTTCACCTCTTCATCCTCCATCTCTTATTTGCTCTTCACAGATGTAAATGAAATCTCCACTGAACCAAATCTTCTCGCTTTGATTTTCCGATTCAGCAACTCTGTAAAATCTTCACAGATGGAGATTGATGGTTCAATATGTCTATTAAGATCTCTTTCTTTTTCACCAGGATAACAAAAATCATTTGCTGTTTATGCAAAGTTGCATTTGTAAATCTGAGTGTACAGTAAAATGTCGGTTTTCATTTCTATTCTGAAATACCTATATAAGTGGATTGATTGGTATCTGAGAACTTGAAAAGACAATTTCTGAAAGATAGGAAATAAGGAACATCATGTTATTTGCATTTCAGTTATAGACACGAGTCAAAACTTTTTATTTCATGATTTTTTTGTTGTTGTTGTGTGTGTGGAAGGGCAAGTAACTTCGTTCATGATTTGAATTCAGAGTTTACAATTCTCTAAGAAAAGTAAAAGAAAAAAACCGACATTTTACTGTACACTCCGATTTACAAATGCAACTTTGCATAGACGATTGAGCAACTCATCCTCATTCACGGTGCTAAAGGATTTCTGTTATCCAATTTAACTTGATTTAATGTGGGATCCTGTGGTTGTCTTGGCTCGTCAGACATGTTCATTGAAGATTTTACTCCATCTTTGTGAAGAGTCAGAGAAGAAGAGATGAAGGAGAAAGAGGTGAGGATATTTATGGTATATTTGTATTTCTTTAGTTTTTAACTATATTAAAATAAAGATAATGATATTTAGGCAAACAGATTTGAAATTTAATGACATTTAGACAATTTGCTGTTATTGAGTGGCATTTCGACAATTGCTCTTTTATTGAGTGGCATTTAGACAAATTTCCCTTTTCTTAATAGTGTTTCTTAACTAAAAGAAAGAGAAGACGGGGAGAGAATCAGAGAATAAATGCACATATGAGCAAAATGGGTATAGACGGATTAAATTTTCTCTATGCACTCAATATCTCAAAACATGCTCGCAAAATAGCACGCCCCTTCGTAATTTTGTATATCACGGGTAGAGGTGTAAACGAGTCGAACACGAACGAGTTGAGTCAAGTTCAAGATCGGCTCGTTACTTAACGAACGAGCTAGCAACGAACGAGTTCATAACGAGTTGGTAACGAACGATTTCATAACGAGTTTTTGACGAGTCGAACACGAACGAGCCACAAGCTACGAATATTTTTGACACCCCTAAACTATATGTTAATTAATATTATGCAACTTGTACTTAACTATTGAAGTTGTTACAAAAACTTACCTAAATACAATCCAACTCATGAATTAAAATATTAATATTTTTAATAATAAAAATAATCATCGCACAAAAGGTTGAATTTTTTTTATGTTTGGCCTGAAAAAATAAAGAATAATATCCATGACTCTGGATTCAAATCTTTGACAATAATGATTCTATATTTTAACGTTTATATTCACATGCGTCTAGATAACACATGTGAACGTGAATTAAGAGATAAGGTTATTATCGTCAAAGATATGAGTCCAAGGTCATAGATGTTATTCTTTATTTTTTCAGGTCAGTTAAAAAATAATTCAATCTCTTGCTACATACATATATATTCAAATTAAAAATTCAAATGAACGGTATTCACAATACCGTACATTTAGCCTTTTCTTTTTTACCGTGTTCACAACAACAACTTTTTCTAATTTTTGAGCTTTCTAAATACTCTTTCTATCTAAATCTAATTTATTTATTTAATTTCTAATAATAAAAAAATTGAGACCATGATCTCATGCACGGAAAGAAACAACCGACCATGATAAATTATATAATGGTTGAGTTTTGGAGGCATAAGTCTTGTCAGGGCAAAACAAATCGAACGACTCACAACTCCTGCACTAGATGATCTCGCACTGCAGGTGATCTGATTCCTCACAAAAGACAGTCTTAATTTGAATTCGTTATAATTTGAAAATTCTCTCTTTTGCATATATTTGTACTCATAAACAAACAATACAAATTATACATTTATAGTGTTATTATTTTAAAAAATATATATTCTTATAATTATGAAATTATATCTCATATCCTTTTAGAACCTTTGTTTCTCTGGATTCGTATCCATTGTTTTTTAGCAGACAATCTGGTGCGTTGATCTAAATGAACGAAGCAATTCTTACCTTTATATTAAATATTGTCTCATGCACATCACATCCGAACCATTTGTTTTGGACTGAACGGTCAAGATCATAAGAGCATGACCCTGCTCTTGCCCTAAAAGAGCAGCAGAAAAAGATCTATGTTCCTCTGCTGCAACTAGTATCTACCAACGGTAATAAAAAAAGGATTATGATTAGGTATATTTATGAGTGCATGATTTGATTGTGCACTCGTGATTTAAAATATTGGATCAATAAATTGCATTATCTCTCTATATAATTTAATTATTTATTTTTTTTCTCTCTCCATGCAATTTAAGATGAAAGATAAAGTAATCGATTGATTCAGTGACTTAAATTATGAGTACACAATTAAATAGTACATTCATGAATATATCTAACTCTAATCCAATAAAAAAGGTGACTCATCCTAAAAAATGTGATTGTAGAGCGGTCCCTCAAATGATAGAAGTTACATCTTGGTTGTTGTGTTGTTCCTCCTATTTTTTTATCTCCTAAAGCTTCACCTATAACTCTCCTTTCTATTTTATTATTTTTTAAAATTGAGTTTTAGTTCTTTTTTGTGCGATCCCGCTTTAATATACTACAAACCTCTATGTTGATAGAAAAAATTAGGTTATTTTTCATACCGTCCAAAATTGAAAACTCGTGAAAATGTCACATAAAATCATCTCATTTTTTTATTCATCATCCAAAAACTCATTTGGCTCTCAAAATTTCCACATTTATTATTTGTATTACTTCTCCCAAAATAAAAAAGAAACACTTTTACGTGAAAAACAAAAATGCCCCTTCCCTTCCCTTCCGTTCCCTCTGATGTTGTTGCTCTCCTCTGTCTACGTCGCCCTCAGCCAGAAGCTCCTCCACTCCACATATTGTACCGTCTTTCTTCAAAGAATAGATCTTTGTCATTTACTGTCAAAGGCATCCTTGCCACATATCCAATCCTTCTTTATTATTCTAATGATTCCTCCGATGTTGCATTCCACGGAAAAAGCACGACTGTTTGAACGAAAATGGATGGAGAAGCGAGAGAGGTCTCATGGTGTTGTGGGTTACCGAATTAGTGGGTTGTGGATTCGAGTTTGGTGCTGAAATAGTTGGGACCTTGGTTAGAGAGGGGAGTAATTGTGAGAATTGGGGAGGAATCACGATTTCTTTATGGTGACTTAAATGAAAGAGTGTTATTTGTGCAAGAGTGGTTCAAGCCATTGGCTAGAGATGATGCGATGGTTAGAGGTCGCCATGATGGGAGAGATGCGAGGAGGTCGTCTGTGTCGAGGGACGATATAGTGCATATGCTAGTTAAAATAAGAAAAGTGATAATTTCGAAAGTCAAATGAGTTTTTGAGTAACATATAAGAGAAGATGTTTTTAGATGATATTTCTACGATTTTCTCAGTTTGAAGTGACACGCAAAAAAATTTCAAACAAAAAAAAACTTACGTTTGGTATCTCCCGATTAGTCCCTAAATAATACGACGCCTGCATATGTTTTCTTTTGGGAATTTTATGGCCCCCACCCCCACATAATTCTCGTATAGTTGCCTTTAATTTTTTTCCCCTTATTTCTATTATTATCTCTCCAATTTTGTGTAGTGCCATTTAGTAAAAGCTGAATAGATGCACGAATTTTGGTCTGTTTACTCAACATCACCTAATGCTTTTAACTTTGATCGCAGCTCTCTATTTTTTTTTTCTGTAAACTGCACAACAATAACAATAACAACAACAAAATCTTTAATACCAAACTAATTTATGCACAAATAAAGCATTTTGTTGATGATTATATTCATGCAATTAGAAATTTATAATTGTTTGATAAATAAGTCTCAAGTTGCTAGTACATTGATCATATTTTCTCGCGTGGAGCGCAGGACGTTTGAAATATGAATTTGCACAAGTCTCAAAAATAATAATAATAATAAAGGGCCAAACTTTGATCCAGCACTTATCAACGGGAACGGGATTTGGTGCTGCTCGGGACGGTGTAACGCAGCATCTGAACCGTTCGATTTTCACTGATTGCATCAAGATTTGTGCCAAAGTATAAAGACCCCTCTGATTTTCATTTGTGGCGGTCCATCGCGAAATTGACGGTCGATTCAGACCATCCATTTGCCGTAGCGCGCTACTGCACTACAGCAGATCCGGGTCCCTTATCAACGTAGAGGAAATGCTCTTAAGTTACTATATGTCTTTTAAAATTTCAAAGTTCTTTTAAACTATATTTGATGTGAATTTTCAAAATTGTAGATAATCTGATAAGATTGCACATCGACTTTTTCCTTCCAAATACATTAGATAGTATAGTTTGAGCAATTCGTTCTTAGGTGCCTTGTAGAAATGGACTCGTATCCTCTGCACTCATTTTTTATGGGTGCTCTCTGCATTTATTAATTTGGACCGTTCGATTAGATTTGAATGCTTAACCGCCAATTATATGATTCAGAGAGACTTTTGTATTATAAAATCACATCCGTTCAAATCTAATGGAACAATCCAAGTTAGTGGATGCAGAGAACATTCATTTTTTCTGAGTGCGGAGGATATCGAAATAGTTGTTTTATTACATGAGCATACAAAGAAACTCTATTAATCTCGAGCTTTTAAACCAAATTCAATTTTTACCAGGGGTCCTTGTGAAAAATTCAATATTTTTTTTTTCTTTTTACCTGCTGATACCTACTACCTAGTAGTCTCGTAGAAGGAACCGCTTTTACTTTTTACCTTTTACCACTGGGTTGTAAAGTTACTTGTTTCTAACTTTCCTACTCACCGTTAACCCAATTTTCTCAAGTAATTAATCACTCTAATTTGGTTTCAATTAAAGGTGCTTCTTTGCTTGATACAGAGAGCTGGTACTTGTTTGTCTTTTTATTTCTCTTTACTTTCAATTTCGGTTCAATTAAATGCATTTTTCTGAAGCGATGTCGACTCGAATCGAATTTTCTAATTTCTTTCTGAACATTTCAGAAAATAGATGAAAAGTCCCCAGTTTTCAGCAGGGTTTTGCGAAGAATATTCAGAAAAAAACTGGAATTCTCCTGCTTCAATAAACCCAGAAATGGGATTTAATGCCCCAACCAGTTTCCCATTTTCTAATTTCGAAATGGGGCAAAGGGAAGATATATACTGCTCTTCTTCTAGTATGTGGCTCTTTTGCTTTGCAATATTCAAAATTGGAATTTTCAATTTCCATTTCCAACTTTCTTAAGGTGTCTTTGCTTATGTGTGATGAGTCCAAAGATTCTATTTTTGCATAAAGCACCAATTATATTTTGCATTCTGTATATGATTTGTTTTGATGCAAAAACTTGTCATAATAGAACTCAGATTTTGTTTGGAAAATTACTTACAGGTAGGCAAAGTGTAATTTACCAGGCAATGTATTTTGTTTTTCAGATTCTCTTCAGAGAGAGTTAATTGTGACTGACGAGAATCAAAACTTGACCAAAACTGTGAAGGAAAATAATAAAAGAATTAAGACAGGGGGCAGTTGTGCAATTCAAGCTGATACTCGTACAAATAAACCTGAGGTGAGTGGTCTTTATTTTTAAAATATTTCGGGGCTTTTTCTTTCTGATTTTAATTTTAGCATTATATTGGTTATATAATAATGTTCATGATGGTACAAATTCAGGAGCTATCAACAAACTCTATTCAAGTTGAAAAGGATAAGAATACTCGAAATAAATTTAAAGAAGAAAATGTTCATGTACGTGCAAAGAGGGATCAAGCGACAAACAGCCATAGCCTTGCGGAAAGAGTATGACTATTTTCTTCAATTTAACATTTTTTTTTATTTTTTTTTGGCACATGAGCTGTGAGGAGGTTATTAACTATTATTTAAACCTGCAAATTTATTTATTTTCTAGGTGAGGAGGAAGAAAATCAGTGAGCGAATGAGGCTGCTTCAAGACCTTGTTCCTGGTTGTAGTAAGGTACAATAATCATTTTTATCAGTGCATTTCCACAGAATGTATTGTTGTGACATGTTTTATCTCATATTAGTTTGTAACTTTGTATATTAACCTGACACAGATAACTGCTAAGGCTGTGATGCTAGATGAGATTATCAACTATGTTCAGTCTTTACAAAGACAAGTAGAGGTATTAAAATATTCATTCTAAATATAGAAATCCATATTACTTGTTATGAAAGTTCAATTCTATTTTTTGTTTAGGCCATTAATTTAAATAGATTTTAAAATTGAAATTGCAGTTTTTGTCAATGAAGCTGGCCACTGTAAATCCTGATGTCTCCATAGACCCTGAGCAGATCCTATCCAAAGAAGTAATGAATTTCCAATACCCACCTTTAGAATTTCACATTGACGTTTTCTCATTTTCTAGAAGAATTTTCTTTTACACACATTGGTAATTTTGCTTTTGTAAATTTGTAGCTTTTACTATCACAAGAGAGGCAACTGGCACATTTTGCAACTGCCCATGGAATAAGTAACGGGTCTGGTTTACCAGGATTTATGCAACCTGAAATGTGGTGCGGCATGATTCCTCAAATATCCAGTCTTCCTCAAGTATGTTATTCTATTCTGATTTTATTACTGATGTGTTTGGCACTACATTGTATAGACCTAATTTGATCACGTCATATCTGATGGTAATGCCAACAGTTTAGTACAAGTACAAAAGGATTTAGTTCGAAATAACTAAATTTGGTTTGATAGGTACCTGCTGTTTGGTCGGATGAACTCCAAAATCTCACAATGCATCCAGGTTTCATGTCTGGCACAGCTTCACGTAACATTCATGAATGAGCAGAATGGGTACGGTATGAATATTTCTCTCCTTTTTGCGCATTTTTCACTTCTGTTCCCTTGGTTAGAAGCATATGCCAGAGCATTTTATATACAATCTTATTTTCAAATGAACAATTCATGTTTCTCAGTTTTGTAATTAGCGGTTGAAAGGTAAATTCTGTTAAAGCTAACAATTTTGATCCAATTTACTGCTAAGCTTTTTGCCAAAACTACACTCAAATTGAAGTAAAAAGTTAATGGTGATTTGCTGAGCTTTTGCTTGATTAATGTAAAATTCAATGTTTAGGTTTTATTTGCAAATAACCCGCATAGTAATTGCTGGTGTTGCAATTGCAAGAAATTTCCAGTGATGGTTGCAACAAGATGTACATATAGTGCTGGTAGTTTGCAAAAACAATTTTTCATTCATCCATTTACTCCAGGCTCGTGCATGTTTTATATCTTCTTCTCTCTTACAGGTTCATAGATTTAAAATCAATTTTCAAGGAATCGCAGAAAATGCATGGAAAGTAAGATTGTACAGTTCAGGTTGTACCTACCATGTGCTCTAATATCAAGTTTTTCAAAATCCTGTTTGATTTTAGATTGCGAATAGGTGAAGTTTAGACTTGTTGCCGAAGTGGTATGTCTATTGTACTGTTTTGTGCGACAAATAATGGAATTCGGAGAGAAGTATTAGAATTACGGCATTGTTTCGGCTAGTTATTATAGTTTCATGTTCAAATAGGAACTGTGATAACACATTGTAATTTTTACTTGTTATTATGTAATGTATGGAACTAAATTTTGTTTGTTCCGGTTTGGTATCAGTATACACATTTAGACCTCAAATAGTCAAGTTTTCCCCTATTTTCAACACAAGGAAACGTGTTACTGTAATGGGTATTAAATATTAGTCAAAATAGTTAGCCTGATAATTGCACTTTCGGTTCAAAAATTAATAATTGGTTGCCCATAAATCTCTGAAGGAGAAATTTAGGTGTTGACAAGAAAAGCATAATTCTGTTAAATTTGGGAATCAAATCCGCTGCTTGTATAATTCTTTCTTGTTCCTTATTTGTTTCGATCTGGATCGTTCAAAACTCATCTAACGGTCAAAGAATATACCTTCTGAATTAAATCACAGTCGTTCATGGCGGTCGATCGATTCGTGACGGTCGGATTGAGGCAAATAGTATTCTGCTTGCCTCAAATACAAGCAGCAGATTTGGATCCTTAAATTTGGGTCTGAATGATACTGTAGTGGTCCAAAAGGAGACCCACTTTCAAACCCAAAATGATAGTAGTTAGGCTAAATTCTTTGGAAAAATAATTGGGAAACAAAATAAAATATAAATAAAATAGGGTTTGCTTAATAAAGAGCCCAATAAAATCCCAACTAATGCACTACTAGGAAAATTTAAATTTACTTATACGGTTATACCACGTGTTTAAGCTGTGCAATTGCATTAAAAACGATGTTATGGAGCAAATGTAGATCTGATCTGAAATAATAGATTGAAACAAGAATGTCATATATATACAAATACATCAAATAAAATACAACGGCATCATAGAACAGTTTTTAAATTTAGTGATTATGATTTTATAAAAAAAAAATATAGTGATTAAGACAATGTCTTTCATTTAAAAAGATGTCATCTTTGACTGAGAATGTTGTACAAAAAATTTAAACTTGACAGAGATGATGTCATCTAAGTTAAAAAAAATTCAAGTGCCACGAATCAAACAGCGCATTAGTGAATAGTCAGCTGGATTTGGCAAGTGCATTTTTCATATTTCACAAACTGCACTTTGACCACTATCACATTCACAATTTCACATACACTTGCAAGTGGGCACTTACAAGTTGCAACCGGTTCATATATTCCCCGTTTTATTATTTATGGAAAAAGATATAAATTATAGGAAAATAAAAGAAAGATGGGACTGGAAGTACGAAAAATAAAAAAGAAATGAATTGGCAATACTGGTTTTTAAAAAATATCAGTGTTGTCAACACCAACCTTTCAAAATTCAATTTTTCGGGTTTAGCAGCATCTTTCATTTTGAAATTGGAAAGGTTTGAATTGTCAAAACCGATATTTAAAAGACCATTGTTACTAACACCGGCCTATTCCGGATTAGACAATTTGTTGCCTAAAATAATTAATTGCTAATAATTAAAATTATTATAAATTAAATTTCAGTGTATTTTGGATTGACAACGTTACTACAAAAATATATCGCTAACAAGAAAATTTCCTACAGAATATCATAATTTTTTAAAATAATCTATTGCCAAAAATAATAAATAATTAACAATTAATATTATTATAAACTAAATTGACTGAAAATATAAAATTAAGATAATGACAAAAGAAGGAATTTTTTGTCAGCAATATATTTTTTTAGTTCTGTTGCCAATCCAAAATGTTTCTCCATAATCCAAAGAAATTGGGAAATTCACTAATATACTGAAATTCATAATATTCTGTATTTTCGTGTCATTATCTTAATTTTATATTTTCAGTCAATTTAGTTTATAATAATTTTAATTGTTAGTAATTTATTATTTTTGGCAATGGATTATTTTTTAACATTTTTTACGATATTTTGTAGGAATTTTTTTGTCAGCAATATATTTTCTAGTTACGTTTCCAACCCAAACTTTTTCTTCATAATCCAAACAAATTGAAATTTTTCACTAAATATACTGTATTTATAATATTTTGTATTTTTGTCAATATTTTATTTTATATTTTCAGTCAATTTACTTTATAATAATTTTAATTGTTAGCAATTTATCATTTTTGACAATAGATTATCTTTTTAACAATTTTTAAGATATTTTGTGCAAATTTTTGTTGTTAACAATATATTTTTGTAGTTGTGTTGCCAACTCAATTTTTTATTCATAATTCAAAGGAACTGGAAAATTTCACTAAATATACTGAAATTTATAATATTTTGTATTTTTCGTGATATTATTTTTTTATTTTTTTAGTCAATTTACTTTATAATAATTTTAACTATTAGCAATTTATTATTCTAGATAATATATTATTTATTATCAACTGATTTTGCATGGAATTGAGAAACTTGGAAAGGTCAGTGTTGCAACACTGATTTTTTCTAAAGGTCGATGTTGACAATTCATGTCTCTTTATGTTTTTAGAACTCCCAACCCCATATTTCTTTTTTCTTTTCAAATTATATATTTTTCTATCAATAAAAGAACGACATATATTCCCTCCAATTTCCAACAAAAAAACGAAAAAGCCAAAGAAGTATTAATGCATGTGTACAAATCTAGTAAACCCAAACACACCAACACATCTAGTGTATTGAAATATGTCAGGTTCGGGCCGGGTCGATTTAACCCCGTTCAGATCATTGGATTGGTCGGTCTACGGGTTGGCCTGTCTAACGAATTGGACGGACCGGGTTTGAACATGTCAAATTCGTTTAAGCCGACCGCAATCTATCTGAAGATTATGGATTTAGGTCGGATTAGAGGCGGTTCGGTCCGGATCGAGTTGTCCGATTTTTTATTTTTATTTTTTTTCTTCTGAATTTTTGTGCCTTTTTAATTTAAAGCATTATTTTCGTGTTACACTCGAATTATTCTCGAGTTATATTCAGATTATTCTCGAGTTATTCTTGAATTTGACAGGATTTTGCATGGGATTGTGTGGGTTTGTGCGAGTTTGCACGAATTAATGGTTGGTTAACATAATTTTAAGGCGAATTATGAAAAGTTAGATCAAATCTAATTTAACATGAAGTTTTTCCCAACAATAATAATTGCTACTAATCTTAGACCTCCATTTTCTTTTGACGAATTCGCACAAATTTAACCTCAAATCAGACCGATATAAATTACGCGACTTCGAATTTTCCGAACAAAATTGAATCCGGTCTGATTTTGTCAATACACAAACCCCACCACATCTGATCCGACCTTTGAAAATCCTCAACCTTTCCAAATCACAACACCTTCTCAGTTCCCACTTCCCATCTCTTCCCCACACTTCTCTTCGCCTCCAAATGCCACCTCTTCTCCTCCTCTTTCTCCTTTTCCACCTCCTCTCTGTCTCTCTAATGGCGGATCTGGACGACGAACGCTGCCTCTCCGGTCTCTACCACTCCCTCTCCGACCCCACTGGCGCCTTGCAAAACTGGTCCTCTCCCTCCATCCGCTCCTCCCCTTGCAACAGCTTGATGACCTCCATCCTTCCCGGTGTGACGTGTAACAATGGAAGAGTGTACAAGCTCTCTCTCCCTGGTCAATCCCTTTCCGGCCAGCTCTCCCCTGCCATCTCCAATTGCACGAATTTGCAATCTCTAGACTTCTCCTCCAATGAACTCACCGGGCCAATACCCGTCTCTCTCTCTTCTCTGGTAAACCTCGCCATACTCAATCTCTCCGCTAATCATCTCTATGGTGAAATACCTCCCTCCCTTGCTCTCTGTGCTTATCTCAATGTGATCGATTTGCACTCGAACCAGTTAACGGGTCAGATTCCCGATCAAATCGGGATGTTGGTCCGGCTGTCAGCTTTCGATGTGTCGAATAATAAACTGTCGGGTCCCATACCTTATCTCTTGGCGAATAAAAGCAGTGGATTGGGGCCGAGGTTTAACGCAAGCTCATTCGCAGGTAACAAAGAGCTTTACGGGTATCCACTTCCGCCCATGAAGAATAAAGGTTTATCGGTTCTTGCGATTGTGTTCATCGGGTTGGGAAGTGGATTGGTTAGCTTGATTCTGAGTTTCACGGCGGTTTGTATTTGGTTGAGGGTTACTGATCAAGAATCGTCAAATCCCAGCGAAGAAGGGAAGATCTCTCATCTCATGCCAGATTACTGATTGATCTTTGATGCAAGTTCTTACAAAAAGAAATGAGAATTGAGGTTCCAACTTCCAACTATTGAGAAAGAATTGAGCAATTTTGTCAAGATAAAGGTTACTGATCAAGAGATCAATCTGGAGATAATACCTGATTTCTAATTGGATGTCTGATATTCTAATTTTAAGTTAGTTGAGAGGTGCACAAAATTCAGCTTTTTGGACTTTGGTGATGGAATATTTTCAACAAGACCCTTCAATGGAATTGATGATTACCAAGTTTGTTAGATATATAGCTTCTCAATTAATCATTGTTGGTTTTTGTTTTTATTTTGAAAATGTTTTGATGGTATTTAGATGGTTTATACTTGTTAGTCTAATTGTGTCGCGATGTAGATACTTATTTTTTGTTTTTCTCAATCTATTATTGTCTTGGTTTGATCAAATTTTCGTAGCTGAATTGTAATGTCTAGATCTAACTAATTATATGACTGTCCAGAGAAAAAAAAAACGTGTGAAAACTGACATTAGATTTGGCCTTGTATTCATTTAAAAAAAAAAAAAAGCTAATTACTGACTTAACTACTCTTTTTATGCTTTATTTTCCTCAAATTTTAAATATGCTGTACTGAGGTATCACACCACAGTTGCTGCAAAAGATCTAATCTCTACTATTTGAATTAGTTTGGTATTACGTTAATTAATTAAGCAATGGATAAGTTTTCATTTGTTGGATTTAATAAGTAATGGACTGAATAAGATGTTGTACAGACCATATAAATATAAATTATGAACTTACATGTTATACAATTATATAATAATTATATGTCATAATATATTCATGATTACTAAAGTGTAATTTACATGAATATAAAATATTACATAAATGAATTCTTAAATGTATAGATTTATCAATTTATTGATGGACCAAACTATAAAATTATCATGCATTCTTTCTAAAGAACTCCTGCTCCTCATACCTAAGTGATAACTTCTGAACTCTCTCTCATTCTACAACACATAACAAAAAATATATATACTACTCTCTCTAACATAAAAATAGAAAGAGAAAAGTAAAGTTAAAGGAAAGTGAGAGACTGTTGCTAAATATCTCCATCGGGTTTTGCAAAATTACTGTCAAACAAGGACAAAGGAGTATTGGCAATAGAAACTTATTCTTAAACATCTTGTAGTTGGTGACACAACAAAGTTGTGCTCAAGAGAAGACATGATCATAGAAAAATGCCTCGATCTTACACTCAGTAAATGAAGCAATCAAGGCTTGATGAGATCACATCAGGTACTTTATCTTCCGTATCCAGAAATATGATTCCATATCCACCATTTATAATTGTAATTAACTAAGGGTGTGTTTGATCACCAAAAATAGCACTAATTATGGATAAGTATTGTTATCAACATAAAAATGTGATCCAAACATGATTTAGTAAGTTATGAGTAGTGTTGGTTAGTGCTATTTTGCTAATTCAACAAAATAGTAGGATTAGCAAATTAGCACATGTCATGGTTAGCAAAATTATTATTTTATTACATTGTAATCATCATCTTGATATTATTATTATTATTATTATTACTAATATTTTAATTGTCACTATTCTATTATTATTATTGTCATTATTATTTTACTAGTATTATTATAATTGTCATTATTATTATTTTTATTATTATTATTGTAATCATCATTATTTTATTATTATTATAATTGTCATTATTATTATTATTATTTTAATTGTCATTATTTTATTATTATTATTTTTAATATTATTTTATTAGTATTATTATAATTGTCATTATTATTATTTTATTATTATTATTTTAATTGTCATTATTTTATTATTATTATTATTATTATTGTCATTATTATTTTATTAGTATTATTTAATTATCATTATTATTATTATTTTATTATTATTACTATTATTTTAATTGTCATTATTTTATTATTATTATTGTCATTATTATTTTATTAGTATTATTATAATTGTCATTATTATTATTTTTATTATTATTATTATTGTAATTATCATTATTTTATTATTTTATTATTATTATCGTTAAAAAAACTAAAATAATTTATTATTTTACTAATTTTCACTGTCACTACTCCAAATTTGCAATCCAAACAATATTTTCACTAACCTAGATAGCACAAAATTAGCACTATTTTTGCACTAACCTAGATAGCAAAAAATAATCACTATTTCAACCACTAATCTAAATAATACTATTTTTGCACTAACCATGACATGATCCAAACGCACCCTAAGAAAATAGGTCTATTTTTTTTTTATCTCATTTGCATTTTTTGTTTTTAATAAGTCAAATCATAAACCTATTCAGTTTAGATATATCTATTGATTGTAAAATTGCTCAAAAAGCTTAGTACATCTTTTCTTACAATGTGCCAGTATTTTTGATAGAATTTAAAGATCATACTATCAAGTTCAAGAGCTTTTGATTCTTCAGAAGAGAAAAGTGCATCCTTGATCTCACACTCATTAAATGGAGCAATCAAGGCTTCATGAACCGTATAATGTACTTGATCTTCTATACTCCAGAAATATGGTTTCATATCCACCATTTGTATCCCTGAGACACCAAACATTTTTTTTAAAATCCTACAATATGTTGATGAATTTTCTTAATATTAGTACAATTCACATTATTAATCTTTAGATGTGAAATTATTTTTCTTTTATGATATATTGTTGCAATTTATGGAAGTAACTTGAGTTATTATCACCAAGAAAGAGCCACTGGCTTTTTTATCTTGCTAGTTAGTGCTTCTCTTCTTAATAAATCTTATCAATGTATTAGTACACTTTATATATTGTAATTGTTTCTCGTCATCTCAATCTCTCTCTTCTTGTATCAGTTATAAATTACTTAACTCATTCTTTTTATTGATTTTCTCTTTTCTGATAGCCTCATAGTGATTTTTAGCTCATCTTGTCATTTTTCTCCAAAATATTTTCATTTTTTATACCCATATGGTTATTATATCTATATTATCAAATGTTCCTTCATTCCACCACTTATCAAATAATATATTGAACTCTTCTATCTACGTCCAAGAAGCATCAAATTTAAATATGAATATGAATAATGATAATGTGCCCCACCACTGCCTCAGTCAATGCTTCAATAAAGAAGGCCCCCTAAAATCAAAGCGCGGGATCCGTGTAAGACTCACGCGTCAGTGATAGTAGAAAAAATGAGAAGGGCAGAACAAGAAGCATTGTATCAGCTACCTTTAAATATTTTGGATTGAGTCATTATGTTATGAGTATCTAGTAACAAAAGAGAATGGTTTGATTTATATTTTACTAGACTTTTCATCTCTGCATTTGAAAATATATCTTTCCACTATTTATTATATAGAAATCTAAGAGAATCAAACAAGAATTTTTTTCTCAAATTAGACGAGTAAATTTGCTTCCTACTAATTGATATTCCATCAAGTTTTGAGATGAGATAAAGGTATTGAACTTATGAGCACCTGACACATTAAATATTTTTTTTCATGGTTGAATCTTATTGAATTAAAGTCTCCTCCTATCCACCATGACCCTCCCCACATTTCACTTAGAGTATACAATTCATGAAAAATATATTTTTTGGCATAATTCCAAAAGTAACTTTATCTTTCTCATCAGTTAAACTAATGAAATATAAAAGCATCATTTATAACAACCAACAAATTGATATTTATTACTATCAAAATCAAACATTATACCTCCTGAGGCTTTTTGTGCTTTAACAAAATATCACACAAAATGCGCAGGAGAAAAAGAATTTATATTTCTTTTTGAATTTACTCTTAGTTCTGCTGCTCCGATTAAATAATTTAGCACTGCACATGAAATGTCAGATTATGTCTCATATTACTTGTTATGATAATTGCATTCATTTATCTGCAGGCTTTACCTGTATTTTGGATGTGTTTATATTGGACACAAAATCATTTACACAAAACATATTACAGCTAAAAAATTTCAGAAGTAATAAACTTTTACTTTACTACCAAAGTTTTAACTTGAATTTATTTCATTATTTAAAAAAAATTATGATACACTTCATATACTAGATGTATTAGATGTAAATGTTCTTGAACTCAGAATTAAATATGAGCAAGACTATTATACTTTGCAAAATATACGTTTTGTAATTGTGGTTCGTCGAACTTCTTATTAAAATTATTTTTATTGTATATGGTCCGAAATCCAACGATCTGAAATTACAAAACATGTAATTTGCAAAACACACTAACCATACTCATTAAATAAATTATAAATTAACAACAAAGTAACAAATACTTTTAAAATGCAAATAACCTCTAAACATTAAAAACTGTGGTACTTAATTAGATCTTCCTCAGATTACTTTTGGGCTTGAAGATCGACGTTCGACCGTCACTGATATGATTCAAGAGCTCCTTGTATTATTGAATCAGAATCGTTGATATCAATCGGACGGTTCAGATCAAAAGATATGCACTTTGAATAGCGATTTCGCTACCAGAAGATATCGTTCCAGGAAGGGGAACCATGTAGTCTGTATCCTCTGTAATTACTACAGAGAGCATAGAATGGAAGAGTAGTTTTGAGATTTACAATACTCGAATCTAGAAAAAATACTATCCGTCCGATTCTCTTAAATTAAATTACTATTTACCGTAGAGAATCTCAATTCGACCAACATGAGGGAACCGGATCTCCTGCTCGTAAATCCCTGCTTGCTTTCCTGCTTGTTTCGATCTGGACCGTTCAAAACTCATCTAACGGCCAAAGCATCTGCCCCTTGAATCAAATCACAGCCGTTCGTAACGATCGAGCGGTCGGATCGAAGACAAACATGAAAGCAAGCAGAAATTTACGAGCAGCAGATTCGGACCCCATTATTACACCTCCTGGGAAGCATTTCGTTATAATTGAATAGGAATAGGCCAAAAGCATTAGGTGGGGACCATTCTCTCTCGACAGTGTGCGCAATTGATAACTCATGATACATAAATACATTATGATACATGCACTCCTTTGTACCGAATCTGAATCTGATACTGTGTAGTACAGTGTAACGTAGTATCGTAACTGTTCGATTTTTTTTATTTGTTTTAAGATTCATGTCAAAGTTTAAAGGCTTCTCTGATTTTCATCGCAGCCGATCGATCCAAAATAGACGATCGATTCGAACCGTCCGCTACTGCACTGGACGATACTGTGCAGTAGCAGATTTGGATCCCTTTGTACTGGGAGACGGAGTCACCAAATTGATATAGAGGTGACTAAATAAAAACTGTTATATAATTTCACTTTTATAAAGAAAGCTAACTACTATTGTTAATTCAAAAAATTACAAAGTCTAAAGAGAAAAAATGCAACTTTTAAATGATGCAGGGGGCTTAGTCCCTTTTGTGAGCAATGTAGCTCCGCTCCTGTTCGTACCCTTCAGTTATGATGACAATTTTTTTTTGGAGTACGATCAGGGGCAGATTCAGGATTTTCGTTAGGAGGACAAGATCTATGACTTTTTTCAAGGGGGCAAAATGACGCAGATTTTAAATATACATAGTTATTTGCAAAAAAAATTGACAAATCGTACAAATATACATGATAATTTTGCAAATTTTTTTCTAGGGGGCACTTGCCCCCCCCCTCCCCCCGGCCTACACTAAATATGCCACTGAGTACGACGTCTATATTATAATTATTATTTGTATGGGTGAGTTTATAATACTTCACAAATCGTCACTCGCGTGATATTTCGCCTTCATATCTTTAATTTTAGAGTTGAAATAATCGATCCAAATCGTCAAACATGATCTCTATATTAAAATCTTTTTAAAGATGGAATTTACATTTTTTAGAATCTTTTTACTATGTTTATCGATTTCTAGATCATCTAATATGAATGATTTTTCACTTCTCTAAAAAATAGTAAAAATATTCAAAAAAAATGTAAATTTGATTTCTAAGGAGATATAAATATGGAGATCATGTTCAACGGTTTGGATCGATCATTTCAACTTTAAAATTGAAAATACGGTGATGAAGCAATGCTTGAATTGTGTTTTGTGAAGTAGCATAGCCTCACTCTTATTAGTATACTTTCAAAAAACTTTTTGGACATTCAAACAAACTTTTTGAATAATATTTAAGTAATTCAGTGATGAATTTAATTTAGATTATTTAAGATAAACAACAAAGCTAAATACTCATAATCAGATGTTGGATTAGTTGAGATCGTTAAAAATACCAACTCTTATTTCAGAGGATATCAAATATCATGATGTATAAATTGTATATTATAAGATAATGTTATGAAATATAAATGTGAAATGTTATCGCATGATTATGTAAAGTGGATAAAGTTGAAGTACCACTAAAGTTCTTCATCTGATAATAAATCAATAGTTTATATTTTGTAGCAAGTGAACTTGATAAGATTAATTTCATAAAGATCAAAGTTTTGGTTGGAAGGTTTAACACAAACTCCAAATTTTTTAATTTACATATCAAGAAATTAATATTCAAAAGATTTTAATGAGCATATTGCTCTTATGAATGTCATATCAACTCAAGTCAATCAGTTTCAAGAATGTTTAGTTTTAGTAAAAGTTTTGTAATTATGTTTTAATGACATATATGATTTTCAAAATTTCAATTGTAAGAATATTTGTGCAGAAATAATGTTTCAGCACATTCACATTCTTACTCAATTAAAATCGATCACATTAAGATTTAACGCGAACTAGCTGAAATTACATTGCATGAAATTTTAATGCTAATTATTCAAGTCGGACATTTATATTGAGTCACGACAAATGTTACAAAAGCTTGTTTGATCCTATATATATTGATAGGGAGCTGATACGTAGATATCATATTTGATACCGATTATTGATACCGATTTTATTATGCATCTTTAGTTGAGTTATCATCCACATTATTTGAGTTATTATGCATGTTATTTTTTGTAATGAAATAGTTATACATATTATCGATTTTATTATGCACCTTTAGTTGAATTATCGTGCACATTATTTGAGTTATTATGCATGTTATTTTTGTAATGAAATAGTTATACATATTATCGATTTTATTATGCACCTTTAGTTGAGTTATCGTGCACATTATTTCAGTTATTATGCATGTTATTTTTTTGTAATGAAATAGTTATACATGTTATTTTTTGTACTGAAATAGTTATGATATAACATGCATAATAACTTAAATAATGTGCACGATAACTCGACTAAATGCATAATAATATCGGTATCGATGGTTGGTATCAAATATGATATCTACGTCACATTATCCATATTGATATGTTTCATGGATAACAATTGATTTGGAACACATTTCGATAATGACAATAAGGTTGGCCTCACTTCGGTTTTGTGCATAACACATAATTATAATGTTTTAGGTATAGTTCAAGTGGGAGATTGTTAAAATATAATAAACATGTTCGATCATTAATCCAACATTAAATTTATTGTAAAAATAATTGTGGTGTATATTATTACTTTTATGTCCAATTAAAAGTGTTAAATATGATTAAGATTATTTTAAATATTATTATGTCATATAAGGTGTGAGTCTTTCATGTGTAGAACTTAATAGACATTATTATTATTATTATTATTATTATTATTATTATTATTAATGTTATTATTATTATTTTTGTTGTTGTTGTTGTCGTCTACTAAAATAAATAATTGCCAACTAAAGCAGTCAAGAGTAGAGTATTTACAATGGGGCGGATCGGATACCCGTGGGTCCAACGAATTCACGAATTCACGGGTTGGACGGGTCCACGGGTACGGCGGGCGAGTTATCACGGGTCCGATAGGGTAAGGGACAACCCGACCCGTGGTAAATCCGGACGGGTTGGACGAGCATAGATTTGGGCGGGTCGGGTTCCCACCGATTTTTTTAATTAATTTTTATGTCATATTTTTTATTAATTTTTTTTATTTTTTCGAACTTTTTTAATTTTTTGAATTTTTTTGAGTTGAAAATGACATAAAGTGACTTGAAATAGACACAAAGGTGTTTTATTCCCAATGAAATGACACAAAGGTATTTTACTCCAGAGTATTATGCGGGTTTGTCACGTGTAACACGGGTTTGGGCAGGTTTATCACGGGTTGTTACGGGTTTATCACGGGTCGGGCGGGTTCACACGGGTATGGCACGGTTTATCCCAATTTTTTAATAATAGAAATTAAATAAATAAAATATAATTAAACAAAAAGATTGAATTCGAAGCTCCAAAAATAGTATAGACCAGGGTTCCCAACCCTGGGCTATAATCTATGGACGATGTTGCCAACCCTGGACTTTAATTGCATCTCTCGAACTGACAGCAAAGGTATAGACGGTGTTCACAACACCGTCCTATAGAAAAAAACACTATAGACCAGGATTCGCAACCCTGTCCTATTTGTTTTCCTCCAAAACCCCGCAGCGCCCTCTTCTCTCTCCCAAACATAGATCAGGGTTAGAAACCCTGGTCTATGCTATTTTTGGAACTTCGAAGCCAATCTTTCAGTTTAATTATCTTTTATTTATTTAATTTCTATTTTTAAAAAAATCGGCGGGTTACCACAGGTTGGCACAATTTTGGCACGGGTCGGGCGGGTTCCCGACGGGTTTTCCACAGGATGGGTCGGGTCGGGTCACGGGTTGGAATAGGTTTCGGAAAAAATGGGGCTCCCCGCTCCGCCGTAGACCTACGGATTTTTTTTTCACGGGTCGGGTTTGCACCTCGGGTTGGGTCGGTCACGGATCGGACACGAGTCGGACCACGGGCGGGTCGACCCATCGGAGTTTTTTTAGAACTCTAGTCAAGAGTCTCTTTGGCTTATATAAGATATAATATTTGATATTATATGACTTATATAAGATATAATATTTGATACTATAGAGTGCAAGTCACGTTTAAATTTTCTCACTATTTAATGAAATTTTCTTGCACAACAATGATATTTCAATTTAACAGTTACATGTGATCTATATTTAGAAAAAGTAATAAACATGTATACTTTAATACCTCAGAGCAAAGTCTTTTTATATCTCTGATTTTAATTCGAGGCCCTTCGATCACAAGAGCAGTTTGGTCATTTGAAAATATATCTTCACCACTGAAAAGTTCTTTTGTATCATCAAAGTGAATATTGTAAACTTTGAATCCAAAAGTGCTCATACGTGCAAATCGGAGTTACGAGTCAAAAGTTACATCCATTCAAGATCAAACGTTATTTTGTGCTTATACTAACTATGATATGGTCATACTAGTTCAAGCTAAAAACAACAGGTGTTCAAACTAAATACAACATGTGTTCAGACTAAATAAAACATGTATTCAGACTAAATAAAACAAATGTTCATACTAGTTATTTCATGTCTGTTTTTTTGCACTGCTTCAAGTCAGTTCTGCACAAAAATAAGGCACAGACTAAATAAAAAAAGTCGTTCAGACTAAATAAAATAGGTGTGCATATTAACTAAGGATATGGTCATACTAACTCATATGATGGTCATACTAACACCTTTGGTGTTGATACTAATTTTTGTGTGTTGATATCAGTATCTCAAGTGGTGATACTAGCATCTTTGATGTTGATACTAATTCCTTTGATGTTGATATCGATGCCTCAAGTGGTGATACTACCAGATTTTGTTGCTGATACTAATTCCTTTGGCGTTGATGTTGCTGCCTCAAGTGGTGATACTACCACCTTAAGTGTTGATACTAATACATTTTATGTTGATATCGCTGTCTCAAATGGTGATACTAACAACTCTGGTATTGATACCAATTCCTTTTCTCTTGTTATTGATACTAATTATGGGTCCCACCTATAAAATTTAATGAGACACAATCTTCCGACATCTTTTGTTTTGTTTTGTTTTGAATAGACTTGGGTCTCATGAGCTAGAAACTTGATTCTTATCACCCAAAATCGTGTACGCCTAGCGTAAATCTAAAACTCAAAAATAAAAATTTGTTTGTCTTATGCAGGTACAGGTATGGAGTACAAGACTTTGGGTAAATATTGGTGCAATTCAATTAGGTAGAGCAAAAAAACGAGATTCTAATTTAAACAATTGTAATAATTTTTGTGTAAGACATAAGGTAATTAAATGGCGGAAGCGATTTACTTACTTGGCGTTTCGTGTTGGTCTTGACTGTCTCTCAAGCAGTATCACTAGACGAGGTTCTATGCTCTCCTTGTCCTTTAGCCTCAAATTGATTGCTTAAGAATCCTTCCAAGATGGCACGAATGCTCTTTTCTTTTTCTCCAACTCATGAATGAAAGCTGCGATATTTGTCTTAATGGAGAGAACAAAATAGAGCCTAAGTGCAATACATGCACACCTACACACTCGTATTTTTTGAAAACTCAACGCTTAAATACTAGTGTCTTTAATATCTTGAAAAGATTCTGTAATTATAATAAAATTCTTGAGATTCTAGCAATATTTAGTATATTTTTTAGATCTTAAGTAAGATATCGCAATCTTTAAAGATTATGACATCTTTCTAGATATCTTATTAAGATATCGTAATCTATAAAAATTGTGATATGATTCATGAGATCTCACACTAGTATTAATTAAATTAATTATAATTATTTCATCAACATTTATAATTAATTCACTTTAATTCCATATGTATTTGTATCCAAAATTGACGAAATACATATTATGTCATTCCTTAATTAATCATATTTATATGACACATCTCATATTACTTAATGTAATATTAGTGACAATACTTAACATATTAATCATAGAACACATAACACGGAGTTTAAATTTATTTATTCCAACTATAAACACTTATATACATGCTAATAATAAACATTTATAATCAAAATTTGCTTGAATTACATTATTTACTGATAATAATCAGTGGTTGTGATTGATTCAATGTACATTTTGACGAAAATTTTGATCCATAAGAAAACTAGTCAAATTTATTATTATTATTATTATTATTAGTAAGAGTAATAGTAATAGTAATAGTATTCAGGAGCGGACCTACATATATTCAGAAACGAGTATTATATTCAATATATTTGTATGCAACAATATATTTGGTGGAATCCAATTCCAGTTCGATATCAGGAAAGACGAGACGTAACATGAGAATTATATTATAGAATAGTAGATAATGGCATTTGTATCAACTATCAACATGAACCGTTCCTTTTCAACTAAGCATATATATACAAAACACCCACCATTACTCCATTAGCAAAGATACCATTCCACTATTGTCTATTAATTGTTGGTGCCTTATCTTGTAATTGGCTTCTCATGTACGCTTACTGTTCAAGTGTATCTGTATATGAAACTACCTTGGTTGAGAACAAATTACTTGCAATAATATTCACAGTTCGTTACGTAATTATAAATACAAATGCAAACACAAATAATATACAATCAAATTCACATGCATTAAATGAACGTGAAACGGATAATCAACAGATATAGATATGAAATAATTAAAGTGCAACACCTACTACTTGTAAATATAAACACATATTGAAAATGATATTAAGAATAAAAATAGCAATTTATAATAACCGAGTTCATAAAAGAAATTGCATACCATCAGCTGTGAAACTCGTATATTAGAAATTTAGATGCATTAATAGAAATTTCAACAATTGGACATTGCACTACAATTAAGGTTCTTAACTTCTTACATCACCTGACTTGTTTCAAATTTGAATAATTCAGATATCTACAATGTTTTGACAATTTAAACCAAATTCAATCCATATTCACATTTTACTACAAATATGAAACAAGCACAAAAACATATATATATATATATATATATATATATATATATATATTTTTTTTTTTAAATACGAATAATATATTTTAAGAACAATTTTCGAATACGAATTCAAACTGATCGGATAAAAACTTGTACCATTTACACCTCTAAATGTACCTCTCCAATTAAACTCTTTAGTCTTTTGCGCACCGATTATACCTGCTCTGAGATTTGTTTCTGATCATGTTAACCAATCCGAATCCTGCAACCAATCTAACATATAGCATCTGTAATTTGTATATTGTTTTATCAAGTATATGAGCCTACATGGTCAAATTATGCCAGAAACAGTGTAGGAGATATTATTGGTTGAATACAACATTTATGAGTAGTTAAAAGCAGATTAGGGGACAAGCGTGCAGTAGAAATGGACCCAATTTCAAAATGCTTTTAATCATATCCACAAAAGGGATTGTTGCTTGATAACTCCTCTTTTTCCTTTTTGTATATTATCTAAATTTACGGTTTAGTTTGAAACATAGTTAGCTGATAGACGGCCATAGAACTGCAGTTTAATATAAATACAACAACAACAACAATGAAGTGAGTTGAAATAAACTAGAAATAAAGCCTATATTAAATTTTATTTTCATAAATTGACTGAATTTCACGCTGACTCGTCAAATTCATCACAACTCTCCTCCTTTTCAAACTTAAATAGGCAGAATTAGGTTATAAATATCATAAGAAAATTATTTTGAGATTTTTTTATGAAAATGTCGAGCATAATTTACAACGCAGACCGCACAGACAAGTCTGATACAATTATATAGAGCAATAAATAGATGCATCTCTCAAGATAATAGCTCATACAGCAACAAATAATTATAAAAAAATAAATCATTGATCAAAATTACAGCAAGTTAAAGCCATTAGTTTCTGAGACAATTGAATAGACTACAAAATTGAGGCGGCCTATAAGCATGCTACAAGTACTCTTCAGTTCAATTCTTACTATATGTCCTCATACGTACAGAAGAAAACAATAACAACAACAACAAATCCTTTAGTCTCAAATAAGTTGGGATAAGTTAGAAATGAAAATCAATCCTCTTGAGTTTCATCTTCATGGAAATGACTAGAATTTCATGTTGGCTCGCCAAACCTATCACAACCCTTTTTTTTTCGATCTTGAAACCGATTATGTTGAAAACAAAAATAAGATTCTCAATCCTACTTCTAAGATTCTCATTTGGGTTTCCTCTTCTTGTGCCGACTCTCATCTCTGTCCCCTTCTTTTCGCCTTTTTCCCCTTCTCCTACTAGACTTTCCACTCTGAAATTAAATAAAATCATATTCTTAACTTGTAAACAACCACGAGTTGACAACAGATGGCATCTTGGGGCATGCTATTATCAGATCCTTCTGAGTTAACAATATGCTACTTCGACTTGGTAACCTAACTAAAAAAACAGCTAATTAATCAAGGACTCTGTATTATCAGAATTCTAACTCATAGAACTTTTGATATGTAAAATTGCATCTTAGCAAACATGGAACAATACCTCTGCTGAGAAGGTCCTGAGGGGATCACTGGTTTTACCATATCCTTTTCTAAAACCAGGTTGGGATTTCCTTTTCTAAAACATGGAACAATATCTATTAGTATTCGTTGCTAATTACTAAGATCAGAGACATTTTAGAGTAATCATATTTATTTTATTTGTGGAGTTCTACAATTTAAATTATCAATTTAAATGATCCACACAAATATAATAACTCAAAAAACAAAATGATGAAATCATTCACAAATAAACTAAAATATCAAACATATGATCTGAATCTTAGACGTTAATACTAACATAGAGACCTCCCTAACAAGTATTGCGGCCGCAATATCATTTCTTACGGCTGCAATAGACCTTGGTTTAGCACAAAAATGGTCTGTTTTGGAAATAAACTTTTCTGAATAATCTGTTTCGAATTTTCAACCGAAATTATTACATTTATTTCTAAAAAATAACTATAATTTGTCAAATAATTGTTTCTAATATTAATTAAATAATTAATATGAATAATATCAATTTCAAATTCGCATAAAAGGCGAGGAAATTTGACAAAATCCAATTAATGTTTAATTAATTCACAAAAGAACAATTACTTCACAATAATCAAGAGAAAATCACAAAAATGCAACAATTAAATCCGATAAGTTCAACAAATCACAAATTCTCAAATATGCGCAACGGGTTGGCTTTGATACCACTTGTTGGGATTATTTCATTGAGTTGGTGCAATTCAATTAGGGTATTAATCCCATAATACCGTTCCCTAATCTAACACAGTTGCAATTCAATTCAAATTAACAAAACTGTTGCGACATAAATGAGAAACAAAAGAGCGAAAACGGGTTTACTTACTTTCCATCTCCACCAGTCGTCTCTGGTCTTTAATCCTTGCGATGGTTGAGATGCCTTGAATCTATGGAAGTTCTTCGGTACGTCTTTTCCGACGGATCCTTCCAAACGATTCGGGGGCGCTATCTTTTCTCCAGACGAGCACGAACGCCTCGACGAAGTATGAACTCTTAATGTAATAGAATACAGTAGCTATGCACAACACATGTGCCCTAATCACAGAAAATTCTGATCTCTCGTTACCCCCTAACGTTTGGAGACCCATGACCTTTTATAGGGGTTAGAGTGTATCTTGAAAAAATGCTGAATTAATTATCTAATATTCATCAAATATTTGTAATTTTATTCTCTCCAATTCTTTTCTAAATCATAGTATTTACTGCTGTAAACACATCCACAAATTTGGTAAAGAATATATTTTATTCAATCAAAAAGATAACGGGTGATCTAGGCATTGAAATCATGCTTTACATAAGGTCTCTTGCGGCCGCAATAAATTTCATTATTGTCGCAATAGACTAGGCAACTCCACACTTGGCAACTTTCTGCCAAGTGTCTTGCGACCACAATGAGATCCATTGCGGCTACAATAAATCATGCCAAATTGGCAGATTTGTTGCCTAATCTTCCCCTACTGTATTGCGGCCGCAATGAATCTTATTGCGGCCGTAATAGATCACATTTTGCGTTGTTTTGCTTGGACTTTGATCCAAAACAAGTTGGGTTT